>CM066039.1:239565225-239898493 GCA_033557465.1 Ichthyophis bannanicus | reverse complement strand
AAATGACAGAGGGGTAAGCAGAGGACACTGACGGCCCATAACACACACTGAAGGGGCAGTGGCCGCGATATGGGGGACGCAAGGATAATACTTTGGCCTTTGAGCCGAGCCAGGGACACAGTAGCAAGGCGACGGTTCTGTTCAACAGTGTTTACGGCAGCAGAGCAGGTGAGGAAGTGGATGGACAGAGAACGGGCCTCTTGTAGTTGCCACACACACTTCAGTGAGAAACTTTAGCATGAAGCAAATCTGTACAGTGTGATGGGGAACAGTCAGTATGTAAAAGGATCTTGGGGGGGGGGGAGCTGAGGACGTGCAGGTGCAGTGTGTGTTGCACCGCTCCCCAACCCGACATATGGGGTTTATATTTTGTTCCTCAATCCACAGGGGGGGGGGGGGTGGGGGGGGGAGGGGGGGGGGGGAGGAACCCATTAACTTGGTGACTCTCATGGTGCTGTGGTGCATTGGCAGCTGACTGTACGTCATTCCAACACTGACAGTAGTCTGTGGATAGGTGGACCTACAGCTACTTTGTCTGGGACGACAGTCAGGGGGAGCACCGTCTTGCAGTGATCGGTCATATTATACATCGTTGTTGTGCAATCTTGCCCCTGCACCCCCATACCCCAATTGGTGCGGTTGGCCACAAATATCCAACTGTGTTCCTGGCCAGTTCGTCTGCTCAAACAACTGATCTGGGACACGTCCAACAGCGCTGCAAGTGTGTGCAGGTTTAAGTGCTTGGGTGGTGGGCTTCCACATTACACCCTTCCCTGACATTGGGAGCATCTGCCATAGCAGTGCATCATTTGCATTTGACAAGCCTTATATCTCCACTAATCTCCAATTGTGCACATACAGTCCATATGCTACTGCTGGCACGCTCACTTTAGCATACTGTGTGGGTCTATGTTTCGGGTTGACTGTGTGATGATACAGTGTTTGCAAGGATTTTGAATTATAATGTGGTTGTGAGGGTTTCTGTACACCTGGGGAGCAGGTGTTGACTGTGCTATCTCTACCTTACTGCTGTTTTACCTTGTGCACATTGTGGCCATGTGTTGTGAGCTGACCTATCTCTTGTGTGCTGACCCATTACTCGAATCACAGATAGCGCCATAATGTGGCCATGGCATTAACAGTGGCTGGGACATGGGGACATGGTGCTCTACACATTTCCAAAGACATCTTCTCCCTTCACTGTGATGTTTGTTGTGACCCTTGAGAGCCTTCAGGGGACTTCCCAAACCGACACTTGCTGCAAAAACATGGTAGGGGGCACCTGTTGGTCTGTTGGGGAATGGCCATCAGCCTTTACATGGTAATGATTTACTGTTTGTTTTCTGGACATTTCATGTTGAGTCTATTGACATGAATGCTGATGCACATGGGGGTGGAGCTGTGACAAACGGCTGTGTAACATGGGCATGGACATGAACATATCCATGTGACATCCTCGTCTGCGGGTTTCCAATTCCAAATGTCCCACAATCATGCACGGTGTTCTGCGTTGTGATCATGTTATGTTTGCCTGTGTGATGTCTCATACATACATATTGATGTTTGACTCTGCATTTGGGGATGATGGTTGCAAGCAGCATACTACTACCATTGTTTATCTCTATTCTGACACCGGGCAGAGGACACACAAAGCACACCTACTACAATGCATCCAGCATCACCATCATCCACCTGTTGGTAGGCACACAACAAACACTGAACCGATCCCGGGGAACTGGTTGCATAGGATGTTTGACCTCTGCGAGTGGGACACATGCATAGGATGGACATTATTGGTGGGACTGATACTTTGGCCATGAAGGACCTGTCCCAACAACACCGTTGCTGACCTGCTCTGGCTTGGTGTTGTGTGCATCGTAGGAAACAAAACAAACATGACCTTTCCAGTTACTGTGGCATGGGTGCTGTCACAGTGGACTATGCATGCCCATGGTTTCAAGGACGGTCTTAACAGGACTTGTTGGACTTGCAGACACCCTTTGCACTGTGGACACTGTGTACTGGTCCCCACGTGTGCAGCATGGACTGACATTGTCGTGGTATGGTGTACATCTTTCTGACATTGTGTTGTTGTGTTGTGCCCATGTGATGTGACATGGAACGCAGCGATATGGATCACCTGTTTGGTTCAAACACAAGCATACAGCCATGCGTGTGGCACAGGGGGGCCAATGGAGCGGTCCTCTTGTCCATGTCAGCCTACCCTCCACTGCGGCCATGACACAGTTCTTTGCCACCACACAACTTTACTGCACACCAGCATTTTGGAATTGATATGTGCACTCACCAAGGGTGTTACAGTGCATGTGTGGCATCACTGTATCATGTTTCCAATGTACAGGGTGCATGTGCATGTGAGGACTATGTTGGTGCAGCACAGCATGTGGGCAATATGGCTTCTGTGTGGGTTACTGTAAAATGTTTGAATTTATTTCCATCTCTATATATAGGTTATTGGTTCTTTGTGACTGTACAGACGCGACGCTCTGCATTGATTTACACAACCTAGCACGGCATGTCTGCACAGTACTATTTATCCCCTGAGGTTTCGGCACTCGCATTGCACCGCAGTTATATTGCGTGTGTGGCAGTGTGAGTGTCCATTTTCTTCCTTCATTTGTGCATTTCATTTTACTGTGATATATGTGTACAGACAATGTATCCACACCAACCAGTGCAGGTGAGCTTCTGATAGTGTTATCTCTGCATGTTTCTGCGGTGGTTTCATTTGCATTCTCGGGTGATTCATGTGCCTCTGCTACCTGTTAGCAATATCCTCATTTTGCATTTGACCATTGTTTGGGGGTTACATTGTTACTGCTTTGATTCCTAATATCAGGCATTATGTGACAGCTTGTAACATATATGTTCAAGATCTGTGGTTTCACTTTCTTACCTTTAACAACATATGCTGTTTCATTTGTGTGCCTCCTGTGTTGGCAGACAGATCTGTTTTTCTTCTTTTGGAACAGATCATGATTTGATGGTGTTGGGCCCTCATTCATGCCACTGCCTACTGTTTTACAATGCACCATATGTAACTAATGCAGTTGGAGCGTGCGTGAGCAGCACTGTGGGGGGTGGGGGGCTAATGCATACTGGCACACCATGCACCTAATGCACATTAATATCCTGCCCCTTGTGCTGGCTCGTGGGTCGTTTGGGATAGTAGTGACGGACATGTGTTGTAACACCATAGGTTGCAGGTTTGATTCCCACATGGGGTTTCTTCTGGATTTTTTGGTGTTGTGCTAACTGACCATGAGCTACCTGCAGGTTCATCACCTTATCCACACACCCTTCCATCTCTTCACTGTACACCAAAGTGTGCCCTCTGTGCTGCCTACCACCATCAAATATTAGCTGTTACATATCTCTCTTTCTTTGTAGTGTTCACCATAGGCAGTCCGCTTGGGGGATGGCATTTGCTGTGGGTCAGTGGTCTGTGGCACACCTGTTTGCAGGTTCAATTCTACATGCTCCTGTTCTTCTTCCATATTTTGCCCTGCTCCACAGAGCATCCCCTGCCGCCCTTTGGGTTTTAGGGTCTTTCCTCTTTTCGCATGCTATATCCACTGCATAACATTTCATTGTGTTTATGTGCATGTAGGTATAGTGTCTCTGGTCCCAATTACAGACGTGATCTGAGCTGTTACACACACAGATCTGCCATGTGGCATTCCATCATGGTTCTGTTACGGGGGAGGTTTGCCTATCTGGCAGACAGCAGGCGTCGTGTGTGATGCCCTGAAGTATTCTTGTATGGCAGCCTTTGCTCTAATGACCTCATATTGGTGGTATAGCCTACCCAGTTTGTGCAGTGACATTTGTGATGTGGTCATAGGTTTGATTTCTCTCTGTTCTCTTTCCATTTGTATGCCTGTCCCGCACCCAGCTACTTTTCATTCCTGTAATAGTCATATCTGGGCAGATCTGTGCTGGTTAGCACATTGTACCCTTATCACAGTTGCCAAACCATCCTCTGTCCGTCTATGTGTGTCTGCCAGCGTGGGTGCCGTCCTGCCCTGATGTGCAAGCTGGTGTACCCATGTCCTGCACTGTTACACCATGTCCTCGCATTGCAGCGTCTTCCTGGTTGCCTCTCTGGTGTTCTCTGCATGGCACGGCTACTCTCTGGTCTCCTGTCATGTGCACACTATCCTGCCCCCTCTACCTCCTCTGCCGGGGAAACGTCTTCCCATCCTCTGCCACAAAACTGTCATTGTTGCACAGTCCATTACCATACCCTGTGCATCGCTACAGCTGCCCCCGATTATGTTTGTCCATTTTCCCAGCTGCCACATGGGCTGGACACAGATTTGTCTGATCCATCAGCTCAGATCTACTTCCTTCCAATCACTTGTGCATTGTCTTTCCTTGGTGCTCTGTGGTGGAGTGTGTAGGGTTACATCTGTGTTTCGGCCCATGCCTTTCTTGCTTTTCAACCCTTGGGGGACCTTACTTCCACTTGGCCAACATTTCTTGAGTCACCTATACATCCTTTGGGGCATCTTTAGCCCACACCTTAGATTCAGCCAGCTATTGGGACACTTAATATGGTTGCCTTGGGGGTTGACAACCTTTTGACATGCCCTCTGGGGCACATTATAACCCCCCTTTGGCTTACGTGGTGGTTTAGGATGTGCCTTCTGTTGCGCCCTAAAAGGTGGCATTAGGTTTAATGGCACGGGGGTGCGGGTATTTGTAGCTGGCAGCACAGATTGCTGGACTGTGTCAAGCAGGAGGAAAAGGAAATTGACTTGGCCACCCTTATTCATTATGCACACTGGGGGATTTGCATCATGACCCCTGTTTCAGCAGTCATTGTATTAACCAAGTGCTGCCTAACACCTCTGTTGCTATGATTGCAGATCAGAACACAAAGTTAAGTGTTAACACGCGATTAACGTTGCACGGATCCCTCTATCGCACGATAATGGGCACGGTGCACTTTATCACGGCGGATAACGGGCACGGCGCTCCTTATCACGTGATAACCGCGATTGCTACCTTAAAGACCAGAACGCCCACCACCTTATATGGCATTCCTCACAGTAATGCGGCAACTAGCGCCCGGTGGTTAATGCATTAAGACGGTTTAGTAAACATACCCATAATCTTTTGCGTGTAGATAAACCTACCTGATGGTTGGGGTCAAAGGTCTTAAGGAATTCTCACCTTCCCACCCCACCCCACCCCTCCTTCTCAAATGGGAGATTTCCCTGAGGTCCAGGATTCACAGAGGTCCTCAAATTGGTCCTGATTGTCACAGGGGACTCCTGATGTGGTACCTCCAGTGTCTGAGCCTGTTTCTCTTCAAAGTGGTATTCTTGGACTTGTCTCTTTCAGATGTTATACGTCCCTGCAGGGCCATTTTGGCAGGTTTTCCCCATAATATAGGAATCCCACGCTTACACCCCCTCTAAGTTATCCATATTCCATGAAGTGAGGTCAGGAGCAGGATGTAGACTGTCCAAAAAATGAGCTCCAGAGAGTGGTGGAGATTTCGGCACACTTTCGAGTAACTTATCCTTTTACGTATAGGCCAGGAAAATAGCAGGACTAAACTCAAATGGTACGGCAGCAGCGGCCTTCTTCCAACATAAACTTCTATTCAGTACCCAAGATTTAGTGGATAGCAACACGGAAAATATATGAAATAAAGTGATGACGCTTCCTGTATTCTGGTGGGCCTTGCAGCTGAATATCAGTCTCCCCAATAAGGTATAAAAAACTTAGATAAAATCAATGATAAACCAAGAAAGCAGGCAGTATGGAGAAGGTCCAATTATCTCCTTGGAACAAATAAGATGTATAAGGGTGCATATCAGTAACATTGCCCTAGGCCTACAGTAAACTGCAATTCATGGATAACATCCATGAGATAGAATAAAAGCCAGAATATTAAACAGATGGAGTCATAACTCCTCAGGGACTTTCTAGTGTGCTACCCAAAAGCTTAATAATTCCTGTGGTTTGCGGCTTTCTCCATGGCTACATTATAGTTGTGGGATGGGATTAGTCGCTTTAGGAATCACATGTAATCAGTAAAACTGCTACTTTGTATGGATGGCAGGATACAATCAAAGTCTTTACACAGGCTCTCTTCCTCCATTTCAAGAATCCAAGCATTTGACTTCTGTGGGCCTTCATAAATTAATGGCAATCTCTTCTCTCTCCAATTCTCTCATCGGACATGAAAAATGGTTAGAGAAAGATAGCAGTACTGCAACCCTGGACTTCCAGTGGGATGTCAATGATCAAGAGTTATGGGAATGATACCTAGCCCACATTGACTCGGTAATGGGTGATCTTCTCTTGCTGATGGAACTGAGGTCCATTTTCTATTGCTGGCTATCTTAGAATTTTGGTGATGCTGTGTGATTCAGAAGTAACAGGGACTAGCAGGAGTGGGTAGCTATACTTTGCAAGTCAAGACTGAAGATATCTTTGCATATCCAAAGAGTCTTTTACATTGGAAGTCCTGAAGGTTTATCATTATTATGGGTGATATTTGATCAGTATGTGGTGCCAAAACTGCTTAAAAGACAGAATTGAGCAGCTGTCACATTTATTTATTTATCGCATTTATATCCCACTTTTTCCACCGAGTCAAAGCGGTTGGGGGGATACATTGAACACGATGGGGAATATGAGACACATACACTAATACTTACAGGGACTATGGGCAATGGAGGGTAAAGTGTCTTGCCCAAGACCACAAGAAAGCACCTGAGGGACAAGAAAACTCATTCCTTCCTCCCCAAGCTTTCTGTCCTCTAGTCGGATTTGAACCACCGACCTTCCGGCCTGATAGTTACCTTGCCCCAACCAACTAGGCCACTCCTCCTTCACATACCAAGTTTTTCATCGGTACATGGATGCTACCGTAGATTAGAGTTACATCAGGAAGTATCAGACAAAATTGGTCTAAGGTTGACTTGTTAGCACCATACCTGACTGAAAATATTCTCTCCATTCGTTAATGAACAATGGTTCTAGAGCTCATTAGAGATAAAATGGAAGTTCTTCTGGTCAACTGGGGAACCTCTCCGACAATTTTCAGAGAATACATAACTGCTCCCTCTATATTGGGAGATGCAGATACAATGCTGTGCTAATGTCCACAGTTAATCTTCTTGAATATACTGTACATACAATTTAAAACTCCAGAGGGGCCTCAGTGCAAGGGTAAAGGGTGATGATTTCTCCCCATCTATGTGCAATACAGAAAATGCAAGCTTTCCTGTCTGCCATGGTATTTAATGACAAAGATATAGAATCAATAAAACAACTGCTACAAGTAGAATATCAAAGATAACAAATCATACAAGTAAATATTTTAGCCTTCAAAGGGCCATACAATATAGAAATTTAAAAACTTGTATCTTAAAAAAGCAGGACTACCTATATACCGCGTTTAAGTTCATTAGAATAATATTTTAGTGAATTGATCTACTTAGCGCATCAATTTAGTAAATTACTTTAATTCTCATATATAACGTCATATTGCAATTTTTACATTTTTTATATCTAATTTTACCACACATTCCAAAACAAAACCCCCCCCACCCCCCCACCCCCAACCCCCCCCCCCCCCACAACCCCCCCCAAATTTTTCCCCCCCAAAAAACTATGCTGACGGACATCAGTCTACTCCACTATACAATCCCTTCTCAAACCAGACCTCTCGCCTCTCTCAAGTTCTGAATGGTTAACCACCAAACTGCCTTCATCTTAACTTTAGTCAAACTCAGCCATCTGGTTTTTACACACAAGAAGCTCCTTGATCCCTCACTAGCTACAGTTCTTTCCAACTCCCCCCATTTCCCTTAGTAGCTACCCTTCACTATCTTGGAGTAATTCTTGACCCTGCTCTTTCCTTTAAGGATCACATTATCAGCTTTACCAGATGTTTCTACTACCTTCATTCAAATCTGGGAAAGAACGTCCTTTCCCTCACTCACCAAGCCTTAACTACTCTCCTATTATTCCGTAGTTATATCCCGTCTAGATATTTCTGTAGTCTGCCCTTGCTGGTTTGACTCCTCAAAAAAAAGTGTGGGCTCAACGCCACGGGACTCCAGTTAATCCAAAATACAGCAGCCGAATTATCTGCACAATACATGTCAAGACCATGTCACCCCTCTTCTTCTTCAGCTCCATTGGCTCCTCTGGAATTATCGTATCCGGTTACAAAATCTTTTGTTTCATCAAGCTATCTATACTCAAACCCCACAGTAATCTGGCAGATCTTCCTCCAATTTCACACACCTAAATGCAAGTCGTCGTCAGCACATATTAACCACCTTCATTCTTCTATCACCATCTCATGCTCATTTTACAAGTCCACCTGCCAGTTCAGCCTTCTTTTTCCTGGGTCCCAGTCCTATAGGAATTCCCTCCCCACCACTGCTTCAATTGGAACAGACCTACATTCAAATTCAAGTCAAATGCTCAAAACCCATTTGTTCTCCTTCGCTTCTGACCTTCCCTCACCCATGGGCCCGATCCGTCTTCTTGTTGTCTGCTTTTTCTGTCTGGTTTGATTGATTTCTCTCCCTTTCCTGTCTTGAAAATGTAGTCTCTTTTTTCTTTTCTGGCCTGTGGCCTTATCTGTATATTGTTTGGATTGTACACTGCCCTGATGTCGCAAAGGTGCGGTATATCAGGTGGCTTAATAAATCTAAACATCACTATTGTGCAATATTATTGTACAGTGGAATCAAATTAGACCCGGAGTAGTTACATTGTAGGAGGTACATTCTAAAGTTTTAGTAGGGGGGGGCGGAGTCTGCCGAGGGGTAGAAGATGGCCGCATTAGATTGTTTGCTCCCTCCCAGCATTGCAGAAATTCCTGAGTAGTTATGAAAGGACTCCGGGGGCCATTAAATGAACCTAGTGTGGAGAAAAAGAATATACCGAATATGACTGCCCTTTAAAAACCAGCCAGACTAGATTTTAAAGTTTCTAGTAGGAAGGAAGGAAGCTTGGATAGATGTTGGTAGGGGGTAAAGGAGCACAGATAGGTGCTGTGGTGGGGACAGGGGAGTGTATAGTCAGGCTAGGAGGTATTAGGGTTATACTGGCATATTTTTTTGAGAATAGGAGTGTCTTTATCGCTTTCTGGAAATCCTGCAGGTCTCTGAGAGATTTCATACTTTCAGAATAGATGAAAGAACTACATAAGAAGAAAGAAGAGACAATTTTGAGGACTCTCTTAGGTACTTAAATTTAGGAAGATATGGGACTGTAGAAGTTTTTGAAAGATTTTTTTCATCTTTTGTCAATTACCTACTGCAGCCAGTAGTGGTTTTTAGCAAGATGTTTTTAATTCATTGTTTGTTAATTCATGTTGAAAGAGTAGAAGTATTGTATGTATGGTAATAGGACAACCATACATTTGAAACTTTGGTGGATGAAAATTTGGATAGATGTAAATTTGCAAAATAAATATTGTATTAGATATTATAAAAATTGCATTATGAAATTATATATGAGAATTAATTTATAACTTGATGTGGTTAAGTGCAATTTAAATATGATTTATATAAATTTACTAAAATCTTATACTATTAAATTAACACTGGTATATACGAGATGTGACAAAAAAGAAACAAGTCTGTGGCAGGCCACGCCCATGGATCAATGCCAATTGGCTAACCGCTATATGTCACCTGTGTTGTGGCAACATCTCGCCACTATTCTGCTATTAATATTTTTCATCTCTCTCACTCTGTTTTTCCTTTTTCAGGTTTTTTTTGTAGCACACTGCTCCATCGCTTTTGTCACACAAATGGAGGGTGGCAGAAATATGGAGCAAAGAAAGAATCAACTTGAAATTTATTGGTTAAGTTGGAGAAGAGCCCAACTGAGTGTCTCCAACTTCTCCAAAAGGCTTATAGAGAAGATGCAATGTTCAAGGCCGTGAGTCCTCGAGTGGAACAAATGCTTCAAGACTGCGCCGCGAGGAGGGTGGAGTATGACCCCAAGTCAGGATGGCCTATCCATGACAAAGACGGTCTGAGAAAACATTGACAGGGTGAACCAGCTGGTGACAGAGTAATCACAGATTGGACAGTGAAGATTGTAGCTGAGGATCTCAGCCTGAACAGGGAGTCAGTGCGGACCACCTTGATGCAAGAGCTGGGGATGGGAGGGGAAGGTGTGACGGCCAAGATGGTGCCCAAGCTTTATTGGTACGACCAGATGAGGAGCAAGGGTCACGTTTGTCAAGGCTTGCAGAGAAGATAGGAGAAGAGATCCAGAGTTCATTGGCCGAGTAACACAGAAGACAAGACTTGGGTCTTCCAGTACGACCCTGAACCAAGCAAAGAGACAGAGCATGCAGTGGAAGACGCGATTGTCACCCAGACCCAATAAGGGGCGCCTGTCCAAATCAAAGATCAAGGTCTTGCGGATCACCATTCTTCGACCATAGAGAGAGTACGAGAGCGTAGTTCAATCATGAGTTTGAGTCTGAGGGTCAGACAGGTGAACCAGCACTTCTACCAGGCAGGTACTCATTTGCCTCCATGACGGGTTCGGCATAGCAGGGGGCTCATGTGGAGAGACAAGTACGTTGGCTGCTCCACACACAACAACGCACCCGCACACACTGGACGCTCAGTGTGAGGCAGTGCTTGGCCACAACAAACAGGATTCACAGATCTCGACCACCCTCCTTATTCCCCAGATCTCACACTGTGTGACTTCTGGCTCTTCCCCAGGCTGAAGACTGTGCTCAAAGGATCTCATTTTGCCTCTGTAGAAGAGATCAAGGCCAGTGTGACGAGGGAGCTGAGGGACCTCAAGGATGATGACTTTACTGGAGTGCTTCCGTACGTGGCAGAAGCAAATGTAGAAGTGCAATTAACTCTGGGGGGGATACTTTGAAGGCGACAATGCATAATTTCTCTGTAGATTTGTAATAACCATTTATGGGACAGTCTCATTTCTTTTTTGTCACACCTCATATAGGTGTCCTGTTTTTTTTATACAAGTTCAATTCTATATTGTATGGCCTTTTAAGGCTAAATGTTACTTGTGTGATTTTTATCTTTGATATTCTAATTGTAGCAGTTGTGGTATTTATTATATATCTATGTATTAAATACCATGGCAGATAGGAAAGCTTGCATTTCTATATTGCACATAGATGGGGAGAGAAAATCACCCTTTACCTTTGCATTGAAGCCCTCAGTTTAAATTGGTATGTATATTCATGAGAGATTAACTGTGTACATTAGCACAGCATTCTATCATACTTTCTTCTCCTCTAAGTTAGATGTTGATATATAAGATATCCCTCTAGCTGCTTGAGCATTTGTTTTCCTCCCTTTTGGAATGCAAATCCTTACTATAAAAATAGAATCCTTTCATTATAGTTAGCCCTAACCACAGGGAGCTATTTATTTATTTATTTATTTAATTAATTAACCGGGGTGGGGGAGGAATACGCTTTCATTGAAGTAACAGCGGTTTACACTGCAACTTAGACTTGGTAATGTACATTACACAGGGACATTGATAACTTGAATTTATGCTATCACTGCGTAAATCATGGATTCTCATGCCGTTTAACTTAACATACTCAAAAGCAATAAAAATATCGTTCACTCTCAATGGTATTGATGGATCAGAAAAATATATTGCATGAGGTCTCAGTAGAAAAAAACACTGCTGGCTTTAGGTTCACACCTTATAGCCGCATTTCTGTTATATTACATCAATGACCTCTCAAACTGCAAATAAATCGAAACACAGTCCTTACAATAGTAAATCTCAAAATATTTCACTCAACATCAAGAAGGACTGGTTCAGATCTTCAAATTCACTAATGATCCCAACGTACAGTCCCGGTACCAGCCAGACGTTTCAAATTGGTTTCTTCAGGGGACCGATAAAAGACACTATAAAAAGAATATAAAACAAATCCTCATGAACCATCACCCCCACTACACTAGAAAATACCAAATATACCCATAACCCAAGCCTTTCGTACCACAGATGCTGCCCACTTTAACACTCCCTTCAAACCACCGGTTGACAAATTGCCGTTGCCAGTAGAAAACGCCGCGCATGCGGGATACCTACTCCCTACTCCATTTTTAAACCCCCCAAGGGTGAGCATACCCACCACCAAACCATTTAATCAAGCACCCCCAGGCATTCCGATTACCTTATTAGAAATCCCTTACCACACAGCGAATCCAAAGTCCTATTCAATTACACACAAGCCTGCCAATCAATCTGTCCATTTAATCCCCGCGGGGATAATGTGTTTAAACGAAAGATCAATCATTGTTCCCGCTTAATTAGCGTCTGATCCAAAGATTTACCCTGGACTACCACCCTAAAGCAGTTTATTGACGATGTTTTCTTGTTGTGGCAGGGTACAGTAGAACAATTGGAAGAATTTCTGGTGTGGCTTAATGCTTGTGATGCTAACATTAAATTACTTCTGTACATCACCCTGACACACTTAATTATCTGGACGTATGTGTGAAGCGAACTGCCGATGGATGGGCCACTACGGTTTTTAAAAACCGACTGATAGGGTTACTTTTTTACAATATGCAAGTATGCATCCTCCGCGCTTAAAGATGGGTCTTCCGTTTTCTCAATTTTTGCGTTTTCGACGGAATTGTTCGGATAGGGCTGATTCAAACGGAAAGCTCAAGTTTTACAAACTCATTTTTGCAGCGCGGGTATCCCAAGGCAGTAGTACAGCGGGCATACACTCGAGCTCTTTTCAATCATCGCACGGCATTATTAGATGTGGGTCCACATTCTGATCAGAATACATTAGATGATACGCATGTTAATTTTATAACTAGGTATTCTCCTCTCAGCGGGGAGCTTCAGAAGATTTCCGCAGGCATAGTAATATTTAGCTGCGGTACCTGGTCTTGCTAACAAAGTTATTAGATGTGTATGGCAGAGAGATCATAATCTTAAGGATATACTCAGTCCGGCTATAATACCTTCTGGGGGGATGTGAGAGGTGGTAATCAAGTGGGGGTCACTTTACATGCGGGACCTGTGATATTTGTGAAATAACCTTGTGTCAGGCAGACCTTCGGTTTATCAGGGGGTCTCTGTGCGTCTTCGCAGTTTTGTGACCACCTGTGAATCGAAGAATGTCGTGTATGCAGCAGTTCTTTGTCCGTGTGGCTTGTGTTATATCGGCAAAACAATTCGCCCGTTTCGCGGACGTATGAGGGAAACACCGTAGTCGACTAACCGTAAATGTTTGGAGGCTTCTATGGTTCAGCATTGCGTGGAGAAAGATCATATGTTTGGACAATTACGATGTTTATGTTTGGAGCAGGTTTTAGGTGGTAGTCAGGGTAAATCTTTGGATCAGACGCTAATTAAGCGGGAACAACGACTGATCTTTCGTTTAAAACACATTATCCCCGCGGGGATTAAATGGACAGATTGATTGGCAGGCTTGTGTGTAATTGAATAGGACTTTGGATTCGCTGTGGGGTAAGGGAATTCTAATAAGGTAATCGGAATGCCTGGGGGTGCTTGATTAAATGGTTTGGCGGTGGGTATGCTCACCCTTGGGGGGTTTAAAAATGGAGTAGGGAGTAGGTATCCCGAATGCGCGGCGTTTTCTACTGGCAACGGCAATTTGTTCAACCGGTGTTGAAGGGAGTGTTAACGTGGGCAGCATCTGTGGTAAGAAAGGCTTGGGTTATGGGTATATTTGGTATTTTCTAGTGTAGTGGGGGTGATGGTTCATGAGGATTTGTTTTATATTCTTTTTATAGTGTCTTTTATCGGTCCCCTGAAGAAACCAATTTGAAACGTCTGGCTGGGTACCGGGACTGTACGTTGGGATCATTAGTGAATTTGAAGATCTGAACCAGTCCTCTTGATGTTGAGCGAAATATTTTGAGATTTTACTATTGTAAGGACTGTGTTTCGATTTATTTGCAGTTTGAGAGGTCATTGATGTAATATAACAGAAATGCGGCTATAAGGTGTGAACCTAAAGCCAGCAGTGTTTTTTTCTACTGAGACCTCGTGCAATATATTTTTCTGATCCATCAATACCATGAGAGTGAATGATATTTTTATTGCTTTTGAGTGTGTTTTATCGTTCAGTGACCGACTGAATTTTTGTGTTGGTCTAACTTAATATAGCTGCATCTTATTCAGTCCATTGCCATCAGTACAGATAGAAATTGTAAGAAAAACAAAAGCTCTGAACCAGTTTACCTGCCACAACGCATCAAATTTGGTGCCCTCTGGAATGGAATACTTCCCAGATTTATCGTGGTCAATCCGATAATGATAGACTGTCTTGCCGTAGATGAGAGAGAGTGCATATGTCCATTCTCTTTTCTCTGAGCCTAAAGGAGAAAATGAAGATCCAGTAATTGCAGTCATAGTCACTGATTTATTAAGGCTTTTTTCTCATTCTGAGTGAAGATGAAAGCTTAGTAAACCAGGTCCATAGAATTCTTTACTGTAGAGAGGAACTGTAGCAGTGCACAAGTGAGCCTTATAAACAGAAATCCCATAGTTCAGGGTTTCCTAAACCTGTCCTGGTGATCCCTTAGCTAGATGAGGTCTTCTGGATATCCACAATGACTATACATGAGATAATTTTGCACACATTGGAGACCTAGTGTATGCAGATTTATATCATACCTATCCACGTAGATAGCCTGAAAACCTTGTTAACTCTGGAAGACCTATGGAAGGGCAGAATAGTATGTAAAATAGCATTTTACATACTCCGATATTCTCTTAGAAAATTGCCAGGAACATTCAGTTCATTTGAGCACCTAAAAAATTCAAAGCGCACGCAAATGGCTTAGTGCATATACAGTCAACTGCATACATTTTTTTATGTTCTTGCACACATACAATGTGTCAAAAAATGAATAAGGAGAACAAAAATGAAAAATGTCCATAAATCTGAAAAAACGTGTTTTAAATGAACACAAACCAAGCTTCTTTGGCTGTGCCCACCCCTACAGGGCCAAATGTACATAAAAAGTAAGTGCACAGAAAAATGAAGCCTATTTTTTGTTATATATGCATAGACATTCCCAGGAACAGAAAAGAGGTGATGCAGGAGTAGGACTGGTACTTGCATGCATATTTGTAAAATACATCTATATGCATTTCCTTGGACCAGCATATACATGCACTTTTCTCAGAGCAGGTATATACCGTGTTTCCACGAAAATAAGACTGGGTCTTATATTTATTTTTGCTCCAAAAGATGCACTAGGGCTTATTTTCGGGGTAGGGCTTTTTTTTTTTTTTGATATACAGCTTGACAGCACAGAATGAGTGGCGCTGCAGCTCCCGCCCGCACAGATGATGGAAGTGGCCCGCAGCACAGCACCGGCACCCGATCGGCGTCGGGGAGTGGAGCAAGAGGAAAGCTCCTCCCCGGTCCACCTGCCGAAGCCAATCAGGCACAACAGCACCAAGAACTTAAAGGAGAGCGCCCTTGGAGCGAAGGAAGAGGCCCGCAGCACAGCACCGGCACCCGATCGGCATCGGGGAGTGGAGCAAGAGGAAAGCTCCTCCCCAGTCCACCCGCCGAAGCCAATCAGGCACAACAGCACCAAGAACTTAAAGGAGAGCGCCCTTGGAGCGAAGGAAGAGGCCCGCGGCACAGCACTGGCACCTGATCGGCATCGGGGAGTGGAGCAGGAGGAAAACTCCTCCCCGGTGACCCCCCCCTCCCCCAGGTTCTGAATCTGTCAGACATGATCTGCACTAGGGCTTATTTTCGGGGTAGGGCTTATGGGAATCTCAGAAAAACGTGCTAGGTCTTATTTTCAGGGTAGGTCTTATTTTCGGGGAAACACGGTGTATATATATATATAGATAGATAGATAGATAGATAGATAGATATACTCCTATTCTCCCAGAGGTATAAAGGCAAATATGCTGCCTTTTCAAAATAAATGCCACATATGCACTTATGTGCTTTTCCTGTTTAGGTACCATGCTATCAGAGTCAGCCCAAGGGTTTCTGCCACCTTAGGCAGAAACCTTGGCTGTGCTGTACCCCTTCCCCCATGTGCCAAGCCACACTGTGCTGCTTTCCCCTGTGCCAAGCTGTGCCACACACCTCCCCTCCCCCCTCCCGTGCTGAGCACAACCGCCCCTCACTGCTACTGATTCCAGCGGTGAGGTCGGGCGTGGCTCAGCAGCAGGCCATGTGCTTTGTCACACATGGCCTGTTGCTTCTGAGCCCCCCCCCCCTTCCGACACAACTTCAGGGGGTCAGAATCAGCAGGCCATGTGTGCTGAAGCACATGTCCTGCTGCGGGTTGCTACCACCGAGCTTAGCTGCCTCCCCCGATCCTGCCACTGGAATCAGTGGCAGCGGGAAGGGGCGGCAGGCCTGCTGCCCATAGAGGACTGCTGCCTAGGCAGCTGCCTAGCCTACCTAGTGGACGGGCCAGCCCTGCATGCTATTATCCCGCATACATGGGATCTTGTATGCTCATCTATCCAGGCTGGTAGAGAGCCACTGAATAAAACAAAAGCTGGCCTGGATAAGGAGTGATATTTTACAAGTGTCAAGCTTCTGCAGCTTGACCACTTGTAGTGCAGACAAGAATAACTAGGCAAAGCTGAATGGGCCAATTGGTCTTTGTTCTGCCATGATTTACTATGTTATTATGAATTGTAAGGTATTCTAAATTGTGAAAAGATCCATAGATAATCATGGAGTCTTCCATTTTGGGTCTTTACCACCCTTTCATATCACAGGCATAGGACATTAAGCCAGCTGGAAACTAAGCACCAGTATAAGGTCCAAGACTAGAGTTTTTGTGATGTGGATATGCACTCATGTTTGGTGTCTGGCACATCATTTCTTGTTTCAGTATAAGTGAGTTACTTATGGAGCGTTTTGCTTCATCCATGGCCACTGCCTGGAAGAAGGGTTCTCCAGAATCCCAGACTTATTCACTTCCTTCGAGAATTAGGGAGGGAGACCTGCTCTGGCCCCATCAGTAAGGAGATTCTCAGGAGGGAAAACATGATAACTTTCTTGTCCACATAAGAGAAAGATTTCAGAGAAGGAGGAACTGACAAATCTTGTCTGGTCATGCTCACAGGAATTTTCCATCATGCTGTGCTCCAGAGTAGAGTCTGCGCTCAGCCTCTTCCCGTGAAATTTTGCTGTGGAACCATGGCATCCTCTCATGCGCTGTAGTAGCAATGAGTTTCTCAACCTGTGGAGCCTGGCTTATGATTGCTTGCTCTAGTGCATCACCCTGCAGAAGAGGGAAATATGAAAGAGCTAAAGCAAAATAAGATCCAAATCAACATAATTTTATTTAGCAATGCTTATATACTGCTTTTCACTGGGTCAAAGCAGTGTACATTCAGGTATGGTGTATATTTCCCTTGTCCCTGAAGGGCTTACAATCTGTTTATGTATCTGAGGCAACAGAGGGTTAAGGGCCTTGCCCGAGGCCACAAGGAACACTTGTGGGACTAGAAACCCCAGTCTCTCTGGCCTGAGATTGCTGTCCTCCAGTCCTCTAGCTTGAGGCAACTTGCCTCAACCACTAGGCCACTGGTCTTGATTCCTAGGAGTTACAAATCATCTACACTTCCATGTGATCATAACATTTTGATCTGATAGAAACAAAGGGAGGCATAGACAAAGCATTTTAGCCAGTTAGCAGACCTGTTAGCCAACTAAAACTCAGGCAGCACGATATTCACTGGCATTAACTGGTTGGAGCCGCTGAATATCCCAACAGACCATGGAAAAAACACCTGATTAAAACCAGAGCAGTCTGTGGGCAGATCAAAGACGCTGACAGCTGCTATCAGGTTAGTGGTGATATTCAGGCACTAACTGGATAGCTAAACCGGTTAGAGTTAGAACTGGCTGTCTTAACCTTTTTTTTTTTTTTTTTAATTCTTTATTTTTCTGTTTGCATCAAACAATACACATAAAGCCAAGAATAAAAGCACAAATGAAGAAAAAGAAAGTTATATTACAGCAAACCTGAAATTCATCACATCTATACAACAACAAATCAAAACACTCAACGTGTCATCCTAGAGAACCCACCCACACAGCACTGTGACAGGATCTGAGCCACGGACCCCCCCCCCCCCCAGGACCCAAAATTACAGCACCCACTTCTCGGCGAAAGGAGGAAGGGCAACTAGGGAGGAGAGGCGAGGAAAAACCGGGGACAAGTAGAGCAAGAAGGCCCAACCAAGAGAAGCCCAGCCTTGGCAAGAAGAAAACAGCCATGATGCACAGTGCAGGAGAAGTCTACAGTCTACTAGGCCTAATCCCACTAGACTAACAAAGAAGCCAGGAGAGAACCAGCACCTCAACAAAGGCATAACCCCTTCTCCCCCCTCCTTCTGAGAGACGAAAGGGTACAAAGGACCCTCAGTTCTGCTCCTAACCTACCAGGCATTCACCCACCCCTCCCTGTCCCACCCTTGTTCAACTGCCTCCTGGACAGGGAACCATATCTTGAGAAACTTGTCCAATTGGCCGCACATCGTGGCCACCCCCCTGTCCATTTACTCCGGGGAAAGCAACTTCTTAAACCGATCCTCGACAGAGGGTAGAGTGGGACTCTTCCTTCGCGCCATTACACACAACCTCACAGCAATAAAAAAGAATCCAGAGAGGTCCATTCTCCTAAGTCAGATATCTGCCAACTTATCTGTATAACCCAATAGCATCAATGTGGGGCCTTTCCCAAACTGCCAACCCGTAAAGTGGGAACAGCACTGTAACACCTCTTCCCACAGGGGCCAGAGCATCGGATAGTCCCACAAAACATGCATGAGAGTACCGGGAGTACCACACCCTCTCCAACATTCCCCCGAGGGAAACCCCCCCCATCTCCCGCAGCCTCACCGGGGTAAGATGTGTCCTAAATAAGAGCTTGTACTGTGAGTCCAGGTGGGGCAAAGGAAAAGAAATATGGAAGGTATTTTCCCAAAGTTTCACCCATTGCTCCTCTGACCAGTTCTGGCCAAAATCTCTCCCCCATTTATGCTGGTAATGAAGGGTGGGAAGTTGTGCCCAGGCCAGAATCCTATATATCTCAGCCAGGTATCGCAGACTCTTCCTGGGTCCTCCCCCCACTCCACAATGGGCCCCGAGGCCTCCAAGGGAAGTGGGGTCCCCAGATACTGCCCCCTATGGGTCGCCTGAAAATGTCCAGTTGAAGCAATGAGAAAACTTAGGGGTCATCACCAAACATTGCTCCATAATCTCCTGCTGCGACAGGAACCACCCATTCCGAATGAAATCAGCCACCCGCATCAGCCCATTACCCTCCATCCAGCAGATCTGAGTGAGTCATCTCTGATCAGGGGAAAAAGTAGTTTATTAGCCAGAAAGGCAAGCCTAGACTTACAAGAAGAGAAGGCCAGCCGCCACGCACTCAGTCCCTGACCCCCAACATATCACACACCACTGGGTGCTCCCTCACCCTATCCCCCCTGACTGGACCACTCAGAAAAGGAGCACCCTTGATGTGCAGGAGGTCCACCTGAGAGCCCTCCAGAGTAACCCAGTGCTGAGTAGAGTTATGAGACCATCAGAAATACACCACTCTAACCTGGGCTGCCTAGTGATACCACTTGAAATTAGGAAGATCGAGACCATCCCCCTCCCGGGGGTGCCTCAGTACACACAGCTTAACCCGAGCCTGCTTACCCTTCCACATGGAACTGACCATCCACCCTATATAGATCCCTAAAAAAGGTCTCTGGTATGACACAGGGCAACATCATGAAAAAGAAGAGAAACCTTGGGAGAATATTCATGTTTATGACTTTCACCCTCGTAAAGAGAGAGGATGGCAAAAAAGTCCATCTCCTAAGGTCCTCCCTCACATCCTTAAGCAAGGGAGGATAATGTAAGCCAAACAAATTATCTTGCCACCTAGGTATGCATACCCCCAGATAGGATAGAAATTCCCCCTCCCACTGAAATGGAAGTGTCACCAAACCTCCACCTCACACTCCTGTCCCTGATTAAAAGGGAGGAGAATTGACTTCCTCACATTCAGTTTGTACTCCGACACTGACCCAAATTTCTTATATTCCAAGTCAAACTCTTCCAAGGACCACACGCGGTTTGACAAAAACAAGAGGGTGTCATCAGTGTACAATGGTACCTTGTGCTCAGTCCCTCCTACCTGCACACCCCAACCTCCCAATTATCCCAAAAAGCGTGCGTGAACGGCTCCAATGATAGAGCAACGAGAAGCAGGGATGATGGATACCACTGTCTCATACCCCATCCCAATGCAAACCCAGGAGATAAAATCCCATTCATTTGAAGCTTAGTCATAAGAGCACTATACAGGACTTGCACTGCCCTGAGGAAGCACAGGCCAAACTGATATTTCTCCAGAACATACAGGAGGAATGATCACTCAACTCAGTCAAATGTTTTTTGGCATCCAATGTCAAAAAGACCACCAGATCCTCGGCAGCAAAGAACATAAGATATGCCATAATGGGTCAGACCAAGGTCCATCAAGCCCAGTATCCTGTTTGCAACAGTGGCCAATCTAGGTCATACGTACCTAGCAGTTTCCCCAAAAAACACAGGTTCCACAATGCTTGTACTGGGTCAAGCATTGATATCCTGGGTCCCTTCTTAATAATGGTTCATGGACATTTCCTCCAGGAACTTGTCCAAACCTTTTTTAAACCAAGCTACACTAACAGCCTTTACTACATCC
Organism: Ichthyophis bannanicus; assembly: GCA_033557465.1. Classification (NCBI taxonomy): domain Eukaryota; kingdom Metazoa; phylum Chordata; class Amphibia; order Gymnophiona; family Ichthyophiidae; genus Ichthyophis; species Ichthyophis bannanicus. Next base: position 239,877,737 of record CM066039.1, on the reverse strand, counting down.
TCCGGTAACAAATTACAGAGTTTGATTACACATTGAGTGAAGAAATATTTTCTTTTATTAGTCTTAAATAGTTTATCCTGTAGCTTCATTGCATGTCCCCTAGTCTTTCTATATTCTGATAACGTAAACAATCGATCTACGTTTACCCGTTCCACTCCGTTCATTAATTTATAGACTTCTATCATATCTCCCCTCAACCGTCTCTTTTCCAGGTTAAAGAGCTCTAACCATTTTAGCCTTTCTTCATAGGTGTATCCTTCCATCCCCTTTACCATTTTGGTGGCTCTTCTCTGAACCTTTTCTAATTACGCTATATCCTTTTTAAGATACGGTGACCAGATTTGTACACAATATTCATGTGCGGTTGCACCATGGAATGATACAGAGGCATTATAAGATCCTTTGTTTAATTTTCCATTCCTTTCCTTATGATACCTAGCATTCTATTTGCTCTCTTCGCTGCGCTGCACACTGAGCCGAGGGTTTTAACATGTTATCCACAATGACGCCTAAATCTTTTTCCTGGGTGGTGGTTCCTAATGTGGAACCTTGCATCGTGTAACCATAGTTTGAGTTGCTATTCCCTAGGTGCATAACTTTGCACTTCTCCACATTAAATTTCATCTGCCATTTTGATGCCCAGTCTTCCAATTTATCAAGATCCTCTTGCAATTTTCCACAATCCTCTTGGGCTTTAACAACTTTAAATAGTTTTGTGTCATCTGCAAATTTGATAACCTCACTCGTTATTCCACTTTCCAGGTCATTTATGAATATGTCAAAAAGCAGCGGACCCAGCACAGATCCCTGGGGTACATCACTATTCACCTTTCTCCATTGGGAAAATTGGCCATTTAGCCCCACTTCTGCTTTCTATCGTTTAACCAGTTCCTGATCCACAGTAGTACACTGCCTCCTATCCCATGACTCTTTAGTTTTGCCAAAAGTCTCTGATGAGGGACCTTGTCAAAGGCTTTCTGAAAGTCCAGATACACTATATCAACCGACTCACCGTTGTCCACCTGTTTATTCACACCTTCAAAAAATAATAACAGATTAGTAAGACAAGATCTTCCTTGTCTAAAGCCATGTTGGCTGTCTCCCATTAGGCCATGACTATCTACATGCTGAGTAATTTTATTCTTTATGATGGTTTCTACCATTATTTCCAGTACTGACGTCAGGCTCACCAGTCTGTAGTTTCCCGGATCACCCCTGGAACCCTTTTTAAAAATTGGTGTTACATTGGCGATCCTCCAATCTTCAGGTATTAGAGATGATTTTAATGATAGTTCACAGATTACTAATAGCAGGTCTACAATCTCATATTTCAGTTCTTTCAACACCCTTGGATTTTTTACCATCCGGCCCAGGTGATTTGCTACTCTTCAGTTTATCTAATAGTTGTAATACATCTTCCCGATGTATCGATATTTCCTTCAGTTCTTTCGCACCTTTAAATACCACTTCAGTCATGGGTAACATCTCTACATCTTCCTCAGTAAAGACCGAAGCAAAGAATTCATTCAGTCTCTCCGCTATCGCCTTGTCGCCTTTAGTGCCCCTTTATCATCTAATGGACCAACTGGCTCTCTCACAGGTTTTTTGCTACGAATGTACTTGAAAAAATCTTTATTTCGCATTTTTGCTTCCGCAGCAAGCTTCTTCTGAAATTCTCCCTTTGCCTGCTTTATCAATGCCTTGCATTTGACTTGCCAGTGCTTGTGCTGTCTCCAGGTTTCGTCGTTTGGCTCTTTTTTCCATTTCCTGAAAGGTGCTTTTTTGGCAACAACAGCCTCTCTGACCTCACCTTTAAACCATGCTGGCAGTTTTTTGGACTTACTTCCCCTTTTCTTAAAGCGTGGAATAAAGCTGGTTTGGGCTTCCAAGATAGTATTTTTCAACAACACCCAACCTTGAAGAATCTCTTTAACCTTTGCAACTGCTCCTTTTAGTTTTTTCTTAACTGTTTTCCTCATTTTATCATAGTTTCCCTTTCGAAAGTTAAAAGGTAATACTGTGGATTTCCTTACTATCCCTCCTCCACTAATGAATTCAAAGGCGATCATGCTATGATCACGATTGCCAAGTGGCCCCAACACCCTTTTCTCTAGCACTAGATCTGGTGTTCCACTAAGGACTAGGTCTACTATTACTTCCCCTCTGGTTGGTTCATGAACCAGCTGCTCCAAGAAGCAGTCATTTATTTCATCTAGGAACTTTATCTCCCTAGCATGTCCTGCCGTGACAGTTACCCAGTCGATACCGGTATAATTGAAATCACCCATTATTATTACTGCGCTGTAACTTTTGTTAGCTTCCTTGATTTCTTTGAGCATTTCCTCATCCATTTGTTCATTCTGGCCAGGCGTTCGATAGTACACCCCCACTGCCATCGCCTTCCCCTTTTTACATAGAATTTCAATCCATAGAGATTCTACAGCAAATTTTGTTTCCTGCAAAACTTTAATACTTTCTGACTCAATGCCCTCTCTAACATAGAGCGCAACCCCTCCACCAATTTGATCAGCTCTATCATTACGATATAGTTTGTACCCAGGTATCACAGTGTCCCACTGGTTGTCCTCCTTCCACCATGTCTCTGATATTCCAATCATATCTAACCTCTCATTTAGTGCTATATATTCTAACTCTCCCATCTTATTTTTTAGACTTCTAGCATTTGCATACAAGCATTTTAGAGACTGTATTTTATTCATATTAATTTGGCTATTGGTAGACATGGGTAATTTGGGATCTTTAAGCTCTGTCTGCTCCATACTCGAGGGCATTTGGGCTACTTTACTCTTTTTTGGAACCTCTCTGCTTTTGGTAGTATCCTTCAAGGATACAGTCTTCCAAACCATGCGCTTTTTGGTGACTGTCAGCTTTCCCCTATTATCTAGTTTAAAAGCTGTTATATCTCCTTTTTAAAGGTTAATGCCAGCAACCTGGTTCCATCCCAGTTAAGGTGAAGCCCATCCCTTTGGAAGACCCCCTCCCTTCCCCAGAATATTCCCCAGTTCCTAACAAATCCAAAACACTCATCTCTGCACCATTGTCTCATCCACGCATTGAGACTCCGGAGCTCTGCCTGCCTTTTGGGTCCTGCACGTGGAACGGGAAGCATTTCGGAGAACGCTACCCTGGAAGTTCTGGATATCAGCTTCCTACCTAAAAGCCTAAATTTAGCCTCCAGAACCTCCCTACCACATTTTCCTATGTCATTGGTACCGACATGTACCAAGACAGCAGACTCCTCCCCAGCACTATCTAAGACCTTATCTAGGTGGTGCGTGAGGTCCGCTTCCTTCGCACCAGGCAGGCATGTTACCAGGCGATCCTCATGTCCACCAGCCACCCAGCTATCTACATGACTAATGATAGAATCACCAACTATAACGGCTGTCCTAACCCTTCCCTCATGGGCACATGGCCCTGGAGAAACTTCCTCGGTGCGAGAGGGTTTTACATCACCTGGAGGACAGGTCCTAGTTACAGGATCACTTCCTGCCACACCAGGGTGATGCTCTCCTGTCACATGACTGCTCTCCTCCATGGCAACAGGGATGCTGCCAGACTGGAGGTAGGACTTCAGGACTATATCCCTGTAGGTCTCGTCTATGTACCTCTCTGTCTTTCTTATATTTTCCAACTCTGCTACTCTAGCCTCTAGAGAACGGACTCGTTCCCTGAGAGCAAAGAGCTCCTTGCACCTAGTGCACACAAAAGACCTCTCACCAACTGGGAGAAAATCATACATGTGACACTCAATGCAAAAGACTGGAAAGCCCCCATCTTGCTGCTGGACTGCTATCTGCATCTTAGTTTTAAGTTTGTGTTTAGATCTTTAAGTTCTTTACTTACTAAGGATTGCTATGGATATGGAAGCGTGTCTTTGCAGCACTGTCTTTCGCTGGTTTCACTCTTTCCTATCTTCACGGTCTTGCTTGGTTCTTTCTTCCTCCCCTTCCATCCCTGCCTCGGACCCCTTTCCCCTGCTATGTGGCATCCCTCAGGGCTCTGTTCTTGTGCCTCTCCTCTTTAACCTCTTTCTAGCTCCCCTCACTCTGCAAATTCAACAAACTGGGATTTCCGCCTTCTACTATGCTGATGACATTGTGCTCCTTCATCACACCTCCCCTTCCCACCCTGATCTCTCCCCACTCAACTCTTGTCTTTCCATCGTTGCCAGCTGGTTGTCTCAAAACTGTCTTCACCTCAATCTTACCAAAACTATTGCTATTTGGTTCTCTCACGGCAGTCCCTCCCTCTCTTTAGCTCCGTCTTTCTCAGGTTCTCCCATACCCCTGGTCTCCACTTTTCGTTATCTTGGCATACTCTTTGACTCTGACCTGTCCTTTCATGCCCACATTTCCCACATCACCAAAACGTCCTTCTTCTTCCTGCGTCAAATTCGCGCAATTCGCCCCTTTCTTACTCCTGCCGCACTTGCCACACTACTCTTGTCCCTGGTCATGTCTCGTGTTGATTTTTCCAACTCTATTTTCCTTGGCCTCCCTAAATCTCAACTTTACAGACTCCAATGAATCCAAAACACAGCTGCCCGTATTGCCACTCATTCCTCTGCCCGTGATCATGTTTCTCCCCTGCTCTCCCATCTTCACTGGCTACCTCTACCTTTCCGTTCCCAATACAAACTACTTACTCTTGTGCATCGAGCCTTTCACACTAACACTCCGCAATATCTGGCAGACCTCATCACTTTTCACACTCCTAGACACACGCCTCGTTCATTCCACCTTAACCGCCTCACTCTCCCTTCTCCCTCTCTTGCACATCTCCAGTCCACACGCTCTTCAGCCTTTTTCTTTGCAGGCCCCGCCCTCTGGAACTCCCTCCTCTCCTCCCTTCGTCTCGAGCCCCACCATCCTACTTTTAAGCGTAACCTGAAGACCCACCTCTTCTCCCTTGCCTTTGACCTTCCCTCCCCTTTTGTGTAGTCCTTTCTTTCTAAGTCTCGTGTTGTACCCTCTCCTCCTCCTGCTTTCCTATTTAAGATTGTAACTTCCTTTTCTTCTTTTCTAGCCTATTGCTTCTTGGATTATTTGTACATTGTAAACCGCTCTGCTTCCTCTGAAGGGCGGTATATCAAATTCAATAAATATAAACATAAACATAACATATTTATACCAATAAAACTGTACCTAATAAGTTTAATATACCTTGTTCACCTGAAGCTTAATTAATCTCACGTCCTTAGTGTATGACTGATTTGGGTAACGAGCTTCACCTGAGAGCACCTCCTGTCTTTTAAGATGTGTAAGTACCTATAAAGCTACGATTATCCCAGGGGTGGGTGGGTGTGGGGAGGGAGGGAAGGAGGGAGGGAAATTACACTTATTAAAAGAGGGCTGCTACACAGTACCCTGTCTTGTGCTGCTGAGGTAAGCTATATTCTTATTTGATTTAAATTATAGCTCTTTGCTGCTGCTAGGCTCTAACTTATTATGAAATTTAAACTACAAGCTCTCTGCTGGGTTCTAAATTTAACCAGAAAGCTCTCTTCTGTGTTTTAAATTTAAACTAAAAACTGAACACTGTTGTACAATGTCTAGAACCCTCCTGACATTATCCAATGAGTTACGACCTTTAATAAAGCCAGTCTGGTCCCTATGCACCAGCAAAGGGATCAAATGATTCAGCAGCTATATAACGATCTTGATCAACAACTTCATATTGACTGGAAGACCCCCCACAGGAAGGGAAGCTGCCCCTTATTAGGTGCATAAACATTGATTATACTCACAGACTTTCCTATCCACTGCAATTCCACCCTCAATATTCGATCCTTAGCGCCCTTCCACTGACTGAGAACCTGTCCCAAAAACCCTTTCTGAATTATTATGGCCACCTCTGCACTGTAAGCCTTGCCTGGTGAGCGCAGGATCTCCCCTATCAGGTGAACCCAAATCTTCCCTATATCTGGGGCAGCCAGATGCATCTCCTGCCATAGATATAAATCCACCTGCAAATGGCCCAGCTCCCTAAGCACCAGCTTCCTCCTGTAAGGATCTACAGGCTCCTAACATTTACAGAAATCAGCTTCAATTGAGGCATCACCATAGCGAACCCTGCATCATTACCCCTCACCCCAACCCCCTACCCCCACCACCATGCCCCCAGGATGACAGCCAAAACCAGAACCAACAATAAACCAAACAACGGTCTATGGGGGACCTCCAGGAAGATGTCCTCCAAGTGAAGCTGAGGAACCAGCCCAGAAAAGCACACACGGTGCTCCTTCAGCACTGGAATCTTGTTACCAGCAGTGTCCCAGTATTCTGCCTGTGGAAGAGTAATAAGAACCATCATCTGGCTGGAATCCCCAGTCCAATATCTCCCAGGGGTTCCAGCATTCATTTTCAACACAGCAGTATATAAGAGTCTTCCCTCCTCCCCTCTCCCCCCCCCCCTCCCAGCATCACACAAGCATTCAAAATACACAACCCTCATACAAACCCAATCTACACCAATGTCCAATAATTTCAAAGAGTTCCAGAATCACCACACTAATCACAGTGGAAAAGGTCCAGTTCAGGCTGTTCACTCTGGAGCTGACTCTTCCTCATTGCATTTGGGCGAACGCCTCCAACACCTTCTGATGAAGATCCCCCATATGTTGTCCTTTCTCTGCCTGTCGAGTCACTTGCTTTCCATTCTCCTGCTTGTTAGAGTTCCTTGTGTCCCATCAGGTGGTCCTCCCGGAAATGCAACTGAAGAAATCTCTTGACTTCCTTAGGGTCCGCGAAGAAGATGGTCTCCCCTGCCAAGTGATGCATAGCTTAGCGGGATACAGCAAGGCCTGAAGGATATTATGAGAATGTAACCTTTTGTTTACTTCTCTGAAAGCCTGTCTGCGTTTATCCAGGTCGGCACTGAAGTGAGGAAAAATCCACAGTTTAGCTCTTTTATGGACCAAAGCACCTACCTTGCACACTTGACTAAGGATCCATTCCCAATGCTGATAGGTCAACAATCTGGCCACAATGTGGTGAAGGGCACCCCGGCCACGGGAGGACCCCCAGGAACCCAATGTGCCCGTTCCTCTGCCACCACCACTTCAGGAAGCACTGGGTCAGTGAATAACTCCCTGAGAAGCTGCTCCACAAAATCTTCCCCTATTGCGGCCTTCATCTCTTTCCAATACCCCCGTGATACGTAAATTAGAGTGCCGGGACCTGTTTTCCAGGTTATCAATCTTGGCCACTAACCTCCGAATCATCAAATGTTGAGTATGAGAGTCTTTTTTTAGGACCAGTAAGTCATCCTCCGTCCCTGAAGTGCATGATTCTGCTTTCTCAATCCTGGTTATGATGGTCTGCAACTCAGAGCGCACCTCCCTTAGATCAATCAGAATTGCAGCCAGTTTACCTGAGAGATCACCATTGCTGGCCTTAATCACCGGCAAGATTACCTCCGTTTCAGGGGGCTCCCTTCTCAGGCAATCCAGCTGCGGCCCTTTATTAGCAAGCCCTTGCAGTCCCAGAGTCTCTTCCCTCCTCGGGCGGCCAGCCAAAGCGGTTGAGCCACCACCATCTTGCTGAGTAAGACACTCAGTCATGGTCTGCTGCCATGCGGTTTTCGTGTTTTTCACTGCCGTCACTGCTGCTTTGGGTGGTCATCGCTGCTCCAATTTGGTTGCCATTACTACTGGCTGCCAAAGGGAGCCCACAAAGACACGAGGTAAGTTAAAATTACAGCACTTTGCAAGGCAGGAGTGGGAGAGCCGGGAGACACGTCCAGCTCCTACTCTACCATCACGTGACCACTTGGCTGTCCTAACCTTAACTGGATAGCACTATCCAATTAGCTGTTGAATATTGCCACTAACCTAATAGCAGCACTGATGTCTGGCAAGCCCTGATATTCAGTGGTGGAAAACAGTTATTCACCACTGAATATCCCTTTTTTATTAAAGTGGTGGTGGCTAAGTGCTGCTCCTGCCACTAAATATACCCCCCCCCCCCTAAATACCCAGAAAACAACAGGAAAGCAGTGTATGTAGGCATCCAGAAACACTTGAACTTTGCATGGCAATAGAAATGAAACAGAAAAATATTTACAAAACTAGAATAAGCCAAGAATAAAAACATAAGCGCAGATGTGCTTACAGCTCACAGATTTCAAATGGGAGCTAATTCATCCACACCTTGGTATGTACTGGTGCAACATTTGCAGCTTACATATGAGGGAAGATGGTGACCATGTTGAACAGCTTCACTGTGGTAATGGTAGAGCCCTGAGAAAAGAGTACAGCAGGGTAACCAGAACTGCTGCTAACTAGCAAGTACACTGCCCTGGTACTCAAAACCTGTTGTTCAGTGAGACAACCGAACAACAAGCCCAGACTTCAGAGAAACAAATTCTAATTTTATCCTTTCTAGTTAAATATTTTCAGACTCATTCCCTTTTATTTTGCATTTTTAATTACAACAGTCTAATAAAAAGCATCCCATGTGAAACAAGGAGTATTAGCATAGAGAAGAGAATCCAAGACTGCCCCATGTAAATACTGAATCCCTATACCTCCAGTTTCCAGGTCTGCCTGATGTAGTCCCGCACCATGTTATCTCGCATGCTATCAAAGACTCCTGGTTTAGGCTCCAGTCCACTGGGCCTGTTGCAGGGTTTGCGCAGGGTGCAACATAGTCCATCGGGATCCTTAGAGTAGTACTCACATAGTTCCTCTGGCCCACAATGTGGCTTGCCCCCAGCTATGGCATAAGTACCATTCAGCTGGCGCTCAATGGGGTAGTGGTAGAATTGCAGATTGAAGACAACAGAGAGGACATAGCCACCCAGGCTGTAGAGGCACTGGCGCAGGAGGAAAAGACCATCCAGCATACCTCCCAGCTTCAAGTGTTCTTCCGCCTTTGCCCTGGAGATGCTGCCATAGAAAAAGGGCAGGTGATTGGCTGCATCAGACATTTTCCAGAGACCACAATACTCTTCACAGAGTCATTAATTCCAAGCAAATGATCTAGAAGAGATGGTTAAAGACAAGAACATCATTTTTTTCTTTTATTTTTCAGCAAATCTTGCCAGATCTCAAGAGCCATTTGCCCTCTCTAAAATAACATTCCTAAGTTAGGAAGAATTCCTCCTTCCTCCCCCCATCAAATGTTGAAATTGCACTGTCTCCCTCCATATTTGTGTATCCTTTCCTCATACTGATGAGGTAGCTAACAGTTCCAAGCCCCTCCAGGGTAGCCTTTTCTATCATATGCCAGGATCCCCATCCTAGTACTCCTCTCTCATGTTCCAGTGTGAACATCATACTGATCCTGGTCCATGCTAGAGCCCTGGCAGCAGAAGGGCATGGGAGTGAAGGGTGGAAGAGGGGGGATAAAAAGAAACTCAGAAACATATCAGAACCCAAACCATTAACAGCAAGGCTTCCCAAATCTATCCTGACAGCTCCACATCCATTTGGGTTTTCAGGATATCCATATAAGATAAATTAACATATACTGGGTTTCCAATACATATAAAGTTAGTTCATATATATTCATGGTGGTTGTGGATATCCTAAAAATTCAACTGGTGAAGGGGGCCTTAAGATATGTTTGGGAAGCTATGGCTTGCACTCATAGGCTCTATGTTCAGACTGCCCAGAGATGGTATTGGTGCCTATCAGCTGTGCTATCTTCCATTCACAGCTACAGTATTTGTCATGCAGAGCTGTTAAGTTGCTCATTTCCAGGAACAAGATATCTGGCCAGTCCTGTTTTTTTGAAAAACCCCATCCTGATCATTCTGATGCCTTCAGTGCTTATTTCAGTAAGTAGAATCAGGGACTAGAAATATCACCATGCAGAGGAATATAAGTTCAAAACCAAGACTAGCCAAAAAGTCTCCCTCCTGTTACTAGGTAACTTGGCAGTACTTTTTAGTATTGGAGGGAATCAGCCACTGCCTGTGTGAATGTGACTACTTTTTACCCTCAACAGTTCTCCTACGGGTAGGAATGGAAGGCAGATACGGTCAATATGATTCCTAGCAGTTGTTCTGAGCTATTTTTTGCCATCCCTAACTATAGACAGCCCTAGCAACAGCAGAGTTGCCAAGTTACTCAGTTCCAAGAGTGAGATTTTAAGCTAGTCCTGGATTTCTAATAATCTCATTCTGATGCATCATGGGACCTGCAGCACTGACTCCAATGCATAAAATCAGGGACTACAAATACCATACTGCATTACGAGGCAAATGCAAAACCAGAACTGGCACAAATCTCACTCATGGAACTGGGACACTTGGCAACAGCCTAGTTTGCCTCCCCATTAAGGTCAGTTTTGTCGTGCTTCTGAAGGCACAGGGGAGGGCAAGAATATGAGAATGTAAGGGTGGGAAATGTGTGGGAAGGGATAGGGACAAAAATGAGTCATGAGCTGGGATACAGATGGAATAAGTATCAGGAGAGTTGTGAGGTGCACAAGAATATGCAACATGTGTAGAGAGGAAATAGGAGAACAGCAGTAGGGTCACTGGGTGGGCTGCATTTCATCTGTTTAAGCCAAGCCATTCCTGTTTTGACCTTATTGCATACATAATGTCTCTGACAGTGTTTCTCAGCCCATTTCTTCTGACACACCCAGCCAGCCAGGTTTTCAGGATATCCACAATGAGTATGCATAAAATAGATTAGCATGCACTGTCTCCTTGATACACAAATCTGTCTCATGTACAGTATATCCATTGTGGATATCCTGAAAACCCAACTGGATGGGTGTGCCCTGAGGACTGGGTTGAGAAACACTGCTCTAAGACAAGCAAAATCTACAAGTTAAGAGATATAATGGAAGAAAACTAGGAACTGACTCAGGTGGCCCAGATGACATGAAAGCAATCAGCAACCCTACTTCCAGTCCTCATGACCTTCACCTAGTGACTATCAGCTCAAGACAGGTTAGTAGCTCCATGCCTGCAGGTGGAAAGGTTGAGCCAGTCCTGGTTTTCTACCCATTGCATGATGGGACTTGAAGTTCCTGTTTCTTTAAAGATTTTGAAACTATAAAACCCATGCACGCACTGGGTGTAAAACCAGGACTGGCTCAGCCTACAAATGTGGAGCTCTAGGGGCAGCCAGCTGGCAAGTTATTATCATTTCTTACTTTTCCTTTTTTTTTTCTTGACCAAGTTCTGACTCTGTTCTTCTAGTTTTAGGGGTGCCACCTAGCATTCTATTTTTGTTAAGAGTGGTGGGGTGCAGGAAGGGGGATGATGCAGCTTTGGAGATTAATCATCTGCAGGAAACCACAGCAGGAAGTAAATGTATAGCAAGTAAAGGGGGGGGGGGGGGGGGGAGCCTTGCCTATGGGTGCTGTTTTATAAGAAAAAAAGTGCAGGTGTAGTCAATATAGGCAGGAACACATGAACTGACTTTATCAAACAGGACAAATGCATCACAGCTCCCTTTCTGCTGCTTCTTTTCTCTCTCACTACCTCCCTAAATACAAGGTCAGGCCTCATTGCTCATTACCAGGGATTAATTGCTCTGACTGAAATGGACTTGTGATGTCCTGTACTCCATTTCCCCCATTACTTTCTCTCCTACTCTCTTCCTTGCCCCATCCCTTATTCTCTCTCTCCTCCTCCATTCCGCTACCCAGTCCTTTGATTCTCAACCATGTTCCACACAGAATCCCTGCAGTCCTCTGTTTCTTCCCTTCACCCTATACAGCTCTCTCTCACTGCCCCCCCCCCCAATCTCCTACAGCCTTCCCTCACTCTCTCCCACACCCCTCCATGATGTCTTCTAACTTTTCTCCCTGCAGCCCTGCTCCTGCCCATCGCAGCCACTTCCAGCTCTTCCAGATCCCTATCAAATCCAGAGATGACACCTTTCTCTCAATCCTGTGCAAATCTGTCCAGCAGCCATGAGGAAAATTTTAGGCCAGTCCTGGATTTCAGACAACCTCATCCTGATCCATTATGGGATCTGCAGCACTGATTTCAATGGCTAGAATCAGGGATTATAAATACTGCACTGCTTTAGGATAGTCTCCCTCCTGGAACAGGACAACTTGACAGCTCTGCCTAGTTGAGTGGCCAAGTTGCTGTTCAAAACCCTGCTCATTTCACCCTCTCCTATACCATATACTCAGCACAGACCTTTCTTCTCTCAACCACCTTTATCCTGAGTAGGATTGGCACTCGGCCCAAATCAATCCAAACAGATCGATCTAGTCTTGATTTCGCCCCATTGCATACATGTAAATATAGTTCTAACTTACGTGGGGCAATCAGAAATATAGTCAAAGGGGCTAAATCATCATCTTCAGGATGACGTGGATAAGGTCTCTCTTACCACTCACTCATCCCTTGCTCTAAAGCAGGGGTACACAAGTTCAAACCTCAAAGATTGCAAACATGTCAGATTTTTGGGGTATCCCTAATTAATATAAATCTTTATCTTTGTCTTTATCTTTATTTCTTAATTTGATATACCGCTTTGGTCGAAACATAAAAGTGGTTTACAATAACAAAAAGACTACGCACCCTGACTATAGGAAAAAGAACGCCATAGTAAGATAGGAAAGGGGGGAAAAGGACAGTGCAAAAACACACAAGTATATCAGACATAGACAAAACAAAACTCAGGGAGGGACGGCAGGAGGGAGGTCAAAGGCTTGCTGAAATAAGTGGGTTTTCAATAGCTCCTTAAACTTTGGGTAAGAGGATTCCAAACAGAGGGAAGATGGGAGGGCGTTCCAGAGAGTGGGGCTGAGAAAGAAAAAGGCTGAGCGACGGGTTTGTTCTAGATGTGCCTGAGACGGAGAGGGTAAGGACAGGCGATTGGTATGGAAGGAGTGAAGCTGGCGGTATGGTGTGTGGAGATAGATGAGATTGCATAGATACAGCGGGGTGGATGTGTAGATGGCTCTGTGCGTTAAAATGAGAAATTTATACTGAAACCAGAAACGGAGAGGCAACCAATGAAGATGATAAAGAATAGGGGAGACATGGTCGTAACGGCGAGCGAATGTGATAAGGCGGGCTGCAGTGTTTTGTATGAGCTGGAGACGCTGAAGTTGATAAGCTGGAAGGTTGGCCAAGAAGACATTGCAATAGTCGAGTCTGCTGATAACTAATGCCAATACTAGGGTGATTAGGGAACTAGTAGGGAGAAGGGAACAAACAGCTCTGATTTGGCGCAGAGCTGCAAAGGAACAACACGTAAGAGGAGAGATGGGATTATGAAAAGAGAGGGATGAGTCTAAGATTATTCCCAGGTAACGGAAGGAGGTGACAAGAGGAATTGGAACATGATCAATCTGGGGAGCTATTGTTGGACAGGAGCCGCTTAGGGAGACCCACATTGCTGTGGACTTCGAGGGGTTCAGGTGAAGAAAATTTGAGGAGAGCCAGGAGGCAACGTGAGAGAGACATTGGTTGAACTGAGAAATGTCTAACTGAACTGGGGAAGTGTGAAACAAGAGGATAATGTCGTCGGCATAAATGTAGGATGAAACTGGAAACTGCTGAATCAGAAGAGGTAGGGGAGAAAGGAAAATGTTAAATAACAGGGGAGAAAGAACAGAGCCCTGTGGTACACCACAGGTGAGAGGCAGAGGGGAGGAGGACTGATTATTAGCATGGACGGTAAAGGAACGAGCTGTGAGAAAGGTGCGGAACCATTGCCACACGGTGCCGCGTAAACCAGAATCATGAAGCCGGGAGAGGAGGGTTTGGTGATCAATTAGGTCAAAAGCTGCGGATAAGTCGAGGTAAACAATAAGGGTAATATCTCCACGATCATGGGCAACGTGGATTTCATTTAGCAGGGCCAAAAGAACGGTATCGGTGCTATGCCCTGGACGGAAACCTGCTTGCCGAGGATGAAGAGTATTTGTAGCTTCAACATGCAAGTTGAGTTGCAAAAAAGCAAAACGTTTGAGTAGCTTAGCCAAGAAAGGAAGGTTTGATACAGGTCGCCAATGGGCAGGTATAGAGGGGTCGAGTGATGGCTGCTTTAAAAGGGGGTAGACCATAGCTGATTTCCATAAGGAAGGGAAGACACCAGAGGATAAACTGGTATTGATAATTGTGACCATGATAGGGATTAATTCTAAAGAAGGTTCGGCCAGCCAGTGTGATGGAATCGGATCCAATGGGCAAGTCGTCTTTCTGGACTTGGAAAGGATTTGTAACAACTCAGTGGAGGTAATAGGGGAGAAGGAAGACCAGACATGGGCGAGTGCCCGGTTGGGAGGGGAAGGGGGTGACTCAAAGCAACCTGAGCAAGCAGACTCGTCAATGAGAGCACAAGGGGAGGGAGGAACAGGGGAGGACGGCAAAGGTGGAGGTGGGGGACTGGAAAATGAGGATCGGAAATTCAGGATTTTGTCAGCGAAAAAGGTAGCCAGGATTTGTGGAGCTGGGGCTTTATTTGACATGTTGGGAGATGGAGGGGTAGAGGAAAGCCGACGTAGGATCGCAAAAAGCTGCCTGGAAGAGTGTGCAGCCTCAGCAATGGTGGTGGTGTAGAAAGAGCACTTGGCAGACTGCACAGCTGCACGGTAAGCCGAGTAGAGTTGTTTAAACTGGGAAAGTGTCTCGGGCGTGGGGTGTTTGGACCAATGGCGCTCTCATTGCTGAAGTTGGGTGCGCTGGAGGCGCAAGCCTGGATGGTACCCGGTGAAAAGCGGGATATAAATACAGTTAAATAAATAAATACCAGGGAGAATGGGCCTGATGAAGAGACCTGGTACTAGGGCAAAGAGGGGCTAAGTCATCTAGAGCTCCAGTAAGAACGGAGTTCCAGAGCAAGGCTTGGGTATCGGACGAGCAGGAGGCAGAATCAGGGGGAAAGAGGGAATGGGGAGAGGGAAAGGCACTAAGCCTTGCCGAAGTAAGGCGGTGGCACAAGCAAGGTGGAGGCTGGGGTACCGATAACTCAACAGTATTTGAAGATGTATGAGACACAGAAAAAGAGACACAAAGATGATCAGACCAGGGAACCTGGTGAGTAATGGGGGTAGAGATCGAAGGGAGTAAGGTGGGAGGTGAGATAACTAAGTCTAGGATGTGTTCTGCTACATGAGTAGGGCCAGAGACATGCTGATGAAGGGAGAGGTCATTTAAAAGATTCAGGAAAACCCTACAGGGTGTGTCTACGTGGACATTAAAGTTGCCTAGGATAATAAGGTTAGGGTAATGAAGGACCGCCTCTGAGAGAGCCTGCAGAGTTACCTCCCAGTGTGAGGCAGCAAGAGAAGGGGGAAGGTAGAGTAGAAGGAAGTAAAGTGGAGGCGAGAACTGAAGGCGAAGAAATAGGGACTCGGCAAGGGAAATAGAGGGGGTTGAAATTTCCTCAAAGACCATCGAGGAGCGATAGAGAAGGACCACACCACCTCCAGCTCTACCCACCCTGGGAGACGAGAGTGCTGAGTAGCCAGAGGGGAGAGAACTGGACAGGACAGGACCATCGCCTTCTAAATGAGAAATATCTGAAGGTATTCTACTCCATTAATCTCCTTTTTACTTAGAACAGGGGTCTCCAAATCCAGTTCTGGAGAGCCACAAACCAGTCAGGTTTTCAGGATATCCCTAATGAATATGCATGAGATATATTTGCATGCACTGCCCCCATTGTATTTGACTTTATCTCATGCACATTCCTTAGGGATATCCCAAAACCCTGGCAGCATTGCAGCCCTCCGGGACTGGTTTAGAAACCCCTGACTTAGAATGTCAAGGCAGGAATTGGGATGGCCAGTAAAATATATGTAAGGACACTAGCAAATGCAGTGTCTATGAGGGTATTACTATTTTCTAGTACAGTATGAACAGTAGGAGCACCCAGGTGCCACTCTTGCAATAGCTGGTAGTTGTGTATGCCTCAGAGCAGGCACAAAAGCCAGCAGAATTTATTAATAAATAGGTTAAGATGACTAGGAGATAGAGGAAACGTGGATTTGGAAGTTAGGATGGAGAACTGGGAGAGCGAGTTTCGATGAAATTCCTCTCTGATAGGCTTGTAAGCCAAGGGAGGGGTTGGGGAAGTTTGGGCTTAGGGTTGCCAACCTGCCGGTTTTCCCGTGGCCAGGCCGGCTGCCGGCAAAGAAGAGAAACCGGCCCTTGAAAAGAAAGTATTTTGCTCTAGCCGCGAGATCGGGAGCGGCCAGAGCAGAAAACTGGCTTTTCTCCCGCAGTCCATAGCCCCCTCTTGCAGCCACTGCTCCTGCTTCTTACAGAGCAGCAGCTGCAATAAAGTTCATTTAAAAAGAAAAGACAACTTATGAGGAGCCCTCCGGTCCTATGAAACTCCTTCTGCAGCGCCCGCCCCCTCTAACATCACTTCCGTTTCAGCACGGGCGCTGCAGAAGTAGTTTCATAGGACCGGAGGGCACCTCACAGGTTGTCTTTTCTTTTTAAATTAACTTTATTGCAGCCGCTGCTCTGTAAGGAGCAGCGGCTGCAAGGGTGAAGCTGCACTGGGGGAGGTGAAGCTGCACTGGGGGGGATGGGGGGAAGGTGAGGCTGTTCTGGGGGGGGGGGGCGGAAGGCTCCACAAAGATTTAAATTTGTTTTTAACTTTAACTTTATTGCAGTTGCTGCCCTGTAAGAAGCAGGAGCAGCAGCTGCAAGGGGAAAGGTGGCAGAAGGGACTGACAGGTGGAAGGTGAGAGCTGGAAGAGAGCTGAAAGAGGGGGGAAGGAGGTGGCAGGAAGGGACTGACAGGGTGAAGAAGGTGGCTGGAAGAGAGCTGAAAGGGGGGGAGGAGGTGGCTGGAAGGGAGCTGACAGAGGGAGTAAGGAGGGGGCTCAAAGGGAGCTGACACCTGGGAATGGTACTGGTAAGTGACTGGGTAATGGGGAGGAGACTGGAAGGGAGGGGCACTGGGACTGGAAGGGAGCAGAAATGTGGGGATGGCATTAGAGGGTAGGGTGACTGGAAGGGAGTTGACACAGGGAAAGCACTGGGAGTGGAAATGAGCTGATACCTGGAATGGTGTTTGGACTAGAAGGGGCTGGACACTGAGGAAGGAGGGGGACTAGAAGGGAATGGACACCACTGGCAGTCTTGGGAACACAAGGGGATTGACATTGGAATGTAATGGGAGGGGAGGACTGGAAAGGGGGCTGATGAAGGGTTACTGGGACTGGAAATAGGCTGATGGAAGGAAGTGAAGAAAAGAAAAGAAGAGACAAGAAATAGCAGATGGACTATAGTCCATAGAAAACGAGCTAAGAGAAGATGGGAAAATGGAAGCCTCAGACTGGAACCAGCATGATCAGAGAGTAAAATGGTCAGACAACAAAGGTAGAAAAAATAATTTTATTTTCAATTTAATGATTGGACTTTGTACTACCTTTATATTTTACACAGTATGGGGAACTGCATCTCTTATTTATCTGATATTGCACTGCATGCAGAGTGTGTCTTCTTGGGGTTTCAGTTTAATTTTTGTCTATATATTTCTCTTTTTGTTTTGTGCTCATTTATTGATGAAGACCTGTCTGTATTGTGTGTGTGTGTGTGTGAACAACACCGTAAGAGCACAGCTCACGCTAAACACAGAAGAACACAGTCACAGGCATGAGGTAAGTGGAAAGACAGAGTCCTTTATTACCAAACGGCTGCCCGACACAGGCCGTGTTTCAAACCCTTCATCAGGGGCTAGCCAGGCGAGAAACTCTGTTGCAGTACGTAAAGAAAATTTAAACTTCACACTGTTGTGCTAGTGTATAAATGGTATGCTAATGCTCCGAGCAACTGCTGTCAATGCATAGTCGACAGTGTTCTTGTGTGTGTGTGTGTGTGTACAACCAATGCTGCGTATTGTCGTGTCCACCCCTTGGTATAGGCGGTTGCCTAGTGGGAATGGACGGACCACATATTTATCTTATCCTTTTTAAGTGCTGCGGTCTCTGTTCCCTTGTAGTTGTGGCAAAGACGGAGTCAGCAAGGAATTGGGTTAACAATAAGTTTTATTGTTATTGTTGCACAAGAGTCTATCTACTATCCCAATAAACAGAAATAAAGGATTCTTCTCCAAACCAGTGTCTGGCTTTTACACTTCGGCATCTCTCTGCCTCTTCCCGTGTAAAGTCCCACCAGCACAATCTCAGGCTTCTTCCAGCACTTACTATTAGCATAACATTTTACAGCTTTTACCCTCTCTGGCGAAATGCACAATCTGTTTCCATATCAGAACCCTCGCTTCCAATAACAGCTTCTTCAATCCGCATGGGCTCTCCCTCTGAGTCTGATATGCCTTGTTCAATTACAGGCTTCTTCTGAGCAGGCTTCCACTGCTCTAATAAAGCTTTAATCTGTTTCCAACGGGACTCTTCTTTACTCTGAGGTATGGGGGAGGAACTTAGGACACCAGTCTCCTTTAGCACTGACTTAATGGATTCAAAAGGGTTCACCTTTTTCCTGGCCTTTCTTACCCTTTCTGGTAGGCTTACAGGCAACCTCTTGTCCCCAGACTGCTTTCTCTGCTCTCTGCCGTTATGCTTCTCAACAGGATCTGACTCTGACTCCTGTCTCCAGAGCTCCCAATCAGCAACTTGCTCCCTGTCAGCTGTGCTTCTCTCTGAACTGGAGCTACACACACGCTGCCTGCAATCAGAGTGTCTGTGCAGCCTTTCAAATGGAGCTTTGTTCCTGCTTAATTTCCCACCTTTTACAACAGCTTCAATGGAAGACTCCTGAGAAGAATTCCTCTGGCCTTTGTACCAAGTTTCCAGCCTTTTCTCCTGAGGACTATTCCTTCTTCTCTCTTCCTCAGACTTCCTTTCACAGCTCCTCTCAGAACCTCTTTCACCGTCCCTCTCAGAACGTTTCTCACCGTGTCTTTCAGCGTCTTCCTTTCTAACTGTTTCCTCCTGCCTAAATGTTTGGGGCTGTCCTATGGGCTTTGGCTCCGCCCCCCTGCCTCTCACGTCAGCTCCCCTAGTTGCCATGGAGCTGAGGTGTGGCTCTCTCTCTTGCTTTCTGTGCACGGAGTTTTTTTCATAAGTTGAAGGTTTAACCCTTTCCCTTCCTGCACTGCTCTTGGCTACAGGGGAAAAAGAGTGGTTTCTCCTCCTTTCACTAGCATTTAACCCAGCTGCGCCATCACAGTATTCTGTCAGTATAGAATTTCTGTTTAAGAATGTGTAGAAGTCGGACGTCCGCGCTGCGATGGCCACTTGAGAACAGAGCTCCGGCGATAAAGAGAAATTAAGCACCCATAGGAGGGAAACAGAACGCAAAAAAGAATTTCTCCCTGTACTAGAGGACACAGCTACGAGGCTAGGATAGCCGGGCTAGCGCGAATGGCAGCAAGAAAGTTGGGAGTGGATCTTAAGGCCTTCTCCTTTAAAAGTACAGCGGGAGGGAAAATAGCGGTGGGGAAAATAGCGGTGAACAGTGGCGAGCACGGCGGTGCAGAGGAGATCAAAGTTGCTAAAGGCACGCTGAGTGAAATTCAAGTGCTGCAGGCGGACCTGAAGGAGTGGTTCGATTCAACCAAACAAGAATTTGGAGCACTAAAGAAGGAAGTGCATGGCTGGCTTCAGGAAATAAAAAATGACATGGCCTCAATGGGAGCTTGACTTGAAGAAGTAGGAAATAGAGTTGAGGAACAGGAAGGCAGGTGTGCCCCCTATGAACAGCGCCTGGAATCCCTAAATGAGGCACAGGATGAACTGTGGCAGAAGGTAGAGGACCTAGAAAATAGGTCTCGCAGATCTAATATCCGGATAAGAGCCTACCTGAAAGTGAAGGCACAGTAAATTACATATCCTTGGCAGAGGACGTCTGTGGGGCAGTTCTTAAAGCGGCGGACATGGCGGTGGAAGGAGTATGCCTTACGGTAGATAGAGCCACAGAGCTTTGGGGCCAAGGAGAGAAAATAAAGTGCGAGATGTGGTGGTCTGCCTACATAAATTCAGATCCAAAGAACTGGTGATGATGGCATCGAGGAAGTTGGGTAAGGTCCAGTGGCAGGGATCTGAAGTGGAAGTGTTTGCTGACATATCAAGCATTACTATAATAAAATGCAGGGAATATCAAGCTGTGACCAGGAAGCTGCGGGAAGAAAACATGCGGTACAGATGACTGTTCCCAGTAGGACTGCAATCTACTAGAAATGCAAAAACGATGACCGTCCACTCGGTGGAAGCGGCATTAATGAGTATGACGCAGGCTGGATGGACTAATATACCTGTGAAGCAGACGGTCAGTCAGGGGCAACTGGATAAAGGTGGCCTTCAAAATGTCTCACAACAACAATGGAGTCGAGTTCCTGGAGGGGAAAAACGTTTGAGACACCAGAGACTGATTAAATGAATAACTGGACTGTTAGTCACTGTGCTGTTGTTCTGTTGGGTTTGAGGGCAGTTGAGAACCATGTGAAAAAATTTGGTATTTGATAGTTTGGAGGGGCAGTGTTTTCTTTGTGCTTCTGTTGTAGCTATGTGTGTGTGGGCTAGGGGTGGTTTGGTTAAGGGGGTAAAAGGACAGGGAGTGAGAAATTGCAGTAAAATATTATTCTGATGTTCCTATGGGGATAGCTTATTAGGGAGGAATGTGAGGGTCGCCGGGCCTGATGTCACCTGAAGGGGATCTAAAACTGGATCCGATAAGGGTGGGGAAAGGTGGGAGGGGATAAGGGGGGGAGGGTGAGAGGAAGGGTGGGGGAGGATGGGGAGGGGAGGGGAGGGAAGGGGGAAAAATAAAAGATAAGGATGATGGTAATTGCTTCGGAGAGGGATGTCATAAATGCCAGAGATAAATTTAATAACTATGAATGTCAGAGGCCTCAACTCTGTTACAAAGAGACAGTTACTAATGAAAGAATGTACTAGACTGAGAGGTGATATTGTCTTCCTACAGGAGACACACCTTCTTACTAAGGACGAGAAGTGAGTAGGACACCCTCAATACCCTCAGCAGTTTTTTGCTTCAAATAAATTGGAAAAAAAGAAAGGAGGGGTGGAAATCTTGCTGTCTGTAAGAATCCTGGGGCAGGTGGGGGAAATAATCAGAGATAAAATGGGGAGATATATGATTGTAAAATTGCAGTGGGGTCAGAAGACCTATACCCTGGTAAGTGTGTATGCCCCCAATACTAATCAGGCGCAATACTTTTGGGAGCTTCAGAATGTTCTAATTGGGAAAGTTGAGGGTAGCTTGATTGTGGGAGGAGACTTCAGTGTTACCCTAGACCCTCAAATAGACACATCCAAGGAGACATCTTCGATACCAAAGCAGCACAGAATCGACCTGAAGAAGTTGCTAAAGGGGCTGAACTTGGTAGATATATGGAGGGAGGTGAATGAAGGGCAACGGGACTATTCATTCTTTTCAGCGGTACATGAGGTGTACTCTCGAATTGTTATGATATTTATGGAGCATTCCTTAGTAGTTGAGGTAGGGAAATGTGAAATTAGAGAGCAGACTTGGTCTGACCATGCTCCAGTTACATGCATGATCCAAATGGGGAGGTCCAAGGATAAATAGAACATGGTGGAAGCTGAATGAATCTCTACTAGACGATAAAGAGGTGGTGCGACAGGTTATGGAAGGAATAGCAGAGTATGTACTGTTGAATGATACTACTACTACCACTATTGAGCATTTATATAGTGCTATCAGACGCACGCAGAGCTGTACAGATATACATGCAAGAGACAGTCCCTGCTCATCAGCCCTTGCAATCTAGTCAAGACAAAACATGGAACAAAAGTCAATTCATAGCAAACAAACATGGAGCCAAAGTCTATTCATGGCAAACACAAATAAGGGACAAACACACATGGGGCAAAGGTCTATTCATGGCAAAAGAATTAAGGCACTTGTAATTTCGTCAAGACAAAAGTCGGGGCAAGACAAAGGATAGGAGTCAGGATCTGAAAGCTACAGTGAAGAGGTGAGTCTTCAACCTGGATTTGAAGAGGGCCAGGGAGGGGGCCTGGCATACAGAGACAGGTAGGTTACGTTCCATTTGTCCTATAATTTAAAGATGTAAATAGTTTACTTTGCAATCCAAGTTTACCTTCCTGTGATTCATAATTACCTTGTTAGCCAAGTTTATTGACCCTGTTTAATGTAACTCAGACACTTGTTTTTGTGCTGAATTTTTGTGTTCGATGTAAACCGCACTGATGTCAAATAGTGCGGTATATAAGAAATGTAAATAAATAAAAATAAATAAATATAAAATAGGTTGTTCCAGGCGTAAGGTGCAGCAAGGTGAAAGGAGCGAAGTCTGGAGTTAGGGGAATGTTCTCCAGGTACAATCTGGGACTGCCTGAAGGCGGTAGAGCGGGGCCAATTTATTGCGTTGGGCACACACCGTAAAAAGATGAAGCTATAGCATCAAGATAACTTGCTGGCTGCAATGGGGGAGGTGGAAAAAAAAGTTAAAGAGGGATCCAGTAGATACTATGTTGAAGGGGGAGCTGATGGGGTTGCATGGGGAACTGAGCGAGCTGCAGATGCAGGATATCAGATATAAGCTCAATATGTTGAAGCAGAAGAGTTTTGAATTTAGCAACAAGGCGGGGAGGATGCTAGCCCAGAAAGTACAAAAACTGAGGACTAGAAATACGATAGTAAAAATTAAGGATGCAAAGGGGAGAGAAGTATGGGTGGGGAAAGACATAGAGGAAAGGTTTGTCCAATTTTATCAGAAGTTATATACCCCGGAAAAGCCATTAGAGGAAGGTAAAATACAAGAATATCTGGGAAGGATTACGCTCCCTCAACTTACGAGTAAAGAAGTGGAGGAGTTGTCAGGCCCGATTAGGGAACAGGAGATATTGGCAGTGATTAAAGGGTTACAGGGGCATAAGACCCCAGGGTTAGACGGGTACCCAAATAAATTTTATAAAGTATCTTCGGGAGTCCTGGTTGGGCCACTTGCAAGAATGTATAATTCTTTTGGTGAAACAGGTATCATGCCGGCATCAATGCATATGGCGGGGATTAGTATACTACACAAAGAAGGGAAAGATACGGTAGAATGTGGCTCATATAGGCCCATTTCATTATTAGGGGGGATCTAAAGATATTTGCAAGTATCCTGGCAAATAGGTTGGGGCTGCACCTTGGAAAACTGATATACCAGAACCAACCTGGGTTTGTTCCCAGGCGATATACGTCTGATAATATCCGGAGGGTCCTAAATGTAATGTGGGGGAGGGAAGAGAGGGGGGAAGAGTTGGCTTTTCTGGCAGTCGATGCTGAAAAAGCCTTTGACAGGGTGAACTGGGACTTTCTCTTTTAAGTGTTAGAAAAAGTGGGCATAACGGGACCTTTTTTGAATTGGGTTCAGATTCTATATAAAATGCCAATGGCCTGCTTAAAAATAAATGTCTCAGTAACATGGGCGTTCGAGTTGTTCAGGGGTACCCAACAGGGCTGCCCGCTGTCTCCCTTGTTATTTATTTTGGCTATGGAGCCCATGGCGCAACGAATTCGGGATCGGGTGGATATCCCAGGGGTGCAAATAGGGCAGCACTCCCACAAGATCTCAATGTTCGCAGATGATGTACTGCTTTTTATTTCGGACCCAAAAAGGTCATTAAATGTGATTCTTGAGGAACTTAGTGGTTATAGAGAAGTATCCAGGTTCCGCATGAATGCCACTAAATCGGAGATATTAAATCTAACAATAAAAAAAGATGACGAAAATTATTTACGGCAGGTCCTTCCTGTCAGATGGGCGGAGAATAGTATTAGATACTTGGGAGTGCAGATTACAGCTAAGCGTAATATGGAGGGAGGAGTGGCTCAGTGGTTGGGACAGGTTATCTCAGGCTGGAGGGCCAGGGGTTCAATTCCTGCATGGGGACCAGTAACCTCAGACCGGAGGGACTGGGGTCTCTAGTCCCATGGCTGCTCCTTGTGGCCTTGGGCAAGCCACTTAACCCTCCATTGCCTCAGGTATGCTTAGATTGTGAGCCCTGCAGATAAAAGGGAATAAAAAAGTACCTGTTAGTATATACCTGTAAACTGCTCTGATGCATAAGTAAAGGGTGGTATATCAAACGCATAAACCATAAACCATGATGTTTCGGGAGAATTATGTGATAGCTAGGAACAAATTGTTCCGGGAATTAGAGGACTGGGGTAAATATGAGATATCATGGCTGGGTAGGATAGATTTGGTCAAGATGATATTGGTCCCTAGACTACTATATTTGTTTATGAATTTAGCAGTGTAGGTTCCAGCTGGGTACCTAGATAAACTGCAAAGCAGGATCATGAAGTATATCTGGAAAGGAAAAAAACCCCGAGTAGCAAAATGTTTCTTGTGCGCTAATAAGAAAGTGGGAGGGCTGGGGGTCCCCATGTTGGCTAGGTACTATGAGGCTGCGCAAGTGTGGGCAGTGTTTGAATGGGAATTGAGGGGGTCAACGGAATAGGTGCAGATGGAGGAGCAAGAGAGTAATCAAGAGATAGACTTTAAGGAGATAATCTGGCTCAGAGGGGGGATCACCTTAGGAGAAAGCAAGGGAACCCATTTGTCACACTCACACTGCAGAATTGTCGAAAGTGGCAGGGTGTTCTGTATTTATACCGCTGGTAGATAATCCGGAGTTCCCGCCGGAAGTAACCGATCCGGCCTTTAGGAGGTGGGTTGAGCTGGGGCTGCAAGTGGTGGGGCAGTTTAAGGAAAGTGGGGAGTGGGTGGAATTAGAGGAATTACAAAACGAGTATCAGCTATCTGATATGGATCGGTACCGATTTTATTCAAGCCCTTCATTATTGCAAGAATATAGTAAGGAGGGGGAATGGCCCTAAAGGAGGAGACATAGATGGGCTATTTGAAAAGAGAGAAATTAAGGGCTTCATCTCCCAGTTGTATAAAGCAATGGAGGTAGAGAAGTGTGATAAGTGGTCCCACAGGAGGGCATGGGAGGTGGATCTCAACAGGAACTGGGATGGAGATCAGTGGGAAAGGGTCTGCAAGGGGCTTTTAAGGGGGTAGTGTCCAGCAATATTTTGGAGCATAACTATAAAATGTTGTATTGGTGGTACATGACTCCTCAAAGACTACAGAAGTGGCGGGGAGGTTCAGCAGAGTGTTGGAGAGGGTGTGGAGAGGTGGGGTCGTTTCTCCACATTTGGTGGGAATATGTTCAGTTAGGCCCACTATGGCAGGGGGTAGCAGATTGACTAAAAGAGTTTATGGGGGAAGATTTAAGGCTGGGGCCTTGCTTGGCTCTGCTTAATGTAAAGAATGAAGAGGGGGAAAAGAAGGGCCATGGATGGTGGGGAATAGTCTGAATGGCAACTAGACAATTGATAGCGCAAAAGTGGAGATTGTTGCCGGTACCTACACTAGAAAAGGTTAAAGCAAGGGTAGAGTATTTCTATTTGATGTATCGTCTTACAGCTCTTCACCAAAAGAGGCTGATGGGGTTTCAAACAACCTGGGGCCCTTATCTCAAATGGAGGGAACAGGAAGGGGCATAGGATGAAGCATATTGAGCCGTTTAATGGCTGGTGGAAGGTGGTTGGTGTGGGGCCTCTGACATGAATATTGAGCAGTTAGGAATAAAGGCTATAAGCAGACACATGGGACGGGAAAGATAAGTGATGCATGTGGCATATTTCTGCACTATTGTATGTTAATAATTTTGCTTAATCCCGATGTGTCAAAGAAATAAGATGAGGGCTGGTCACAGGGCCTGGATAATTCTAGGATTGAATTGGAATGTTTAATGCCATACCCTATCATACTGTGTAAGTCTAGAGGGGAGGGGGAGGAGGGGTAAGAAATCGAGGGATTTAAGGAACATGGATGCAATAATTTGATGTATGCATTTATGGTTGATTTTCAATAAAAAGTAAATGGAAAAAAAAAGAATGTGTAGAAGCCTTGCTCGTTCAGTTTGCACATTGCCCTCTGCAATTTTTTGGGGGGACAGGGGGTGGAGCAAGGGTGAGGTGGGGCGGGCCGGGGCGGGAAAGGGCGGGGTTGGGGTGGGTGTGGGCGGAGTGTGACTAGCCACAGGTGGCGGGTTTTTCTCTTTCAAAAAGTTGGCAACCCTATTTGGGCTACCTGAGCTTTTGATCAATATGAAAATGAAAAGGAAGAAATTGGAATAGAGGTGGAGGAAGGCTAAATCTGTGGGAATTCTGAAACAGCAGTATTGTGGGAGTAAACAATATGGAAAGGAAGGAAAAAAGCAAATCTACTCTGAGGCTTTCTTTCAAAAGGAAATCCAGCAGAAGAGTTGTTCAATGTGGTGCTGTTATTGATGCCCAGTTGCAAGGAACTAGGGGAAGTTTTTTTTAGCAGAAAGTTAAAAGGTTACAGGAGGTAGTAGGGCTTGGGGCAATATTTGAAAGGAAAAGAAGAGGAAGTGCTAGAGAGTTTTTCTACGGTGGCTGTGAGGAGATTCAATTGTTTTTGACCAAAACCATTTAAAGCTTCTGTAGTTTGGATCCCTGTCATCTAGCCTTAGCAGAGGCTGTTAAAGAAAGGTTGTTAGATGTACTAATAGAATGTATTAACCATTCCACATATATGGAGATGTTCGCCAAAGCCTGGGAAACAGAAGTGATAAAATCAGTTTTGAAGGGCAGGTAATAGATGGGAGATATTGTGAGAATTATAGGCCTGTGGCTAATCAGCCATTTTCAGCAAAGTTGTTGGATATGTTGATCTGTATCCAGCTTTCAGAATATTTGGAAGACTATCAGATACTGGACACTTAGCAATCTGTATTACAGAGGGCAAACAATAGAGTCCATACTGATGAGAGTAAGCAGCTGAGTTTTAAGACATCTGAAGAAGGCAGGGGAGATGGTGTTGATTATTTTTGGACCTCTCCTAAAGTGTTTGATTTAATGAAGCACCCTATTTTAAGGAACAGATGGATTTGTATTTCAGAGGCACGTACTGAACTGGATAAATGCTTTCCTGAGGGATAACAGCTATGTGACGGAAATGCAGGAAGAGTCTTCCTGACTATGATTATCGTGACAATTTCTCAAGGTTCAGCACTGTCATCACTGTTTTTAACATCTGATTGGGGGTTTTGGTTTGGAGGGAAACTGTTATGCCAACAATGTACAACTTATTGCTTCCCTGGGTAAGGCAGATGAGGATGTGTTTTGTCAGATTCAACAGTGTTTGAATGCAGCAGTGCAGTAGTTTAAGGATTGTGGGCTCCAAAGCAAAAATTATAGCTAAAAAGGAGCTTCTGAAAGTGGGCAAAGTAAAATTAGGATCTGAATTTAGGGGTTAGAGTTGTATGGCAAGAGAAAATAAACATTTTGTGAGTAATACCGTCAGATTGATGGGATATGGAGAATCAAGTATATATGGTAGTGAATAAGGTTTATTACAAACTGAAGATGCTGAGGGCATTATGACCATATTTCTGTAGGTGGTGACTCTTGCAATGGTAATATCCCATTTTGACTTCTGTAATGCAAAATGCAGAATGCAATTGATACAGAATGTGGCAGTCAGAATTAAGTGAAGAGGAAATTACACAGAATGAGGGCATCCCTGCTTTTGCAGCAATTGTATTGGCTTTGGGTGCCAATCAGAGTGCATTTAAGATTTTGCTGATGACTTTCAAGCAGTGAGAAATGGTAAACCTAAGTATCTGGAGATGAAGCCAGAATTGGGCGCAGCTCAACTAGGATCATGAGATCCCCCTTTCTCCTTCCTCCCCCTTCCCCTCCCCCCTCTTCTCCTTAATCACGTTCTCTTTGTTAAATGGTTTATTCGCATGGTTTAATTATTTATATATTTATTATTATACATATCACATACCTTTTACAATCTTAATTGTTTTTATTTTATTTCATTGTGTATGTTCTTAAGTCATTTTATTATTTACACATAATTTTTATAATCGTACTGGTTTCGTTTTATTCCTTATTTATAATCTTTTTTTAATGGCATCTCATTTGTCTTTTTAATACCAATTGGAGTAATGTGTTTTATTATAATGGCATTTAAAAAAAAATGTTGGAAATACATCATAATCATTTTAGCCATTCTATTCATCCAATATGGTCCGGTGTGTCCTTTACTACGTTACATAACGCGCCTTAACGTTCCCAGCCGTGGTAAGTCCAGAAAAGGGTGGAGAGAGGGCGGAGAGAAGGGGTCAATGGGTGGGGAGTGGGCGGGGAGAGGCCCCTTCCACACTAACGCGGAGAAAGTAAGGGCTGAATCCTAACGCAACTGAAAACCTGGCGTTAGCACACATTTGCAAGAGAGAGAAACCATTTCAAAGTCAGCAATGTACAGCATAGGCAGGGAGCCCAAGAAAGGTGATAGTAGTGCTCCATTTGCAGCAACAGCATAGTGCCCTGGTATGAAAGGCCACTAGGGTGATGGCGCAAATGGGGCATGGGGGCTGCAGGCGGGACATGCAGTGGGGGCTACTGGGGCACAGGGTAGACTAGGCGGTTGCCGAGATGGCACATAGGAACGCAGAAAATGGAAACCAGCAAGACAGCAACTGACCAGGGTCAGACATGCCCATGATTCCGTGACCCACAGTGTCCCATCCAGGAGACACTACCCAGCAGGCACCCCAAGGGGCGCAAAACATTGACAGGCAGTGCCTGGGGAAGCGTGGACATCTATGTAGGCACCCCTACCCCAGAACCCACACCTTAGGCAGCTGCCTACCTGCCCCCTGGATGGCCTGGGATGGCGCACCACCAGCACCGACAGCATATGTTCATGGCGGCATGGCAGAGGGGGTGGGTGATTGTACTGGAGGGAGCAGTGGCACCCGCCTGCAGTGGACCTAGGCCATGCCCTGTACCAGTACGTGGTGTGCAGTACAACAGAAGAGGTCTGGCCGAGGAACATAAGGGTAGCCCTAGGGACCGCTATGATGCCGTGGCAACAGTGTGGTGCAGTACACTCAGCCAGCGTGTCCAAGAGCAGAGGGTCAGAGGTTCAGGTCCCATCTGTGGATCCTGCATAGCATCTCTCCATAATTTTAGCCCACACTGCAGCCACAAAAACAACATGGGCAAACCCTAACGCAGTGGTGCACAGGGGTACAGACACCCACTCACAAGGGCTCCACTATCCACAGCTTCATGGAGTTTCAGGCTGTTGGCCCCTGCACAGAGCTGCAGTTATCACCAGAGCACTACTACTATCCCCTGCACAGATTAGCAATGTCGGCACTGTGATCAGTACCAGTGCAGCGGGTAGGGTTGTCAACCACCTCTATCTCTGCATAATGCTGAGATAGGTGTGGGAGTGTGCATATGTCTCTCCATTGTTTTGTGTCTGCCAACACCTCACTGAGCCCACATTGCTCACACTGCTTCCAGCGTTAGCCTGCAAATATGCATAATGAGGAGCAAAGTATTGTGGGTATGGCCCAGAAAGGGCAGATTGGCCAGGATGCATCTGCACAGGGTGGAGGGCAATGGCTGGGACACTGTAGTGCTCGACCACCACCTGCATGAACAGGGTGGCCACAGCATGTCACGCTGGGGGGGGGGGGGTCACTCTCACTCTGACCGAGCAGTGACCATGGCATGTCTATGTTCCCACATAGTGCCACACATTATTTGTTTCCAGTGATACCTGTGTGTTCCCGGTTCTGGGGCCCAATCATGGAGATACCTGCTTGGTGTCTGTGCTATGCATCCCACCTCTGGGTGCACAGGGTCCCCTTGTGAGCAAGCACTATGGACTGGTTAGTGCGCTGTCTGCAGTTTGCCTGTGCATGGTGGGAACACCATGTAGGATGCTGCAGGTGCAGTCTGTTGATGAATGGCAGACCGTGGCGTGGGGCAGTTGAGCCTTCTCCTGTCTACCCCAAGCATCACTGCTGGTCTGCAATGGTTACAGGTATGACACTGGCCTAGCAGCCCTGGAGGCCTGTCATCTGCCAGCAGGACTGTGATTGCTGGTACTGCAGCCATTCTGTAGGGTGCAGGCACCTGTCCCACCAAACCCTCATCTACAAATGGGGTGATTGAGGCCCCCTTGGGGTATATAGCACATACCACTTAAACCCATAGTGGCAGTGCTGCATCACCCTCATGCAAGTCTAGACACCCCACTGCCCTGATAACAGGTACCCATGGCAGTCAGACCGTAACACCGGGTACACACTAATCTAGGTGGTGTCCAGTCCCACAGGGCCACATGTGACTGCTGAAACAGATGTACCTTCAGTTGCACTGCTGGTAACACCTGTCACACCCTGGCAGTACTGGGGATGTGCAGCAGGACCTATCTCTAGCACCACATGTACTGTGGACCTACTGCTGGGCGCCTATCCTATCCCTCAGGGTGAACACAGAGCCTGCACAATGGCATGGTCTGTAGCTACTCTGTGCCAGTATCACGCACTGTCAGTCCGTCTTACCACGCTGCAGTACCGGAGAGGTGCAGACCCCATTTGGTGGTCAGCTGTAGGCTACTGTTCTGCATGTGCAATGCATCATGGGTGCTGGTGGGGTTACCCTAGCTTGGCACACAGAGCAGACTGTTTGTGCAGTGACCTGCAGTCCTTCTGTACTCAGCCATTGCTGTGCAACAAGTCATAGAGGTATAGCCTACTGGTTAGTACACTGATGTTCTAGGTGGAGGTCATGGGTTCGATTCCTCATTGTTCCCTCCTGTCCAAGGCAGATATTTTGCTTGCCTGCAACAGTCATATCTTTGCAGATCCATGCTGCTAGCCCATAATACCCTCACCACAGTTGCCAGCAATCCGTATAAGGCGTTATAAGGCTCCTAATTAGGCACAGTACAAGGCACCTTATTGGCACAGTACAAGGCACTTTATAAGGCACGTTACAAGGCACCTTATTAGGCACAGTACAAGGCACGTTAAAGCATGTGCCTTGTACTGTGCCTAATAAGGTGCCTTATAACATGCCTTGTAACGTGCCTTATAACGTGCGTTACCTAACATGCTTGCCATAATGATGTTCTGCCCACGCCTTTATATGGGCATCTGTACCTTTACCGTGGAACCTAACGCAAATGACATTACCGCAGTTTAGTAAACATGCCCCTAGGTGTTCATATAATCAATGGTTGCAATTTTAATAGGTAAGTTTTATTGACACTAGCATAATTAGATCTAACATGTCTTTTAACATATAACCCCCTCCTATTTAGCTGGCATAAATTTTATAAGTTAATAATTCATATAATTATTTTTACTTTTTATGGTTGGTATTTCCTAAACTGCAGTGTATGAGTCCTCTCTATGCAAGCTCCGTGTAGACACACTACCAGGTTATATGCAATTTATAGATGAGATAGTCCTCTTTATTTTGCAGCTTTTTAGAAGATTATAACAGCCCACTAAGTTATAAAGGAAGTCAGTTCATGTCTCCAGCAGTTTGGTTCGATGTCTCTATATTATCTGTATACATCATTTTCAGCCAATCGGGTGAGGCGGCTGTTTTCCCGCGGTTCGAGGCTATTTTTCAGAGCGCAAGTGCGGGCGTCTTCTGAATTGAAAACAGACATTTCTACACACACAAAGGTTCATGTAGGAGGTTTCAAGCGTTTTTGGAGGTAAAAGTTTGAAAATTACTCTTAAATTATCCCTCACCGGGTCTTGCAAGTATTTTTAGATAACTACAACACAGCGGCACTAAAATTGATCTATTGGTTTCAGCTTAAATGGTAATATTATTGTTACTTTAAAGCACATTACTATATCTAGTTTTTTATCTATTTAGTTTTAAGAAGGAGCCTATATATTCTTTTTATGATTGCAATGGTGGTATGGTCTGCTCTGACTGGCATGTTAAAATATAATAATTATTGAATGTGGCTTATGTTTGCATAGTGCTATTACCACATCACAGTGAATATCTTAAAAGGTTTAATTCCCTCTCCTAATCCAAAATGAGTGCAGTAAACAGTAATAGATAGCTTTTACTTCTGTTATTTAAATACAAAATACTGCAATCGGTAATGGTTTAAAATAATGTATATAACAAAGATATGGTGTTGGGTTCATGCTGGTTCGGTCCTGTCATTAAAAGCTGACATGATATAGGTTTGTTTTTACACATGTAATGTTTCATTACAGATTATGTTTCTAATTATGATGCCCCATCCTTCATAGTTTGTCAAATTATAATGACCAAGAAGATATAATTTGTATTTTGTATTTTCTAATTTGTATTTTTTATTTTTTGTATTTAGCGCTATATTAAGTATTTATGGTTCATTTTTTACCCGTGTCTTTTAATTTCAATTTTCTTATTTCCTTTTTTTAGTTTACAAGACCTATATATGGGCTAACATACAACAGAGGTACCCATACATAATTTCAGTTCATACACGATTATTAATTTTTTGTAAATATGTTTTATGCAATCAATTATGATTTTAATTGATATTATAAGATGTTTTTTTATTTATATATGATTATTTAACATTTGTTCATGTAACTTTATATTTATATTTATAGTTTTTAAATAATTTTTATGTTTTTTGTATTTATGTTTTAGTTTGTATTTTGTTTGTTTACGTTTTAATTGCAATTTGTATATTTATGATTTTAGCTTGTCAGATAACCCCTGATGAAGGTTTATCGAAACACGACCTGTGTTGGGTTTTCCCTGGTTTATGATTAATAAAGCTCTGTCTTTCCTCTTCACCACGTCTTGGACTGGGTTCTTAATCTGACGTGGTTTCTTGCTTTTTGTGGTGGATCTTAAAAAATTAGGCCATGGCTAAAACTATGTACTGTGCAAACTGGAGTGAATTTGCACAGTAGGCATGCTCAGAGGTTGAGTTTGGGTTGAACAGGGACAAACCATGGGCAGAGTCACAATTTATGCATGTATTTTATAAAATACGTGCATACATGCTAATAATTCCACATACTTAAAGCGTAAAGTCTGTGTCATCAATCTGTGCGCAATTACTGCAGGATTTATGCTAGTATTTTATAAAGACACATATGCATCTATTGTTAAATATTTACTCCCTAGGACACACTTCTCACATAAGAATGAGGCCATGACTTACTCCTACCTTTTTAAAGCCATTACAAGTTGCACCATGATGATGCAAATCTGACTGGTTCCCAGAAACTATTTAAACCCAAGAACTCTCTTTATGCTTTGCCCTTTAATAGGTCTCTCCAGAGAATTCTTTGGTATGATGATCTTGTTTGATCTTGGAAGCTAAACAGATCAGGCCTAGTTAATACTTGAATGGGAGACTGCCTGAGTACACCAGGTGCTATAGGCTTCCCTAACATTTCTGAACTTGTTCTGCCAACCTGACTGGCGTCTGATTCTCAACTGTGATTTTGCCTGCTTATTCTGTACTGATCCTGTTTGACTGGTATGGTCCTGGCTTGTCTGACCTTCATTCCTGTGCTTTTCCAGCCTCCTATCATCTGATAACTAGCAACTAACACTAAACCCTGTGCAGAAAACTCTGGTCTCGTGCTTTAAGTTCTAGCAACTTCTGAATACTGGAGGGCTCAACCTGAAGGGAATGAAGGTTGTTATAAATGAATATGCACAATCCAGATCAAGTTTACTGGTGTTCCCCGATGAGTTGCTCTATTCATGATTTGGGCATCTGAAAAAGGACATTGGGGTGTGCAAATCACAAAGATGTCCTCAGTATCATTTTAGAAATTAGGATATGTAGACACCCTCAGCATGATCACATCCATGTCACATGAGGATGTAGTAGAGGTGTGGCATGGGCAAACTGCAGAGATGCACAACACCGCATGATTTTAGAAAGACTTTCTCATGTCTGGCCCTGGCTGTGATGTATCCATGCCTATATTTGCTCCTGACCATGAATAAGTTGCAGAAAATTGCTTCTTACATGACAGCAACACTTGCAAGGGAAGAGTGAAATGTGCATTCACTGCCACAGTTCTTTTTGCTGGGTCAGTAAAACCTGTCTATTAATTAACAATCCTTTCATTTTCACTGTCCTGCTGCTGCACATCTGCAGATCCAAAATGGCAGCCTGGGATATGCATGTATCATAGCATAAATGCTCTCATTTTGAAATACCTTGGTCAGCATGTCTATGTACCCATTTCTGTGCCCATGCATTTTGGGGACATCCACATTTCTAAACTGGCCTGAAAGCGAACACATACCCAGCCATGTCATTTGCACAAGCCTGTCTCTAGAACCAGCTGTGGGGATGTGTATCTTTCAGGATGGATACAGCGCGATTTCAGATGGCACTTTCACATGCCTCCCATCACTCCCCCGGTATTTTGCACATTGTGACCTGGATGTCTCAGATTCTTCCTAGACGTCCCTTCTAAAATGCCGCTTCACGTATCTTTATAAAACAGGCACCTTCTTATCCTATTAATTTAGGTACTCCATTATAAAATTATCCCACAAATGATTTATAAGGCTTTTAAAATGCCCAAAAGGAAGTTTATTTCCCTCTCCCCCACCCCCTCCAAAAATCAGTAGAGCTGCGTTTGTTAGAAGTGCAGATGTCTTTCTGTCTTTTATAGATAAATAATATCATTGGAAAAAGCATTTTGTCAATGTACTGAATCACTATGGAAATTTTCAACTCGGTGCACTAGAACAGATAAAACAGTTGCCAAGTCAAAAGAAAATGAACTTGCCAGTAAAGGTAGTAGAACTTGGTAAAGCAATTGAAACTCATAGATGTAGAAAAGATCCAGGCCTTCATGGGATTCCTCTTGGGGTGTCAGATATGGAAATGGTGAGCTTAGATCAGCACTTTTGACCTTCTATCAATCAAGAAAAGCTTCCTTAGAACTTTAAAGACACTCTAATTTATTTTATTTATTTATTTAACTGGTTTTATATACCGTTTTTCTGCAAGGCAAAATGGTTTACAATGAACAAGTAGTAACATTTACATGGAACAGTTAGAACTATGTACAGTTAACAGGTAGAAATTTACATTGAAACAAGTAGTAACTTTTGTATGAAATCACACCATTTAATCAACACCATTTATAAAAGAAACCATGTGAGCACCACTAGCAATAATCATTGCATTATAGCCCTGTTATAAATTGCTGGATAGATCCTGGACAAAAATTCTTCTAAACAGACCAAACAGCAGATCAGAAAGTGCTCTCCCAGAAAGTCAATAGAGTTTCCATGTGAAGAGATCAAGTAATGAAATGTTATCTTTATGAGACAACGAAAAAAGGCCATTGAACAACTTCAAGGCTTCTTTGTAGCATTTGTTGACTTCTCTAAGGCATTTGATACAAAAGATAGAGATGCTGTGAAAGTTGCTTTAACAATTACTCTGAACTATAAAGTAATATAAGAGTCTATGATGGAAAGACTGGCATATATGTAGAGACTACTTGGACGCTGTACTAAAGAAAAATAGCACCATCCAGTGCCCCTACTAAATGTTGCAAGGAATTATAAAGAAAAGTCTTACATTTCCCAGAACAGGGAAGATTCTTGCTGACTGTCATTTCATACTGGGAGATAAATCCTCTTGGAGGGAAAATCCCACTTTTTATATAAAACACCCCCAAAGACAAAACTCTGTCTTTGATACACAGCCATTGCACCATGGAAAAGTAGAATCTCTGCCCTTAAGGAGCAGGTGTCTCTGGAATGCAGCGAGAATACCAGATTGGAGAAGAAGAGTCTTTTTGTACCATAGCCACTCTGGCCAGTTAGTGTAAGCGACAGGCTTGGAACAATTGCCTAGGAGGAGAGATCAAAGGGATAAGTCTGTGCAAGCCCTGACAGAGCCCCACTGTCTCATAAGGAAAGTAGCTCAGCCTGTGAAAGTGGTTCCAAGAATTGCATCTGCACCATCAGAGCCAGGAGCCGGGCAGAGCAGCACTGGGGACCTGCATCTGCAGAGACCACCAGCTCTCAGGAGGATAAGGAACCCAAGTGATCATCATACACCAGTAGCACCAGATCAAGGTGTGACATCCAGCACATTACCAAGGACCTGTGTCTGCTTCATGTATCGAATCAGATATGCTGGAGGAAAATACTGCAAATAGGAGATAGGAATTTCCACTAAGTGAATCTGGATAAAGGACCAAGGTTCATAAGTGGTGGCAAAACCAGATTAAGTAATAGGAATGTATACAGTAAGTGGTGAAGAAACCAAACTAACAAGGGAAAGAGTGGGGAAGGAAATAGTAGTCACTCAGATTAAGAAAAAGAGAAACTGAAAAGAGGTAAAATACCCCACTGAGAACTAAGTAAACTGCTTGTAATGATTATTTGGGACTGTGGAGAATGAGTTAACCTTTTGTTTGTTCCTGCCAATTGTTATTGCTTTATTCAGTGAACCTAAAGTTTAAGTAAACCCTTGACTCAGAACCCAATTTTTGGCTTGGACTCAGTTGTTTGAGAAGGGAGTAGTGTGAGATTGTCAAATGCCAAGGGCCTCCTGGCTTATGTCAGTCCCCACAAATGAACCCCAGTAACAATAATCCTTGAGCTCCAGAATAAAAGACTGAAAGAAAGGCTCATTGGATTGATGTGCCCCTTGTTTGAGCTTGTGAGATGACTGCTAGGACTAGAAGGAGGTTATATATTTATGTCATGTGTCTCAGGCAGCACTCTGCACGGGAATCTCAAATGGTGTGATGTCCTATGGAGCTGTGCAGACCACTAGTCCATCTCCTGTGGTACTTCCAACAATAAACACCTTATGATGCAAACAAACTTAAAAGAAACCGAAGCAATGAGCTGAATCAGTTTGGTTAATTAATGTTACTTTTGTAAGGTCCCAAAAGAATGTCAACGCACAACCAACAAAATTGGTTAATATCCACACTTGAACAGCTGACTTCCCCCACTCTGCACTAAAGATAAAAAAAAAAAAGAACCCAATTCTATTCCTCATAAACTTTGCAACACAGAGTCCCAAACAGTCCCCAGTCCAAATTTTTTCTTGGTAAGCCTCACCAGTGGGGAATAAAAATCCATGCACAAATTAAAAGAATCAAATCACAGCTTTTATGAGTCCTGGCTGTTCCCGAACTGTAGTCTCTGTAAACTGGTTTTCCCCAGCACTGCTCAAGCTCTAGTCACTTGGCTTTGCTCCTATGGGGCAGAGGTAGACTTCTCTATCACCCTTTCTTTCTTAATAAGGGGACTGTGTTCCAGGACTTTCTCAAAAGGCAAACAATTGCTGCAGCACTTCTTCTCTTTAAATCCTCAGCTTTTCTAGTTTTCCAAGCCAGGGCAAACACTTATCCTTATACTCTGTTTCAAAGAGCAGGGTTGGGGATACCCTTCACCCACACGGCACCTCTGTTTCCAACAGCCCACCTTGCCCTAGAAAAAAGAAGGGATGGAAACAAACTTAAAGTTTCTCGTCCCCAGCTTCTTGATATCCTGTCTTCTCAGAGTCAAAACAGTCTTCCATTGAGGTCTAGCTCCATGGACTTTGATAATTCCTGTGGTCAGGTGAGAAGAGAAGCCAGCCCCACAGTGGTATATTTTTACCCTCCCTAGCTCTATAAGATATTTGTTATATTCCCAGAGAGACATGTCTGTCACGCCTTCTCCCCCAGTTGCCTGGGGAACTTCTGATTGCTCTGTCCCACCTTATTGATCTGCAGGTTGCTTCTCCCCTAGGGATGGTCTCTCATTTCCCAATCTGGGTTCCCAACAAATTCTCCTCCCTCTCTTCCCACTCTCTTGCTCCACAGAATAGTGCTCCTGGATTTAGGGATCTCAGGCAACTCAGGGATAGCCTTCAATGAGATTCTTGCATGTTTACAGGACTCAGGGTGGCCATGCCAGCACACATGATAGTTCTGGTCTATTAAATAGTTGGCCTAAATTTAACCAGACAACTTTATGAGGTTAACCTTAGACCAGATACTCAACCTGCATGGATATGGGCTAAATATCCAGAAAAAGGGCAATGGACATGAGCTGAATAGCCAGATAAAGTTAATAGGACAAAACTGTCTGGTTAACTTCCTACTCAATGATATTTTGCATATGTTTGTTTATTTTTTTCATTATATTTCTATACTGCACATCCATAAATGCTCATAGCATCTTCACAGTTCCCTCCCAAAAGCCTGTAAAAACAAATAAGTCTTCAAATGAGTTTTAAATGTTTTAAAATCTGACTCCTTACATAGCTGCTCCGGAAGGGTGTTCCATAGTAAAGGTGCTTGAACCCGAAAGGCTCGAAGCCAAGAACTAGATTTTCAAATACCCCTCAACCCTGGGACAAACAATAATCCCCTCTCATACTGTAAAACTCGAGCAGGAACATAATACTGCACTAGCTCCTGCAGATAAACAGGCGCCATCCCATTCAACTCCTTAAATACTAACATCATAAGTTTATAACAAATCCTAACTGCCACAGTCAACCAATGCAATGCAATACAGAGGGTAAGATGATCATATTTGCATAACACTTTTATAATTTTTGATGCTGTATTCTAAACTTATTGCAGCGAATTACAATGATCTATATGAGGTAAAACTAATGCCCTTGTTACTGACACAACGTCCCTTCTAAAAAATAAGGCTGCAAAGCAGAGATCATTCTTAGAACCCCAAACAAAAACCTAATCACCATTGAAATATGGCCATGGAATGTTAAGGAACTATCCAGCCAAACTCCTAAGTTACGACAGGAACTAACAAACCCATCCAACCTCAACTCATCAACCTTCCTACTGTTTGATAACCATAAAATATGCATCTTCTTCAAATTCAAATGTAAAAACATTTGAGCAAATCCATCCTGCAACATATTGATACGCTGCTTTACCTTACTGGCAATATTTTTCAGAAAAGTCCAATGGCAACAAGACATGAACATCATCTACATACATATAAAAACATAAACCCATCTATCTCATAAAAACACATAATGGTATCATACATATTGAATAAGTTAGATGATAAAGCCGATCCCTGTGGGCCCCACTCTCAAGTTTCCAACCATCAGATAGCTTCTGCCAAAAATTTCACCTTTGCTCCCTCCACCCTCAGGAAAGAAAAGAACCGTTGTAAAACCATTCCCATCCCCCCCCCCCCCCCACCACCACCACCCTATTGCCTTAAGACAATCTAATAACAGTACATGCTCTACTGTGTCAAAAGCAGCACTAACATCCAACTGAAGAGGAACCCCCTCTTCACCCCAATCTAACATAAGTCATCTCATCTAAAAGAGCTCTCAACAAGGTCTCAATACTATAAAATCACCAAAATCCAGATTGATAATCATCCAAACCTTTATGACAATCCAAGAAATCCAACAACTGAATGGCTACCCAATGCTC
Source organism: Ichthyophis bannanicus (assembly GCA_033557465.1). NCBI lineage: Eukaryota > Metazoa > Chordata > Amphibia > Gymnophiona > Ichthyophiidae > Ichthyophis > Ichthyophis bannanicus. The sequence goes on along the minus strand of CM066039.1, from coordinate 239,838,504 downwards.
CACCACTTTTGCCAAAAAAGGGAGATTAGAAATCATCCTAAAATTCTCATATTTCAACACCTCATTTTTATTCTTAGGCACTGGCATCACTATGCCCTTCTTCAGAGCAGCTGGAATCTCCCCAGTTGAAAGGGAACCATTCACTCTCTGCACCAATTGATCAAAAACTAGAGATTTCCACATTGAACCCAAGATACAGGACAGGGGTCTAACATACATCCAAATGACAGCATTTGATCCACCATATTTTCAACCTCTTCCGCCCTCACCTCTGTAAAGGCTAACCATTTATTATCCAAATCTCCACCAACAGAACCAACTCAACCTTTTTTTTCCCACTGCTTTTTCATTTGCTTTCTTATTATAAATATGGGCATGTAAAACTACAGCAACCGAGACCTTTGGTTATTCCAAGATCACAACATTAGCATCCTGTGCATAACTGAGTCATTGTTTACTGATGTTCTCCTCAATCAGTTATGTCCACCTACATATACCATCCATAACTGCAAAGAAAGCAAGCTTAACCTCATCTTCATCCCCGACAATATCCCAATGGGTCCCGGACATATACCCCTCACAATTTCACCAGTCCCATGTTCTGACCATGCCTTGATACACTTCTCCCTTCCATGCCACCATACCTGGGGCCCAACATCAAGCACAACAACCATGAACCGCAGATTCCACCAGTTCAACAATCCAACCTTCCTCAATACAGTACTCCCACAACTTTAATAGTCCCGATGCAAACCTTGTCCCCCTCAGTCCCCTCTGGTGGCGGTGTAGTGGTACCACCGGGGCTGGGGAGCGCATAAGAAATAGGGGATTTAGGGTTGACCTGTTGTGAGGGTCAATGAGGTAGCAGCCCTCTGTGTCAGCCTCATGGTCAACTTCCCAAAAAGCAACTCTTAGCCAAGTGTAGGGTAAAGAAAAGGCATTTATTTCACCTTTGCGCAAAAAGAAGTTCAAAATAGGCGGTTATGAGTAACAGAGCGATAACTTTCCTTGTATCAAAAAATGTAAATCAGCAAAACATTCAAAGTAACATTGTTAACCTTCACCAACTCAAAGCATAAGGTCTCCTGTATTCTTTTCATACATTGGGTTTGCTTCCCTTAACTTAAACATGTCTCATTGTGCAATAATTACAGTCCATCGGTTCGATGGCTTCCATAACCTCAGATTCCCCTGGCAGCCATTCCATTTCTGAGGGGTCCGAATCTGATGTCTCAGGGATGTTAAAATCTGACTTTCTAAAAGCATGCCATACCGTATCCCAGTGTTGGCTTGACAGTTTGGGGCGTCGGCTTTTAGGTATGTTGTAACACCCTGGATTCTTTGCTGTTACAGGATTAAACGTTTTCTTGTTCCAGTCTTTGGCAGCACTAACCTTTTTCCTATAAAGATTATCTGGTATTTCTGGTTTAAAACTGTCCTTATCATCCAGATAAAAGTTAGTCCTTGGTTTCTCTCTTGGTCTAGGCCTTGGTAGACAATTACAGGCACCAACTGTTTCCTCCTTAAACTTCCTGCAATCCCTTTTGTGTAAGGCTTGAGGCCTAGTCTGAATGTCCTTCGCTTCAGGCAGTTTCCAGTGATCCCAGGATATCTTTCCTGCTTTAGAATAGGGTATAACTCTTTTGAGGCAGGGCTGCTGCTGAGGCGCCTGTCTTCCACCTCCACCCCTGTGGTAGTTGGCTACTGGCCGCGCCCTCTCAGCTATGTCCTCTTCCCCATGCCTCTGAATCTTTCTTTCATCTTTCAGGTCACTTTTATAAAAACTTTTAAAAGTACCTTTTCCTCCTTGAAGGTTCCTTTCCAGTGGATATATCTTCCTCTGCTTGTATCCCCGTCCTTCTCCTTGGACAAGGTTTCCTCTCCAGCTGGAAGGGTAAGCACCTCCTTCCTTGGCTGCACTCTGTAATACTGCCCCTTGCAGTTGTGTATGGCCTTCCTCTAGGCCTGCTCTTGGGCCTTCACCTCGGCCTGCTCTCCCAGTAGCTTTCACTCCCTGAGTTATTCTGGGTCTGTCAGTGACTTCACCCCGGTCTCTGACTCCGGCTTCTGGAGCTGCTCTTGGCACTGCTTCCTGTAATGCTCTCTGTGAAGCTCTCTGCCAAGCTCCTTGCCTCTCCTCCTGTAATGCTCTGTCCCTGCTTAAATCGAGACCAGCTGCTTCTGGGTCCTGCCCATAGAGGCGTGGTTCCTCTGCTTCCAGGCTTGCTCTCCTGCTCCCTCTATGTGTACCTTCATGTAATTGCGGGTAAATCTTGTTTTTTTCAAGATTTAAAACTTTTTTTCTTTGTGTCAGAGGGCCTGCAGTATCACAACCTCAAAACAAAGATCACTGGATGGAACAAAACAATAGCAGTTGGCACACTCGTGCCACCAAGAATGACTCCAGCCAAGTGACACAATAGAGTTCCCTGGTACTCAACAACATTGCAGAAGCAAAAACGTAACCTACATCGACTCAAACACAAATAGAGATACACCAGAGACACACTTTCCCAAGCTTTCTATCTGGAGAAACAGAGAGAATACTGCAAGAAAACATATAGATGCAAGAGGGAATATCACAATAACATCATCATGAGCTCCCTAAACAAACCAGGGAACTCTTTGACATAGCAAAAACTCTTCTAAAAGAACCCAATAAACAGGCTTCCCAAGACAACATATGCCCCCAAGAAATGGCAAACTACCTCTGTGCAAAACACAAAACAGATTCTCCCAAACTCTGCTTTACCTCTCCAACCACCCTCCAGGACACCCAGCCAAACACATGGTCTAAATTCAAGCTATTTTCTGCAGAAAACATCAAAGACATTATAGCTAACCTTAACACAACCACCTCCATACATGACCCCTGCCCAGTATCCTGGATTAAGATCACAAGAACACAGCTCAGCCCTGACTTGCAAAGCATCGTCCAAATCTCCATATCCCAAGGATACATGCCCACCCAACTGTAACAAAGCTCGGTCAAACAGCTACTTAAATGTTCTAACCTAGACACCTCCTCCCCGACTTCATATGCATCAATATCCAGCATCCCATTCATATAAAAAATAATAGAGAAGACGGTACAGATGAAACTACAAAATTACATTAATGAGCATGTGCTCAATCAGTATCAGCATGACTTCAGACAGAACCACAGCGTTGAAACCCTACTTACCTTTCTGTTTGTTACACTTATCACTGGCACTCAAAACATCACTCAAGGCTTCATCCTCATATTCTTGGATATTTCATTGGCATTTGATTCCATACCTCATCACCAGCTACTAAAGAGACTCCACGACACCACATTAAATTGATTCCACTCCTATCTTGAGGATCGCAGCCAACAAATAAGAGTCTGCACTATGACATCATGATCATTTACCCAACAGCAAGCAGTACTTCAGGGTTCAACCCTTTCAGCCCTTCTATTTAACATCTTCCTACAGCCCTTATGCTCAATATTCCAAACACACAAGATACACTACCAAATATATGCTGAAAACATCATGTTCTACACTCCATTCAATATTTCCAAACCAGAATATACAGGAGTATCCAAATGCTTTATGGCAGCGAAACACTTGCTTCTATAACACAAACCTATCCATTAACCACAAAATGACAGAGGTCCTTCATATAACCACTGACCCAGCTTTCACCCCACCACAATCCTTCAGACTTGCAGATTGTGCCATTTAGGAGAAAACAGAAGTTAAGTATCTGGGCATTATACTGGATCAAAGACTAAACTTCCAGACACAAATTAAGAGAACAAGCAACGTCTACTATAAGTTAAGAACACTGAAGAACTTATGTCCCCTTCTGACACTAGACTTCTTCCGGACAGTATGTCAGGCAATAATCACTCCCATACTAGACTACAGCAATAGTATCTACACCAACTCCAAATGGTCCAAAACACAGCTGCAAGAATAATACATGGAGTACCATGACACTCTCACATCCCCCCCCCTCCCCATTCTAAAGCAGTTGCACTGGTTCCCCATAATTGCAATAAAGTACAAGACACTACTCACCATGTTCAAGGTCATATACAACAAATCAGCTTATTGTCTGCAACCTCTCATCTCAAGACCCAGCAGTGATAGGCTAAGAAGGCATAATGCACTCAACCTCCTCTCCATACCTGCACAGAAAACCAGAAGCAAACATCATGCATTCGTACATTTACACTCTATGTCCCCACAACCTGGAACTCTCTACCACCAGACCTATGAGGATGCTCAGACCTAACAGACCTTTGTGAGAGACTTAAAACTACCTATTTCAGGAATCCTACGGCTCATCCACACCCCATGACTTGACAATTAAGGGTATGTTTACTAAATGACGGTAGAGGCTTCTGTGCAATATCAGAGCCGTGGCCCCATTGAAATCGCACGGAAGCCTCTACCACCATTTAGTAAACAAACACCCAAGTAGCAGTTCAGAACCGCCAGCCCCATAATTGTGCAGCTAACTTACCCATGAACCAGACAATTGTGTAAAATTACTTATCCTGTATTGACATTACATTTCTAAGTTTTAAATAATTTACCCCAACTCCCCATCCACCCCCGAGGGATCTAGCATCTCCCTTTTTGTTATGTTATCTTGCAATGTAATACAGATCGCATACCCATGTGCTGTACACATTACTTGTTCTATGTAAACTGTTTTGAACTGTAGAAAGGCAGTATAGAAAAAATGTTAAATAAATAAAAATTTCAACTCTGTCACTTGATCTTGCTGTAAAACAGAAATATATTTCCATTTTTTTCTAGTTATATTTTCATAACTAGATGTACAGAATTAGACTTTATGTGGGGCATTTTCAGCACTGGTGGCCAGCCTTTCTCACTTTAAATTAGACCCAGATATTCAATGCCAGAGTTGTATCCGGCCATCAGCATTGAATACCTGCCTCTGGCACGCCCTGATGCTAAATGGTAGTACTGAGAGGGTACTGTATATTCAACAGTACAAATTGGCTATGTGCCGCTGAATATCCCGCTCAGCAAGAGTAACGTGGTTAGCAGGTCTGCTAACCATATTACTCCTTTTCAAAATGCTGCCTATATCTACTTTGTAAAGGCAACACAGATATTTATCCATCTTTATGAAATAAGTTCTAAGCTATAACTAAGAGGTCAAAAATGTTTTTGCACAAATTAACACTGGCTCTGAAGAAGGCGGATATTCAGCGGTGGAAGCTAATTCAGTTTCAGTGGCTAGCTGTCACTGCTGAAACTTAAACCTGGCTATTGAATGCTAGCACAAATCCTGCAGCAATTGTGCCTAGAATGAAGACGGGGGGGGGGGGGGGGGAAGAGGGTAAAATTCAACGGCAGTGACTAGCAGTCTTTATGTGGCTAGACACTGCCGTTGAAACTTAAACCCAGATATTCAATACCAGAATCATATTTGGCCCCAGCATGGAATATCTGAGTTGCCCAGATTGGCAGGAAGCTAACTGGCCAGTGGCGATATTCAGCTGCTGCCTGGTTAGCTTCTGCAGCAAACGTTAGGCAAGCCTTACTGCGCCTGACTTTTGTCACTTTACAATAAAGAGGCAGTGGCTCAATATTGCCACTGCATGGTTATTGCTGGGTGGCCCCTCCCCTCTGGAATGCCATGATGTTAGCCAGCTAGCATCAGGACATGCAACGGCATTAACAATGCTAGTGTCGCTGAATATCCTGGTCAGCACGATTAACGCGGCTAGCTGGTTTTCTAACCATGTTAATCACTTTGCATATCCCCCCTTAGGTGTACATATTGCAGCTTCTCCTGAACTATACCCGCAGGAACTCCTACATGCCGTGCTTATATGCTTACATGCAATCTTTCTATGTCTGTATTCAGCAACAGAAGTTTGTAAGAGCCATTTAATGCTTTACAAGCAGAAAATGCTTTATAAAATAACCCCCCTCCCCCCCCCGTTAGCCTCATCTACCATTCCCAAAAGTGAACCTAAAACACAATTCATTTGAATTTCTAATCTATTTATGCAATTGCGCAATCACTGTTTCAGAACTTTGGTGCAAGTGGTGCTGTCACTCTACTTGAAAACATGGGGGCTAATATTCAGCAATGGCATATCCATTTAATTTTAACCAGATATTTATAGGCCTAGTTTTCAAGACTGCTGATATTCAGATGTCATAGTGGATATTGGTGGATATTCAGCAGCAGTATCTGGGTAGGAGATGCAACTGATTATAATCACAATGCACAATGGGTCTAATTGTATCTGAATGAATACTGTTCAGTATCAAAACATAAGCGACTGTTCATTCAACCTTTTATAAGAGTTGCATCATCTTATAGTGACATTCTCTAGAGAAATTTCTCACCCAGCTGATCTCAGATAAACGCTAGCACCACACTCCAATTTCAACGAAACTTCAACTGTGTGCTGGTTCACATCAATGATCTGCTGTAAAGTTTTCTTCTTTTATATTTCAAATTAATATTCCAAATTTAAAGGGGTACTTAGCTTATGGGTATGTTCTCTTTTTCACCCAGTTTCAAGGTAATGCGGCAACACAACCCGCTAATACACCTATTACTCCTTATCAAGAACAATCCCAATGCCAATGATCCAGGCGCCTCGCGTTTCTCTATATCAGGTTCATCAGGGGATTCTTGGATACATTCTTAAGATCTAGAGAAACAAAATAACCAAGATGTTTAAACTCCTTCATCTCCATCTTGCCCAAGAACACAATGTTATACTCCATAGAATTGAAATGGAATTAAAATAGAATGAAGTGGAAATACCCTTTGATACCTTTTAAATAGTGCTGCCCACGTTTCTCTGTCTTCTTCTAAACAACGACTCATTGTGTCTTACTAGAGTCCCCAAAATATGCCGCTCATTCGGATAGGACCTATCTCAACCATCTTTATCATGTTTGAAACCTCTTTCACAACCACAGTGCCTTCTATGATTGGTCTATGCCCAATTAGTTTACATACACACTGACCAATCAATTTCCATGTTTAAACCTCCAGGTTGTACCGTGGCTAAGGTGTAAATCCACCATTGCTCTCTATACAACAATTGCTCCCGGGTTTTACCCTGAGCCGCAGTTAACACCTATTCAATGCAACAACAATGGAGTTGTTCAAAAGTATGGCCTTGTGTGAGATACAATGGTGAACTATTGGAGCTTCCACTCGCAAGCACCGCAATCTACTTTGGTGTTCCTTAACCCTTACTTTGAATGCACGAATGGTTTTCCCTATATATAAAAGCTCACAAGGACAGCTAATAGCATAGGGGAGGAGTAGCCTAGTGGTTGGGGCAAGGTACTTCAGGCTGGAAGGTCGGGGGTTCAAATCCCACTAGAGGACAGCAATCTTGGGCTGGAAGGACTGGGGTTTCTAGTCCCACAGATGCACCTTGTGGTCTTGGGCAAGCCACTTAACCCTCCACTGCCCATGTTCCCTGTAAGTATTAGTGTATGTGTCTCATATCCCCGCATGTTAAATGTATCCCCCAATTGTGTTGTGACCGCTTTGATTGAAGGATAAGGCAGTATACAAAAACTGTCTAAATAAAATAAATAGACTACATATGTGGAATCGCAGGTTGTGGCATGTTTTAACTGGTATTGCACTCCTTTGTAGGTGAAATCTGATCTCTCAACGGTAACGGCACAAACTGTGCAATGTCCACATTTTCTATGTCCTCTCTGTTCATTGTTAACGCTGAGGGGCTGCATTGCTCTAAGTTGCGTTGGACTCAAGTATTCTTTCAGATTCTTGCCCCTCCTCCAAACACATCTCACCGTTTGGTTTTGCATACCTGGTACAACCCGCAGCAAACTGCTATGCTTCTTAACGGTTTTATGTATACTGAAACTCAGAGGGGAATATTTAGTGACTAAATTGATGTTGTCACTTTCTTGTCCTTTCTTTCTCTCCCTTGGTATTAATAACAACTGTCTGTTATTATATAAGGCTCTCTGATAAGCATGATACACTATTCATCGCGGGTATACCCTCTCTAAAAACTCAGTGATCAGCTGTTTAGACAAGATTTTAAACTCCCTTATGTCAGAACAATTCCGACGGTATCTAAGAAACTGGGACAGTGGAAGACTCTCCCTTGGGGGAGACAGAAGAACTTGAGAAAAGAGCATTTCAAAGCCTGGTGGTTAATATTACACAGGAGCCATTAACAAGGGAAGTAGAAAGCCTCCTTAATAGAGGATTGTCCTTTGTACCTAATTGTGGTGCCCAGCTACTGGTTAGGCGGTTGCCTATTAGCAGTGGGTGTACCTCTTTATGTCCTTTTGCCAGCCTGACTGATCAATGCTGGGGCTTTCAATTAATGTAGTTGTGTAAATAAGTAAACTTCAGCCGAGGGTTTCAAAGGTGCACAGGAAAATTTATTTATAAGTATTTTCTTCTTAGCCACAGAACTTCTTTATCAGCAGTTCAGGAATTATCATACATAAATCGGATACTTCTCCATTCAAAGAAACAAAACTTCACAGCAAAGTCCATGTATCACATGTTCTCAACAGCTTGCTTTAAACGTTGCCCCAAAATCCTTTCCTTCTATAAAGATTCAGCCTCTTTAGAACCAGGCTTGATACAATAGAGACCCTTATCTCCTCAGGGCTCTGCACAGCACATAAATACTTGGCTACAAGCTGACAAACACTGATATCATTTCCTTTTAAAACAGTTTTGCATTCTTCATTCTTAAGTAGCAAACATTGGCTTTTCTTTCACTTCAAGCATTTACCATCTTCTCTGAGCCTGGCTGGCTAGCTCAGACCTTAATGCTTTAATTAACACACTTTACAATGAGACGTGTATCTCCCAAAGCTCCTGGGTTTTTTTTTCTCTGCCTAAAAAAACCCACTCAGCTTTGCTACTTCTGACTAGTGCAATAAGAGCAATCCATCTCTGAGTCTGAAGAGGAATTATCTGAACAGCAATCCTCTATTTCCATAAGCTCATCATTTGCTTCACTCAGCACCTGTCTGTCTTCAGCGTCTATAACAGGTTTTAACTTCTCCAAGAGTTTCAAAACCTGACCCCACTGGGATTCTTTCCTAGGCTGAGATATAGGGGAAGGACAGAGGAGACTCTTATCTCTTAAACTCTTCACTGCTTGCAACGTGCCCACCTTTCCCCCAGCAACCAGTCTTCCCTCATATAAGCCACATATAAGAAATTGCTTGTAGACCCTAGCAAGGAACTTCAAATGTTGATAGGTAACATAACTATGGAAGCATTGAAGAAAAAATTTCCAAAAAAGAATATCAGTTTCTAAATGTTCCCTCTCCACAATTGGCAAGATTCTATACGGTTCCAAAAATTCACAAGAGTATAACCCGACCTCCGGGTCGCCCTATAGTGTCTACCAAGGGTAGCATATTGGAACTGTTGTCGATTTTTTTGGATTCGTATTTGAGACCCTTATTGGTTGATATTCCTTCTTATGTACGTGATACCATGCTTTTTTTTTGACCCTTTTGGGGGATTTGGCAATATGGGCATCTTCGCAGGAGGTAATTTTGGTAACACTCGATGTGCAATCTTTATATACCAGCATACCCCAGGCAGCGGCATGTAAGGTAGTAAATCAAGCCTTAGTGGGTAGAGGAGATTTATCTCAAGATCTTTTGAAGTTTTTACAACAGCTAACTGAGTTGGCCTTATACAAAAATGTCTTTATGTTTGAAGGGGTCATCTATCATCAACTGGCAGGTGTTGCCATGGGAGCCACGTGCGCCCCTTCAGTTGCTAATCTGTACATGGGGGCGTTTGAAAAATTATGGTTAAAATCATCTCCATACCATTCTAATATTAAAGCCTGGTACAGATATATTGATGACATTTTTATGTTATGGCAGGGAACAGAGTCTAATTTACAATCTTTTTGTACCAGGTATGCAAAACCGAACGGTGAGATGTGTTTGGAGGAGGGGCAAGAATCTGAAAGAATACTTGAGTCCAACGCAACTTAGAGCAATGCAGCCCCTCAGCGTTAACAATGAACAGAGAGGACATAGAAAATGTGGACATTGCACAGTTTGTGCCGTTACCGTTGAGAGATCAGATTTCACCTACAAAGGAGCGTAATACCGGTTTAAACATGCCACAACCTGCGATTCCACATATGTAGTCTATGCTATTAGCTGTCCTTGTGAGCTTTTATATATAGGGAAAACCATTCGTGCATTCAAAGTAAGGGTTAAGGAACACCAAAGTAGATTGCGGTGCTCGCGAGTGGAAGCTCCAATAGTTCACCATTGTATCACACAAGGCCATACTTTCGAACAACTCCATTGTTGGTACCTTGAAGAGGTGTTAACTGCGGCTCAGGGTAAAACCTGGGAGCAATTGCTGTTGTATAGAGAGCAATGGTGGATTTACACCTTAGCCACGGTACAACCTGGAGGTTTAAACATGGAAATTGATTGGTCAGTGTGTATGTAAACTAATTGGGCATAGACCAATCATAGAAGGCACTGTTGTTGTGAAAGAGGTTTCAAACATGATAAAGATGGTTGAGATAGGTCCTATCCGCATGCGCGGCGTTTTTTGGGGACTCTAATAAGACACAATGAGTCGTTGTTTAGAAGAAGACAGAGAAACGTGGGCAGCACTGTTTAAAAGGTATCTAAGGGTATTTCCACTTCATTCTATTTTAATTCCATTTCAGTTCTATGGAGTATAACATTGTGTTCTTGGGCAAGATGGAGGTGAAGGAGTTTAAACATCTCGGTTATTTTGTTTCTCTAGATCTTAAAGAAAAAGAGAACATACCCATAAGCTAAGTACCCCTTTAAATTTGGAATATTAATTTGAAATATAAAAGAAGAAAACTTTACAGCAGATCATTGATGTGAACCAGCACACAATTGAAGTTTCGTTGAAACTGGAGCGTGGTGCTAGCGTTTATCTGAGATCAGCTGGGTGAGAAATTTCTCTAGAGAATGTCACTATAAGATGATGCAGCTCTTATAAAAGGTTGAATGAACAGTCGCTTATGTTTTGATACTGATTATAATCAGCCTAGATAATTATCTAGGCTAATTATCTAGGCTAAATGGCATTAACTGAGTAAATGCCTTCCCAATGCATTCATATCAGTGCCACTTAGGGTTGTAAAATGTCATAAGCAATGTCTAGATCAGGAAGCTGAAAGCCAGGATTCAAATCTTGTTGCTGCCAATGAAACTCCATGTGACCTTGGGTAAGTCGCTTTATCTCCCATTGTCTCAGGTATCAACTTTGTCTGTAAGCTTTCTGACTACTTATCACCTATATACACCCCTGGATGCATCCATTAAAGTTATACAAATAATGAACATTATTATGAAAACTCATGCCAAATCCAGTAGCCACAGCTGACTAGGTTGTGGCTGAAATACACTTAGATCTAGTTGCAAGTTAGCAAAAATCGTTCCCATAATACATTATCAGCTTTATTACAATATGCTTTATCCTCATTATCCTTATCCCAATATAGTGTCACTCTCCTGATATTACTAATATCTGGTATAAGATAGAAGAAGCCCCATGAGCATGCTCACAGTATGACATCAGATCCAATTAAGGGTAAGAAGTTAAACATGCCTGCTCAAACTCCACTCACCTCACTACTTCATTTAAAAATGCTGAAAAATTCTTTAATGGACTAAAACAATAGGAATCAATTGAGAGGCAGTAGTGGGTAGAAAAAAGTAACAAATACCATAGAGATGAAATAGTGAAAAGTCATATGTATTATAAAGTATGAAAAAGACACAAAAATGGTTCTTTCACACATTGTATACTTCATCTTGCTCTCACTTCCTTCTTAGCCACACAGTACTTCAAAGAGTCTTCTCTCCCCAAATGACATCTCTGAATTCCATAACCCTGAGGCTTCATTCTCCACTCTAGCCCTCCTAAGATAGTATGCATACACTATGCATTATAGAGTTAATCAATGGGGGGGGGGGGGGGCATTCAGGATTAGGAGACTTGGTAAAAAGTTTCTATCTCTATATGTTACTATGGCTGCTTTTACCTACAGACAAAAGAGGCAACTTCCCCGGGCCCCTGAAAAACAGGGGCCCAGCTGTCCTATTGCCCATAGGTAAGCCAGGACTCAACAAATCCCAGACGCCAGGTCACAATTGGTGCTTGGTATTTACTTGCCGCCCCCTTAGAAAAAAAGTGATTGTGGGGAAAAAAGACAGCTATGATGGCAGCAAAGACCCCTTCTGTCTGTCCATGGGAGATCAGATCCCTATGGGCAGAAGAGAAGAGCATGGCCACAATCGTGGCCCCGATGCAAGCTATCTGCCTATGAGGATCCACCCTCCCATGGGCAGAAGAGAAGGGGATAGCTGCGATCACAGCAAAGGTCCCTTCTGTCTGCCTGCAAGAGATTGGATCCCCATGGTCAAACAGCTTGCATCTGTGGCCTTTCCCTTCTCTTCTGCCCATGGGAGATCAGATCCCCACAGGCAGAACAGGAGGGAAAGGCAGTAGGCTGCCTGCAGGGATTCCATCTCCCATGGGGAGAAGAGGAGAGCCAGTTGGGCCTGCAATAAAAAAAATAAAAAAGTTAGACAGGAGGGGGGAATGAAGCTGCAAAAGCTTAAAGGGCTAGTAATTTAAAAAGAAAGAAACAGGATGGGGGAATGGAGGGCAGGAGGGTGGGAGTGCTAGGTAGGAGGCAGAAGGTGAGAGAGTTTGGAAAGGGAACAGAGTAAGGAGAAGTTGGAGGGGAACAGAAGGGGCAAGGTTTTGGAGGTTGTAGGGATGAATGCAGGGCTAGCCCATCCACTAGGTGAGCTAGGCGGCCATCTAGGGTGGCCAACCCAGGAGGGCAGCTTTGTGCCACCACTTTGTTGCCTGCGGCAGGCCATATGCTTCTGCACACATGACCTGCCACTTCTGATCCCCCTACGATGCAACTTACTGTTGGAGAGGGGTCAGAAGCAGCAGGCCTTATGTACTGAAGCATATGTCTTGCTGAAGGCAACAAAGTGACAGCAGAAAGCCACTGCTTTTAAAATACTATCATTGTCACCACTGCTGCCTGCCTGCTCTCCCAAAATGGAATCGGCGGCAGTGGCTTGGCCGGGATTTCTGCGTGGAGTGGCAGAAGCCCTTGGGCTGGCCCTGGATGAATACATGGAGACAAAAGGGCACAATGCCTATTTGCCGAACGATGCATTTTCTTCCCCCCAGAACACACACACACACATATACAAGCAACCCACACCACACACTCACACATGCAGGCATTCCACCTCCCTAGGAAAGAGACGCACCCCAGTGCCAAACTACATATGCATGCACGCACATAGGAACCTCACCTCTGCAGCACACACACACACATATTCAAATTCACACACTGACATAGGCACCCCACCTCTGCACATCACAGCCCTGCACCCCACCCACACAAAGGCACCCACCCAAATCTCTCACACACAGACACTTGCTATCTGAAGTTATAACTGTTGTTATCTAAAGATGACACAGGGGGTAGGAACTCTGGCACTGGTCTCATGAGACTTGTGAACATGAGGACAGGAGGTCACAAGCACTGGCTCCTAAGATTTTGGCCTGGCTCCTAAATCTGCACAAAATTTGTCAAGACCTGAGGTAAGCACAGCCCCAAAGAGTATACCTTTCAGGTTGCTGAATGCCTTTTGCACTGGATAAAGTTCTCTTTTTTCTGCTCTCTCAGGCTGCTTGCAAGAGAAGTGGGCAGTATTTTTGTGAACAGATCCACAATGTCCTGCTTTCAGGCCAGTCTTATATGAGCTCATACCACAAGACTGAATGCAAGCAACATGTCTTGGGTCTATTCACTAAAGCACTGCTCACTTCTCTTGCAAGTGACCCGAGGGAGAATAAAAAAGAGAAATAAGCTGACTATGCTGCTCTGTAGATGGGAAGGAGCCCATGAACGAGAGGGGCCGATTCTTCAAAGTTTTCCCAGGGCCCCATAAGGGGTTAATGTAGCCCCTATCATAGTCATTCCTAGAACCATCTACTTCAGGAAATTAACTATTATCTCTTCTTCATCATGTACAGCCATACGCGATTTATTGGGGCTAGTAGCTAAACATATCGCCCACAAAGGAAATTAACTTCTGCACAGAAAGAATAGAGCACTAGCAATTTCTTCTCATTTCTTGCTTTCTTAGTAGCCAGTACTTGACTTGGGCCTGTTAAATGTGCAATGGATGGAATTCCTTTCCCTCCAACTGGAGGGAAAACTGTGAATGCCATCTCTACAGCATTCCTAGTCTCTGCAGGTCTGATAACCAGAACCCAGGTACCGACATTCCAACAGTGTGCCACCATATCATCAGGTCCAGCCAATGACTGTTCTTCTTGAATAAGGAGATTTTTCTCTGATACAAAGATGGCACTACCTTATGCCTTTAGGGAATTTCAGGCAGAAAACTTGGTTACTATTGAACTGGAGGTTTAATTTTTTTCTGCAAAACATTGTGCAAAGAAGCAAAAACGTTTACAGATTCTGTTGATAGCGAAGGTAGAAAACATTTTGTGATAAAGCAATGGAAAAAAAAGCTTTATATAAGGTCAAACTTTAAAGTAATCTGTCTTCTGCACATCCTGTTTCGGATTTTTCTGTGGTTGCTTGGAGGATGTTAATGAGCGGAAGCAATTCTTTCCATGGCTGTGTGAAAGTAGAACCCTGGGAGGCCACCTGCTCAGTGCAGTATGGGCACCGAGAAGTTGCTTTCATATTAGAGTTAGCCCACCCTGTTCAAAGTGGCAAGGAAACTAACTTGTGATGATTTAGGATTTTGATCTCCTAGACACTGCTGGTGCACTCCACTTTCCCTCCCACTACAAACCTTATGTCATAGCTTCTGCTGTATGGTGACGGAATAACCTGGTGGTTAGAGAACAGTACTGGAAGCCAGGGTTCAAATCCTGCCTTCTCCTACTGATGCACTTTGTATCCATGGGTAAGTCATTTTGATTTCCATTGCCTTGAGTACAAACCTAGATTTTAAGCCTTCTGGGGAAGGTACCTACCAATTGTATTTGAATTTGTCTGACTTAAAAGAATGAGTAATTAAATCCAAATCCTGTCCCTAGGATTGCTTACTCTGAAGGGTAAAAGACACCCTACTCAACTTTTCTCTTCCTCACTCCTCCTACTCATAACTCCTCAATCCCCTCTAGGCATTTGCAACCTCTTTATCACCTGCTTCCAGTATTTACCCATCCCTCCTGCAGCAATCATGCCCCTCTTGCCACTTGCTTGTATTCGACTCTCTTCAGCCACTCCTCTCCACACCCATTTTCATTATTCAGATTCTCCTTTGCCGCAAATCACTCATAGCTTACCCTGTGTTAGCAGGGGGCTTCCTTCTCAGTGCGGGCAGAATAGAGCCTGATGTCCTGAAAGAACAGAGAGCTGCTACTATGCGACTGTAGCCCCTCTCCCTCCCCTGCAACTGTCAGCACATTGCAAAGGTGGGGAAAGAGTAGTGGTCGAGAGGGAAGGGCTCTGCTGTGCTCTTGTGTCCACCTCCAGCTTCTGATTTGGGTCACTGTGGACAAACTATGTGCTGCAGGTTATAGCCAACAAATAGTGAGATAGCCAGTTCAAAACTGGCTTTCACATAGCCATTTTTGAACTCGCACTAGCAGCCAAAATGGCCAGATAAAAGCCAGTTAACTGAATACCGGCCAGTTAACATTCCTATTTTCTCCCTCTCTCCACCATGGACCTCTGATCCCTTTTCTTGTGCAGACCTCCACTCCCTCCTGTTACTTCTATTAAAAGGCTACCATATTTTTGCAAGCAAATCTGAGACACTTATCCACAGCCAAGGGTCCCCCTTAGTTCCAGGATTGTGCAATAGGGAGTAGGGAAGGGGAGTCATTATCTTCTCCCCATCCAGCAACAATATCATTTCCAAGCAGACAAATCACTAAAGAAATAGAAACAGTGATGCATTTTCCCACTCTACTATGCAAAATAATATAAAAATAACAGATCTAAATCCCCAAAATTGACATATTCCAATCACTAAATTGAAAATAAAATTCTTTTTTCTACTTTTGTTGTCTGACCATATTTTTTCTCATTATCTCTCTTCTAATCGCTGGCTTCTGCTTTTGTGTGTCTGTCTTCTCTTAATGCTGTTCCCAGGGTATCCTGTCCATTTATTATTCTTTTCTCTCCCTCCTCCATCCTCTCATTAACACCCTTATCCACAGCCAAGGGGAGGGGACTCCCTCCTTAGTTACAGGATTGTGCAGTAGGGAGTAGGGAAGAAAAGGGGAGTCATTCTCTTCTCCCCATCAAGCAACAATATCATTTCCAAGTAGACAAATCACCAAAGAAATAGAAACAGTGATGTATTTCCCCACTGTACTGTGCAAAATCATATTTAAAAAAAACAGATGTAAATCCCAAAAATTTATATTTTCCAGTCACTAAATTGAAAATAAAATTATTTTTTCTACTTTTGTTGTCTGACCATTTTTTTTCTCATTATCACTCTCAATTTCCCTTCTCCCTGCCTCTTGCTCAGTATCTTCCAACTCTCTTCCCTTCTCCCCACTCCATGTCCAGCATTTTCCTTTCTCTTCCCTTCTACCTGTTACATGTCCAGTATTTCCCCTCCTCTTTCCTTCCTCAACTCTCCCCATCTCTCCTTACCTCTTCCCCAGGTGTCCAGCATCTCTCCTTACCCCCTTCTCCAGGTGTCTAGTATATTCCCTTCCTCACCACCCACAACCAGGTGTCCAGCATCTTCCTTTCCCATCACTATCCACCCCCACCTCCCCAAGTACCCAGAATCTTCCCTTCTTTATCCACTCCCCCAGATGTCCAGCATCTCTATTTCTCCCTCACCCTGCATCCAGTATCTTCCATGATGACCCCACCTCATGTACAGCATCTGCCCTGTACCCCATCCTGTGTTCATTGTCCTCCACTTCCCCCATCCATGGCCAACAACTTCCCTCCGCCCCCATCCCATGTCTACTATCTGTCCTCTGCCCCTCACCCTCTGTCTAAAGAGAAAATAAATAGAAGATGTAAATTATACAGGAAAGATCAGTCAGCACATAGAAAGCAGAAGCAGACCATGGATTGGAGGCACTACAAATGTGTTGTACAATGTTCTCTATTGGAAAATGCCCAACTCAGCCAAGTTTCAGCTAAATAGCCTTCATCAGGGCTCAGCTCCAAATTCAATGGTTATTGTCTCAAAGAAAAAAATATCAATTAATAGATGCCCAAAGGCAGCAATCAATTCATCAAGTGCATAGAGGGTATGCATGGTTAAAGCAAAACCTCTGCGTTAACCATTGCGGCCGTCATCAGCATGTTCCTGGCAGTGATGACACAAATATGTACATTAACATGTGGTGCAATTAATGTGCATTAGCGTTCACCACAGCCACATTAACCGGTTAGCAGCATTTAGTAAAAGAACCCCTGTACTTATAACCTCATGCTAAATCAGACCAAACATCTATTAAATCTAGCATCCTGTCTGGAATAGTGGCCAATCTAGGTCACACATACCCAGCAGAATGCCAAAGAATAGAACAATCTCTGTTGCTCACTCCCAACCAGGGAAAAGTGGTGGCTTTCCCAAACTGATATTGCTAGTAATGGTTTATAGACTGGCTATGGCTGTCCTGGCTTCAGCAGCAGTATCAATAGCTGGTTGAATGAGCACAGAGATTATTTATCCTGCCTATCCTGCCTATGCTCAGGGATTCTTTGCAGCCTGATTCCATCTCCATACACGCGGTCAGATGAGATGAGGGGTCTGAAAGTGCAAACAACATGGCAGAAAGGATAAGAGATCTTTACGGGGGAAAGAAGGAATGTGATCGGAGGTCTACAGAGGGAGGAATTTTGCTGCTCTAGGCACAGTCTAATAGGCCTTTGTCAAAATTCAGGCCTGGCTTTCATGAGGAGCATTCCAAAGAGTTGGGTTCTCAAGGTCCAGAGAAAGCTGGATTCATTGCAGACTGGACCAGTATTTATTACTGAAGTATAATTTAATGCACAACTCACTAGGTCTGTTCTTACACTCGTGTTGTAAAATTATTGTTACTCAGAAGAAGAGCAAAGTAGCTTCATTTAGATATTAATTAATTTCATAAGAATGCAATTAGCTGCAGGTTACTTTGTTTGTTCTGATCAGATTTGAAAATGTCAACTGTGATCTCCAGGAACAAGCAGGAATGAGTCTTCACATATGGGTATGTCGGTACCAACGGAGTCTGCGCGGGAACGCTTCCCAGCGTCCAATCAAAGAGCTTTTGGAAGCATCCCACCATGCCTGCGTGCTGCCTTCCCGCCTTTCCCAACTGCCTCTCCTCAGTTTTCATTTTCCGCGGAGCCGGCAGGACGTCCTCCTGTCACCGCAGAAAATTCTTGTTTTATTTCTTTATTTTTCTTGTGGTCGCGGCTGTCTTCCCGACGCCACCGGTACCTCCGGTGTTTTCTTTTCTTTTCTTGTAAAATCTTCCTTCTTCAAGGAATATATTTCTTCATAGTGTCTCACGGTATCTTAGGCCTTTTAGGCCTCTTCTTTTTCCTTCATGGAACCACCAGCCCCTTTCTCCAAGAAATGTTCACACTGTGGCGGTACAACTTTATTTTTAGACCCTCGAAATCGGTGTCTAACCTGTTTGGGTCTTGACAACAGTTTGGTGAGAAGAGGTTTTCAATATCGAGGTTCCCTCGATACACGGTTTCCTTCCAGCTTCGGGGCACCGTCCCTGTCTTCTTCTACACAGCATCAGGTAACCCACAAACAGTCTGTTAAGACTAGCCAGCCCTCGAGTGGTAGGTCTCATGCACAGCATGTAGATGGCTCCGGCCTTGCCCTCGAGGGCCCACTGGCTTCAAAACCCCAGCAGGAGTCTTCAGTCTCCAAAGCGTTTGAGGGGTTTCAGGTTGTTTCTGGGGTTCACCCCTCACAGAACATACCTGAACCGTGTCTGGTGGTGGCATCCGCTTCGAGCGGTACCGATACCCCGACATCGGCACTGGTGTTGGATGAAACACTCCTCACCAGGGATGGTCATCTGGCATCCTCGGTGCCTTCGGGACCAGTGGATACGCTCCAGACTGACCTTCCATTATCGGTACCAACACCGATACTACCACCGACGTCGGTACCCTCCAGACGTGCATCGATAGCCTCGCTTCCTTCGATGCCGAGTCTGGAATCGATCTCCAGTCTGGAGGACTGGGTACTGACTCGCCTTGGTACCGGCTCTCGGTACCGAAGGCTCGGTTCCGATGATTCAGATCCGCAACTCTCGGTTCCCTCGAGGCCCACTGAGTTGCCATTGGTTGACCTTCATTCACCGGTATCAGGCACGGTACCGAAGTCGGTGCCGATGTCCTCATTACCCTTACGGTCGGTGTCTTCCATGCCCAGTTTAGAATCGCTCTCTAGTCTGGAAGACTCGGTACCAATATCATTTGGTACCGACACCGACCGATACCGGTGGCTCGGTACCGAGGATAGCACCCGGACGTTTTCGGTTGCCTCGGTACCGATTGAACGGTCTGCGATGACTGCTCCGATGTCTTTGTCGGGCTCAACTCTGACATCGGTACCGGTATCCACAGTACCATCGTGGCCAACTCCTGCCATGCTTTTTTCAACAGGATTGCTCCCTTCTATGCCAAGCTTGGAGCCGATACCTGACATGGACAATGTGGTAATGTCAGTCGCTGCTCCTGACAGTCAGTACCGGCGACCATCCTCTTAGCATTCCACATTGCACTGTGCAGGATCTTCTATTCCTATATATCTGGATAGCTCTGTCGGTGCTCAGGCTAGTTCTTTGAATCTAACCTGTCCAAGGGAAATTCCTATTTGGGAACCCTCTTTTCAGAGTTTCCTCCGGGATATAGCAAGATCTCTTGCCATTCCTATCCCAGGACATGATCCTGCACAGGCCTCTCTTTCTACCAAAGCAAAGGAGAACATAATGCTTCCTTTGCATCATTCCTTGCAGGATCTCCCTTCTAGGAATGTGGGAAACACCTTTAAGGGTACCCCCACCTTCCAGAGCAACTGATCTCTTATATCAGGTGCCCCCCTCTCCAGGGTTTCAAAAGACTCAACTTCCTCATCATTCCATAGTTGTGGAATCAGCATTGAGGCGGGTAAAGAGCAAGAAAAAGCACTCTTCTTATCCGCCAGGTCGTGAATCTAGGATACTTGATGACTTTGGACGTCAAGCCTTCCAGACATCTATGCTTTCTGCAAGAATTCTCTCATATATTTTCTATATGAGTCTATCTTTTAAGGAGGTCACAGAGCAATTACATCTTTTGACTCCTTCCCTTCCAGAGTCCAAGAGTGCAGACTACTCTTCACTGCTCAAGCATCTCCAGAATATTTCTTGGTTTCTTACTCGTGCTTCCCTAGACTCTTTTGAGTCTGTTAGCAGGACTTCTGCTATAACTATAGGGGCACGACGTAGAGACTGGCTCCAAGCTTCAGGCTTGGACAAATGGGCACAACACAGACTGGGACATACTCCTTGCACTGGACATAATCTTTTCAACAAGGAGTCTTTACGTCAGGTTACTCAGTTTTCCACTGACTTACCTGTTCCTAGGGGCTCTTCTGCACCTTCTTCTGTCCCAGTAGGTAAGAAATGTCCTGCCCAACCTTCTTCCCATAGCAGAAGAAGGTTTTATGCATCCTCTGCCCATCCTACAGATGTTCCCAAACAGGGGAAGCATCGTCCTGGTCTGCAGGGTTCAACCTCTCACCAGGCTAAGCAAACCCAGCAACCACAGGGTTTCTAATCAACCCATCAGATGCTTGTGACTCTGGGGATTTACAATCTGCAGTTGTTTCTTCTCCATAGAGACAATCCACTGCTGTCATTCTAAATCTTAAACATGGATCTCTTCCCGAAAGACATCCATCTTTTCTCTATGAGCTGTCAGGATATTCATGCTTCTAGGTCACACGGTTCTCCTCTTTTCCTTCTACGGAAAGAGGTCCATCCACTATCAAATGATAGTTTCCTGTGCCAGCATGTCTCCTTTCCTTTCTATTAACTTACTATATTGTAAGTTTTCTTCAGCTCCATTTTCTTTACCCTCTTACCAGGGTTTTCCTCTGTAAGAGTGGTATTGCTCACTGGAGGGCTTTTCATCAGCCTCTCTAATTTCTTTATTTTCTAGTGCGGAGTTCTCTTTTCTGAGTCACTCCTCTTTTTCAATCTTGCTTTGCAGCAGTTCATCAGACACCTCCAGAGTTTCTACTCTTGTTTTGTCTGTCCTTTCTGTTTTTCAACAGTACCATTCTTCTGCTGTCTGGCAAGCAGCTACCAATGCAGAAGCCTTTATGTTTCGACCACTGGTTCTTGTCCACCAGTAACCAGATTTGTCCTCCAATAATATTCTATCTAGTATTAGTAGTGACTCCAAGTCAGTGCTGTCATCTGTCTTGGAAAATTTTTCACTACAAACTTGTTGGATTGTCTTCTTTTCTACCATCTCCATTCCCATGGGTTTGGCAGCATAGTTGACATAGCTACTGGCTTCTCTGTAGCCAGTTCTATCTCCTCATTCTCCTGCATAATGCTCTCTGCAATTTTACAGAGGAGCTCTCCACTATGGGCCCTTGCTAGAGAGCATGGGGGTTTTTCTCCAACAGCTATACTAGATGGTTGAAAAAGGCTTTTTTCAGTCATATCTGCCATGACTAGAAAAGTTCTCCTTTTTTACTATAACGCACATAGGCCTACTCTTACGTGAAAGCTTAAGGAGTTGCTAATTCCCTTCTTTGGTCCATAGTATTTCCAATAGGGAATATGTTTCCTCCTTCCAGCTCGTCCTCATGGTAAGAACGCATGATACCTTTTTGCCTTTAACCAGGTCACTATGGTATCTCATTCCTATGCGTCTTCTGTTCACTTACCATGCTAGAGTTCTAAAATACTCAGGACTTGCAGGCTACTAACTGATATCATCCTCTGCTTTTCACGTAACCATCCTGGTTATCCTACTACCTAGCATCCCTGTAGCCATAACCAGTTGGAATTGATTCTCTACATGTCTTCTCAAGTAGGTTCCACCTTCTTGTTCTTAGATGAATCTTTCCTCTCCACATTTTTCCTATGTGAATGCCTTGTGGACATATTCTGTCTGCTTCCTGCAGATTTCCATATGTTGTTGTTGTTAAGTGCCGTCAAGTCGGAGTCGACTCATGGCGACCCTCTGGATAACTATCCTAAATTGTGTTCGGTTTTCAGTCAGGTGGCTCATTGTTGACAGACTGTTACCCGTAGCTGCTGTTATTGTATCGATCCATCTCATTGCTGGCCTTCCACTTTTGCGTTGACCTTCTATCTTGCCAAGCATGATGTCTTTCTCTAATGATCTCTCTCTTCGCATGATGTGTCCAAAGTATGAAAGTCGAAGTCTTGTCATCTGAGCCTCTAAAGAAAGCTTAGGTTTGATCTCCTCTAGTACCGACTGGTTTGTTCTTCGGGCAGTCCATGGTATACACAGTATTCGCCGCCAGCACCATAATTCAAAGGCATCAATTTTCTTCCTGTCTATCTTTTTCACTGTCCAGTTTTCACATCCATATGATGTTATTGAAAATACCATGGCTTGAACAAGTCGACTCTTTGTATGGAGAGAGACATCTCTGCTCTTGAGAATCTTATCTAGGTCTTTCATAGCCATTCTGCCAAGAGCAATGCGTCATCTGATTTCTTGACTGCTTGTTGCTTCTTTATTGATAGTTGATCCAAGTAGGTTAAAGTTGTTCACAATTTCAATTTCTTCTCCTTCAACGATGAACCTGTTGATTATGCCAGTTGTCATGATCTTTGTCTTCTTTACATTAAGGTGCAGGCCCATTTTGAGACTATGTTCTTTGATTGTGAGAAGCAAATGTTTCAGATCATCTTCACTTTCAGCCAGTAATGTGGTATCATCAGCATAGCGAAGGTTGTTGATGAGTCTTCCACCAATCTTCACACCTCTGTTGTCTTCATACAATCCTGCTTCTCTGATGATTTGTTCTGCATATAAATTAAACAGGTAGGGGGAAAGTATGCAGACTTGTCTTACACCTTTGCTTATTTTAAACCATTCTGTTTCTCCTTGTTCCGTTCGAACTGTTGCTTCTTGATCAATGTACAGATTGCGCAAGAGAACGATCAGGTGTTCTGGTATACCCATGCTTCTTAATGTGGCCCAGAGTTTCTCATGGTTTACACAGTCAAAAGCCTTGCTATAGTCGATAAAGCACAAATAGATATCCTTTTGGTATTCTTTAGTCTTTTCAAGGATCCATCTCACATCCGCAATGATGTCTCTCGTTCCTCGCCCTTTCCTGAACCCTGCTTGCACTTCAGGTAGTTCTTGTTCCAGGTATGGTTGTAGTCTCTTTTGAATAATCTTCAGTAGAATCTTGCTGGCATGTGGGATCAGAGCGATTGTGCGATAATTTTCACAGTCAGTTGGATCACCTTTCTTTAGTATTGGTATAAACACAGATCTTTTCCAGTCAGTTGGCCATGATGTTGTCTTCCATATTTATTGGCAGAGCCTTGTGAGTACGGTAACAGCTGCATCAGATTGCTGCAATACTTCTATAGGAATGCTATCAATGCCTGGTGCTTTGTTCTTTGATAAGGCTTTCAATGCTGCTTCAACTTCTTCTTTCATCCCCAATGGTTCCCGATCATAAGGTACAGGTTGAAACGGCTGTTGGTCCACTTGATCTTTATCATATAAAAACTCTGTATATTCCTTCCACCTTTTCTTGATCTTCTCAGCATCATTCAACATAGAACCTTGAGCATCTTGTAACATTCCAATTCGAGGCTGGAACTTTTTCTTTAACTCTCGTAGCTTTAGGAAAGCCGATCTTGTTCTTCCTCTAATAGTTTCTGCTTTTATTTCCTTGCAAGTGTCATTGTAGTACTTTTCCTTGTCCTGTCTTGCTGCACGTTGGAAATCTCTGTTGAGTTCTGCGATTGTCTTTCTTTCTCCTCTGGCTTTAGCTTCTCTGCATTTCTGGGCAATTTTCAGAGTTTCTTCCGTCATCCATTTT
Organism: Ichthyophis bannanicus; assembly: GCA_033557465.1. Lineage (NCBI taxonomy): Eukaryota > Metazoa > Chordata > Amphibia > Gymnophiona > Ichthyophiidae > Ichthyophis > Ichthyophis bannanicus. The sequence goes on along the minus strand of CM066039.1, from coordinate 239,814,391 downwards.
GGCCGTTTTTGCTTTTTCACCTTTTGTAGAGACTTCTCGCTTTCTTCCAACACAACCTTCTTGATGTCATTCCAAAACTCTTCCGGAGCTCTGTCATTGAAATGAGAGTCAGAAGCTGTAAAGATATCTTACACATTGGAACATGGAACGTACGAAGCATGAACCAAGGGAAGTTGGAGGTTGTCAAGAATGAAATGGAACGTGTACAACTTGATCTGTTGGGTGTCAGCGAACTGAAATGGACTGGCATGGGGCACTTTGCATCAGATGATCACATGGTCTACTATGCTGGAAATGAAAGACAAAGAAGAAATGGTGTTGCATTTATAATAAAGAAGAAACTTGCAAGAACTGTAATGAAATACAATGCAGTCAGCGAACGCTTAATCTCTATTTGTCTACGAGGATTGCCTATCAACACAACTATAATTCAAGTATATGCCCCAACAACAGCTGCAGAAGAGAATGAAATTGAAGAGTTCTATGAACAAGTACAAGCTGAAATTGACAGAACATGCAAACAGGATATCCTGATAGTCATGGGTGACTGGAACGCAAAAGTTGGCAACAAAGAAGAAGGCAAAGTAGTTGGAAAATATGGACTTGGCAACAGAAATGAAGCTGGAGAAAGACTGATAGAATTCTGCAAGACCAATGATCTATTCATCTCAAACACCTTCTTCCAGCAACACAAGCGGCGACTGTACACATGGACTTCACCGAATGGATTATATAAAAATCAAATTGACTACATATGTGGAAGTCAACGATGGAAAAGCTCTGTAACATCAACAAAGACAAAACTGGAGCTGACTGTGATTTCCATATACAGGTATATATTTATATATATTCATACCTATAGCACACATCTTACAGATGTCTGTGTCTATCATGTGTGAGTATTTATACCCTTCATATCTCACTATAGATATATTCCCATATATTTATATGTTATATGTATATATATATATATATATATATATATATATGTATATCTATATATATCTATATGTATATATCGAGATATTCTACTATCGGTAGATATGTATTCTGCTTTATCTACCTGACTGTCGAGGCTCATATAGCCATATGATTCTGACAGAAGGGTTTTTACCCATACTATGCTATCCAGCATGTTTTGGGATCCTACACTCACAACCACTTGGTGATAGTTAACACCTACCATAACCCTAAGGTTTAGGTACCTCTGAAGCTCTCCATGTCCAATATCTCTCCCAGCTGACTTCAGTTAGGAGAGATATTGCGGATCTTCAGCTACTCACAGGCTAACACCTCCGGCGTTGTCCTTCCCTTTGGGATACAGGAGGTTCTCATACCCTTTCCCCCCCACAAGGACTAAGCCTGTTTGTCCAAATCGGTTAGCTTTTCTCTTTTATTCCTAAGAGTGAGCCACTCTTTTGCCAAAAGAGTTCGGTTTTTATCATAAAGCCTTCTGCTGAAGGCCCACCATTTTTTGTACTACCCCAGGTTTTCCTACTGGGGTTCCCTGTTCCCTTTCAGGATTCTGACCTCCATTATTTTTCCTACAGGTTCCTTACCTCCACTATAGTGAGGTCCTTCTTGAGGTTCCTCTACTGGGTTCCCCAGTAGATCCCATGAACCTCCATACTTCTCTAAAGTCCTGTTAGGGGAGGTCCCTATTGCATTTTATTTCTTTGCAATATCATTGATGACATTTATCATCCACACATGGACTCCTTTCTGCAGTCCTATGCTAGGTTAGCTGTTCCACAGTACCTTTCTTTCTTCAACTCCTACCCTCCATTCTCAGGATGCCTGGTGTTGTGCAGGATAGCATGTTCCAACCTATAACATGCTGGGACTCCAGGCATCTCAGCTTGGGAGTCCCCATATGTGAAGACTCATTCCTGCTTGTTCCTGGAAATAGCACAGTTGTAACAGGTGATCTCTGGGAACAGCAGGAATAAGTCTTCACAACCCACCCACCTCCCCAGGAGTTGTATCTCTATCTATCTTTCCTTTCCTCTCTTTCTCTCTATGTCTCAGCTTTAAAACTTAACTGAGGAGAGGCAGTTGGGAAAGGCGGGAAGGCAGCACGCAGGCGTGGTGGGATGCTTCCAAAAGCTCTTTGATTGGACGCTGGGAAGCGTTCCCGCGCAGACTTCGTCAGTACCGACGTACCCATATGTGAAGACTTATTCCTGCTGTTCCCAGAGATCACCTGTTACAGGTAAGTAACTGTGCTTTCTCTTCTGGTGACAAATTTAAAAGAACACAAAGGCTACACAGATATTTCTGCATGAAAGAAATAGATGTAAAGGAGTTGATCTGCAGGCATGAAGACTGTGACTAGGTGCCAAGAGATCCAAAGTGACTTGCTTCTGAGCCAGTGAAAAGTGACATAGCAGTTCACCAGTAATTTAGGAGGCCAAAGGAAAGTCCCTTAGATGGAGAGACAACAAAATTGTCAGGAGACTGCCAGTAAAGAGAGAGAGAGAACAAAAGAGAGACAAATGCACACATCTGTCCTTGTATTTTATTTCCCAAAGCCAAGGGAAAAAACCCAAAGACTTTCCACAAAAAAAAACTGGAAAAACTATACAATCCTGGAGGAAAAGGAGAAACAATGGCTCTTGAGAATGTTGTTTCAAAATGAACAAAAAAATGCTAATAAAATTTTATTTTCTTTTATTGCATTCTCCATTTTCAGTGGATGCTATTTGCAAATAGTACACACAAAAGACAAAATAAAATTTATGGTAACAAATGACTCGTTTCCCCCCCCCAAGTGAAAAGGAAAAAAACAAACCTTTTCAATATACTCAAGCCTAGCTGCTGTTGCACCAAAATATCTTCTATTACCAGGCCATAACGATAATCTGACCAGAGACTGGCTAGTTAAAAAGCCAGTGAGCTCCTCATTACTGAATTGCTCAAGCACAAGTCACTAATTTCGATCATGTGTGCAGAGAGTGAGCGCAATTCTCAAAGCTCTTCCCAGGGGTGGAAATATCTTTACCCTTGGGGAAAAGTCACATAAAAACTCCTTTCCCTCCCTTCACCCCATTCACAGTTTGAGTCCTTTTACCCACACAGACTCTCATTTTGAATGCCCAGTGACGTTGGTGCTGGCGGAGCCCTCGCGGAAGCATCCTCCCAGCTTTCAAAAAAAGCCTTTGGGAGATGCCACCACGCATGCGTGGTACCTTCCCAACCAAGGGTGCCATCTTGCTCAGTCAGATGACATAGCTAAAAGACGGCAAAAAATAAAAGATGGCAAAGAGGCAACTCCAAGGGAAGGATGGAGGGTTGTGAGGACTGATTCCTGCTGTCCCTGGAGAACACCTGTTACAGGTAAGTAACTACGCTTTCTCTGGGAACAAGCAGGAAGTCAATCCTCACATATGGGACTCCCTAGTTACAGGCTACCGCAAGCCCATAGGAAAAAGCTACGGTCGTCCTCAAGAGGAGCCGTGAGCAGCAGCAATTGAGTCCGCAGATACAGATTGCAGTAGGACCCATGTGTCTGATGGAAACCAGCACTCCAGTAGCCTGAACACAAAAGGGTCAGAGGGTAGGAGTTGCCTAGACCCCAAAAGGATTATGGAGTACGGCCTGGCCGAAGGCGCTGTTCCATTGGGAATCCCTTTTCAGGCAGTAATGAGCTGCAAAGATGTAAACTGAAGACCAGGTGGTGGCCCGGCAGATGTCCAGCATAAGGACGGAGCATAGGTTTGCCACAGAGGCCACCATGGCCCTGACACAGTGTGCTGTGACCCGGCCACCCAGCGTGAGCTCAGCCTGGTCATAGACGAGGGCGATGCAGTCTGCCACCCAGGTGGACAGTGTCTGTTTAGTTACCACCTCCCTCAGCCAACTGGGGTCATAGGAAACAAAAAGCTTAGAAGCTTTCCGTGGCCCTGGGTATGATGAATGTAGAAAGACAGGGCCCTCTTATAGTCCAAGGTGTGGAGGACTGTCTCTGCCCTGCTGGAGAGGCCTTGGGAAGAAGGTGGGCAGCAGCACCTCCTTGTTGAGATGTAAAGAAGATACCACCTTTGGAAGAAATTTAGAGTGTGTGTGTAGCACAACCCTGTTCTTATAGAACCTGGTATAGGGTGCCTCTGCCACTAGGGCTTGGAGCTTGCTGACCCTTCTAGTGGAGGTGAGTGCCACCAGAAACACAACCTTCCACGAGAGAAATCTCAGGTGGCAGGTAGCCAGAAGCTCAAATGGTGGGTGAGTGAGCTGCGCCAATACTACATTGAGGTCCCATTCAGTCGCCAGAGGGCAGACAGGGGGTTTGGACAGCATAAGTCCTCTCAAGAAGTGGGTCACCAGAGGCTTGACCGAGAGGGGCTTGCCTTCCACCAGGTGGTGATGCGCTACCAGGGCACTGAGGTGCACTCAAATGGAATTTGATTTGAGCCTGGATTACGAGAGATGGAGAAGGTACCAGCTGCACCAGGCAGGAGAATGGGTTCACCCCTTGCTCTGCACACCAGACTGAGAACCTGTGCCATTTGAAAGCATAAGATCTCCTGGCGGAAGTCTTACAGAGGCCAGCAGGATCTCTTCCACTTCTCCTGAGAGGTTGAAAGGGGCTAGGGTCATCCTTTCAGCAACCATGCCATCAGTGATAGGGGCCCCAGGTTGGGGTGCAGGAGAGAACCGCCCTCCTGAGTCAGGAGCCCTGGGGAGCTCACCAGTGGGATCAGAGTCTCCACTGACAGCCAGAGGAGCAGTGGGAACCATGGCTGCCTGGGCCACCGAGGGGCCACCAGGATAAATGGTGCTTTGTCGTGAAGAGCCCTGAAAAGAGTTTTGACAATCAGTGGCATTGGTGGGAAGGCATATATGAGACCTTCCAACCACGGAATAAGAAATGTATCTGCTGCCATCTGGGAAGAGTGGGGCTCCTGGAAGCAGAAGCGGGGAACTGGTAGTTGTCTGGGCTGGCAAAGAAGTCTGCCCATGGGGTCCCCCAGAGCCGGAAGAGCCAGTTGGCTACTCTGGGGTCCAGCTGCCACTCGTGCGGCTGGAGGACCCTGCTCAGTTTGTCCACCAGGGTGTTGTCCTGGCCTGGTAAGTATACTGCCCATAGGAGTATTCCCTGTTGAACTGCATAGGAGCAGACTGTCATCGCTTTGCGGCAGAGGGTGCAAGACCCCATGCCCCCTTACTTGTTCACATAGAACACTGCCACCTGGTTGTCTGTTTGGATCAGCACTGGTTGGTGCTTCAGGCAGTAATAGAATGCTTGGAGGGCTAGTTATATTGCCCGAAGCTCAGGAGGTTCATCTGTTGGCTGCCATCGGCCTGAGACCAGCTGTCTTGGATGTGGAATTCTTCACAGTGGGGCCCCCACCCCCATCCCAGCAGGGAGGCATCCATAGTGAGAACCCTTAGGAGGCTTGGGGTTTGGAAGGGCATTCCTGCCTGGAGATGATGGGGTTTTTTCCACTGTCAGATATTTGGCGAACTGGTGGGTCACTGAGTCTCTGTCCTGGAGACAGCCCATAGCTTGTGTCCACTGGTCTCAAAAGCACCACTGAGTGGCCCTCATATGCAGATAGGTTTCTTGGGTGACATGGACCGTAGAGGCCATGTGCCCAAGTAAGCGCAGCAGAAGCTGAGCTGACACCTAGAAACAGTGTTATATGTCTGCGGCCAGTGCTCTGAGACGGTCGGCTCAGTTCAAGGGGAGGAAGGCCTTTGCCTGAAGAGTGTCCAACTTTGCCCCTATGAACTCCAGACATTGTGTTGGGAGGAGATGGGATTTGGGGTAGTTTATCACAAACCCCAGATGTTGCAGAACCTGGATGGTGCGTGCGGTGGCCTGCTGCACCTCTGTGACCGTGCCACCTTTTATGAGCCAGTTGTCCAGGTAGGGGAAGACAAATACCCCCTGAAGGCAGAGGAAGGCAGCCATTACTGCCAAGCATTTGGTGAAGACTTTGGGGGCAGAGGCCAGGCCCAAGGGCAGTATCCTGTACTGATAGTGGCTGCCGCCCACCATGAAGCAGAGGTACCTCCTGTGGTTGGAGTGGATGAGGATGTGAGTATAGACATCCTTCAGATTCAAGGAGCATAGCCAGTCTCCCTGCTGGAGGTAAGGCAGCAATTTTTCAAAGGAAAGCATCTTGAACTTCTCCCTCACCAGGAACTTGTTCAGGTTGCACAGGTCTAGGATGGGTCTTAGGCCTCCTGTTCTTTTTGGTATGAGGAAATATCTGGAGTAGAACCCCTTGCCCCTGAGATGCTGGGGTACTGGTTCTACCACCCTCTCCACAATAAGACCTGTGAGTTCCTTCAATAGGAGGTCCTGGTGAAGGGAAGACCTGGGGGGCTCTCCCAGGAAGAAAGGAGGAGGTGTCTGAGCCAGATGGAGGAGGTAGCCCTCCTTGATCACCTTGAGTGTTGAGGAATCGGTAGTGATGACTGGCCACTTTTGGGCATAGTGGATCAGACGTCCCCTCTGGGCTGCTGTTCTCCTTGGGGTTGAGAGGCTATGCTCAAGAAGTCAAAAGCTCCCCCCTGGCTGGGTTGGAGCCAATGCCTGGGGCTTGGGAGCCTTCTGCTTACAAGGGCCTTGCCCATGGCTGCTGACCCTGCTGGGGAGCTGGAGAGGCCTGAAAATTTGGGTAGTTTTTGTAAGCAGCCCCTTTCCTCAGGTAAAAGGGCTTTTTACCCGGGCCCTTCTGTCGTTGAGGGGCAGCAGTCTTTTCAAGAGCCTGGTCCTCATCATGTACTTGGTCTCCAATTCAGCAGCCTTTTCGGTCATCGGTTTGCCAAAGAGGTTTTCTCCTTGGCATGGGACATCGATCAATTTGTCCTGAACCCATTGCTTGAGGTCAGAAGGCTGTAGCCAAACCTGGTGTTGGGCACTGATGCAGGCCACAGCTACTCGAGTCGCTGACTCAAAGCCATCATAGGCTGCCCAAGACATGAATTTGGAGCACTCATGGACGGCCTTGGCCAGGTTCTTGAACTGCTGCAGGGGTTCCTCAGAAAGACCAGCCAAGAAGCCAGCGAGCTCCTTCGCCAGGTCTCTCAGGTACATGCCAGGTAGACCTGGTTCTGGCCAATGAGCATCAAGCCCTGTAGCACTTTCTGCAGAGGGCATCCAAGGTACGGACCTCCCTACCTGGGGGTACTGACGAGTGCATCTTCTGGCTCTTCAGCCAACTCTACTACCATGGAGTTATGCAGCAGCTGTGCCTTCTGGAATCTCGGGTTCCAGTGAACCCAATACATTGAGTCAAGCCGCTTGCTCACAACTGGCACTGATGCTGGTGTCTCCCACATATGGAGCATTAGCCATTCCAGGATGGATGGAATGGGTACCGTGAGTTATTCCGTTGGAGGGGGATTTCTAGCTCCTCCATCTGAGGGTCATCCTCTGACTCCATCAGGAGTGATGGGGCCTTTAACATGTCCCTTATGAAATTGAGGAATGCCATGTCCTCGGGCAGGGACTGACACAAGGGTTTAGAAGGAGGGGAGTCCAAGGGGACATCAAGTGGCGATGGGTGTCCGGTGATTCCTCATCCTCAGTCTCCCACTGAGTAATCTGTTGAAGACTCGAGGGAAGGATGACCTGTGGGCTCCATGCCTGAGTCCTGCCCACGTCCCTTGGAGGCCCTGTGGCTGGTGCCATGTACGCTAGCCTGGGAGGATTTCGGTCCTGTGGAACGGGAACTGGATTGAGACCTCGGCCGAGGATCGACTCGAGGCCAAATTATCTCGAGGATGAGCTCGGCCTCCAGGAACATCCCTGACATTGATGGCCCAGTGGTTTAGGCAGAGGAACCAATGGTACCGGACAACAGCGCCCGCTGCTGGTCCATGTAGGCAGACAGACTGCGCTCCAGGGCCGCCATTCTGGTTTCAAGTCCAGAAGGCTCCGCAGCCATCAGCATGGGCTCCAAGGAACTCTAGCCCTGCACTGGTTCCCCCGAGGGGGAGTCCTCAACAAGGATAGGTTCTGGCATCCAGGGCCGATCTGTGGTTGATTCCTTCCAGAGGACCTTAGTAGACCACTCCCGCTCAGATCCCTCGGATGAACTCCTAGGACTGCGGGACTTGGCTCATAGCTTACCCAACCTGTCGGAACCATCCGGGGACACCGCCTTTGAGGTTTTATTATTATTATTATTATTATTATGTTCCCTTGAGGGAGACTACCTTTCTGAGGAGCCACAGTGTCAATCAGGGTCCGCAAGGGCACCTCAAGATTCCGTGGCTTTAGAGGAGGCCTTGGCCTTCGGAGATACTGAAGACTTTGGGAAAAACTTATCGTGCTGATGCTGATGGCTCTTGAGGGCCTTGGTGGACATCTTTTTACAAAGACCGCATGGCTGTGGGGTCAAGGTCCGGCCCTCGGCAGCGCAGGCAGCAGTCATGTGTGTCGGTAAGAGACATGATTTTGGCACACCGATCACACTTCTTGAACTCCCTGGTAGCCATGGGGAAAAATTTACTCCAATGAGATCGAAGACCTGTAGTGCTGCCAGTTGGTAAAAAGGGCACCAAGGTGCCAAAAAGAAAAAGTGTAGGAAACCCGAGACTTGATGCTGGAGACAGCAAGCTCGGGTGGCAGGAAGAGTGCTGGTGCACAACCAGAGAGAGTATGAAAATCAGGTCGAGAAAAATCTACTTTTTCCGGGGGAAACCAGACAGATGTCTGAAGGGCTCCACTGAAAAAAGGAGATGGAGCAAGATGGCACCCTTGGGCGGAAAGGGCACCACCCATGCGTGGTGGCATCTCCCAAAGGCTTTCTTTGAAAGCTGGGGGGATACTTCTGCGAGGGTTCTATTGGTGCTGACATCACCAATATGTGAGGACTGACTTCCTACTTATTCCTGAAGAACAGACGCAACCATATGCAGGTACACAGTACCCACTATCCCCCATCCCCAGGCCAGATTTTCAAAAGGAAACTCCAAGCCTGCAAGCACTAAGTACAGTAGTAGAACAATTGTCCCATGACCCTTCAAGCACTAATGCAATCTGCTTAAAACTATTGTCTCAGCAAGAAAAGGAAGAGTGGGGAAACAGCTGCACTATGCCAACCCCTTTGAGGGAATGCAGAAATCAATACAACTACTTTCATTTAAAGACTGTTCATGTCAAGGACTTTCTGGAGTTGTGGAAAATGGGTGGGCGTGGCTGATCATGATTTGACAATACTTATGGCAGTTCTGATCAGCTAAGGCAGTCAATCAACTGCAGCCATTATGAGAGAAGAACTGACCAGGATTAAAATGACGAGAAGATGAAAACTAGTGCATAGTCAGCCACGTTTTATTTTCACCATTATGCATACTAAACATGTTGCATACGTTTTACTACTTTTTTGTCAATGTCATTAGCTGTGTTAAGTGCAAACAGGGATTCATGATCTTGACTGGCACCAGTGTCATTTGTTATCTGGGATCTAAAGAACACCAACCATGACTAGAGACTAGAGATAGATTTAAGCATATTTATTTACATTCTCTTAGGCATATGCCTAGGGTGCCAAATTGGAGTGCGCCCAAAAACATGGACTCAGGGTCCCTTGTTCTTTGAGGACAGCCCATCTGCACAATGATCCCCTGCCTATGGGTGCCATCATCTTAAATCTGGTACTGCCTATGGCCAACTCTGATAGCAATATAAGAACATAAGAATGGCCATGCTGGCTCAGACCAATGGTCCACGTGGCCCACATCCTGTCTCCAAACGCTAGCTCCTGAGCTGTTAGTTACACGCAAAATACTTAAACTAGCGCATCTACATGGTCCCTGTTGCAAGTATGCAATGACCTGATCTCCCTGTCTCCCAATCTCTAATACCTGCTTATGTCCTTGTCTATCAGGAACACATTCAAGTCTTTCTTGAATCTGGCTAAGTTGTTTGCTGTGACCACATCCTACAGCAGCAAATTTTACAATTCAACTATTCTGTGACTAAAAAAATATTTTCTTGCACTCATCTTGAAACTGCTAACATATAATTTCATTGTATGGCCACTAGTCCTACTAATTTCACAGAGTAAAGTGCTTGCTTGTGGTTTGTTCTTTTCCGCTCATGATCTTCTAGACTTCTATTTTATTTTTTTTGCAGACAATAAACTAGTCACTTTTCTAGATTCTGTTGCCCCAGACTTTGGTCAGATGTATGATTGTCTTGATGTGGTATCCAATTGGCTCTTTCATAGTGGTCTTAAATTGAACTCAATAAAGTCCAGTACCATGGAGGTTGGCAGAAAACCATCACTCCCAGTCCTGGCCCCAACCATCAAGGACAAGACAAAAACACTGTGCCATTATCATATTGGGATTTTGTTTTCATCCATGTCTTACCTTTGAAAACCAGCTCTCATAAGTGGTCAGATCAACTTGTTATTGCCCTCAGGCAAATACACTCTGTCTGTTTTTTTGTGATAGGGATCTTAAGCTTTGGCTTATGTGCTATACTAAACTGACTCAACTAATACTTTATACTCCATTTGCTGACTTCAACTTCTGCAAAACACTGTAGCATGACAATTCAGAGCGGACAGGTATGATCATATTTTTCCTTTACTTACAAAGTTACACTGACTGCTCATAGTTTACAGAATTCAATTCAAAGTTCTCTTGATCACGTAGCTCTTCACAAAGGCACTCTCTCCTAGCTTGCTGCTCTTCTTTGCCTTTTAACACTAGACAGTCATTGCACTCAATATGCAAATCAGCTCTTTGTTCCTTCAATAACTCAGGACCAATTAGAAACCACTCAACTCAAGCCTTATAGTGGCTTTGCTCCTTCTCTTTGGAATGCTGTGCCCCTCTGTTTAAGATCTAAAACAAATTGTGCTTACTTTAAGCCTGTTTTGAGAACATTTTCATTTGTGCAGGCTTTTGGAGAGCATGCCTTGCCTCTTGGTGTTGGAGAGTTTGAGCACAGTTCACTGATTCTGTTCTTTCATTCCTTTTCTGCGTTTTTTATTTATCTGTTTTTTAAAATGTTGACAACAGCTTGCTGAACAAAGACACAAACAGCAATGATTGCTGTTTGTGTCTTTGTTCAGCAAGCTGTTGTCAACCGGAAGTAGTCTGCGAGGTTTGGAAGATTGGGAAGAGTGTGTTGTCAGAGGGTGGATATTCCGTAAAAAAGTATGGTAGGAGGTAGCAGAAGCCAAGAACCACAGCCGAACACAGTAGGTTATCCAAAAAACTTTAATTGCAGACCCAACTAAAAAGCTTCAGCCTGGGGCCTTCTTCAGGGGTCAAAGAAGACAAAAAAGCAATGTCAAAAGGGTGGACCAAACCACTCTTCAATGATTGCTGTTTGTGTCTTTGTTCAGCAAGCTGTTGTCAACCGGAAGTAGTCTGCGAGGTTTGGAAGATTGGGAAGAGTGGTTTGGTCCACCCTTTTGACATTGCTTTTTTGTCTTCTTTGCCCCCTGAAGAAGGCCCCAGGCTGAAACTTTTTAGTTGGGTCTGCAATTAAAGTTTTTTGGATAACCTACTGTGTTCGGCTGTGGTTCTTGGCTTCTGCTACCTCCTACCATACTTTTTTACGGAATACCCACCCTCTGACAACACACCTTCTTCACATGTGCACAGATAAAGTTAAGCTCTTCCCATGGAAATAGACATGCACATCATATCTCTGATTCATGGATACATACGCACCTCACATATATTCTCCATCAGTCACTATGCACACTATGTCCATCCACTCGGACACCCACTCACACATCCATGACTACCCTACTAAAAACACTTTACTATAGCTGTTTCAACAGAGTTCTGTACACATGCCAGAGTGAGAATGTGAGCTAGGAATGTATCATTGTCACACTCTTAAGTGAGCACTGTGTTAATTATTTATTTATTTATTTCAATTTATTAATCATTCTAATCAAAAAATGTTTTAGGCTCCACACAAAGCTTCACATAAAAATAAAACAACTAAAATGCTGATGACCCATGATAAAATGACACTATTAAAACAGGAACTAACCTGCAAAACTGGAGCAAATCATAGACATAGATTTGAGACCAGAATCCTCATAGAACTAGTACTTGAGCATCAAATGCTCAACCTTCAAATGCAAATCAATCAAAGATCCAAACTTTAATTAATTTCTTATATCTTAAACAAACTTTAAAAAACCTCAAATCTCTAGGTATTGAATGCCAAAGCTCTGGTACACAGAAAAAGAATTTTGTGTCAACATATTTCACCTTAGGTCCCACAGGTACACATCTGTCCTGAGAACTTAAACATATTAGAAGAATATAACAGGAGGGCAGATCCTATAAATATAATGGCAACCCCATCAATACAATTTTAAAAATTAATGACAAGATCTTAAACTTAATCCAGACTTTGGATATGCAACCAATGCAGTGATTGAAGGACCAGACTACTATGTATATGAACCGCTGCATTTTGCATATACCCTAACCTTCCTAATTGTTTTTTAGTAAACCCATATATAATGGTTACAGTAGGCTCCCATAAAACTCTGGGAGACATGATTCATAAGATAAAATAGTTCCAGTAGTTATTATTATTGGTTCACCGTGGTGTTCAGTCCTTTCTTTCTAAAGTCACATATATGCATTTATCACCAAATAGTTCTTCTCACACCATCCCTATTATATGCAGATAATTTGGGGGTGGGAGGCTTTTGGCTGAGTTTATTAAATTGATAATTCTAATCAAAGTGTTGGCAAAGATGGCCATTCATATGCATATGCTACCCTGTGTTTTACCTAAAGTGGGATGTTTAAATTGTAGATCTTATGTACAGTTCTTATGACCACTTTCAAAGAGCCGTACAAGACCACTTGAGCACACCCATGGCTGTGGTGCATCCATTGGTGGTTAAGAGAAACCACAAGCCACAGCTGGTCATACATAATTTTTTAGTTCAAATCTTGTTCAGCATAGCATTGGCTACTATAATGAAGCCACAGAAAAACTTAGGTGCAAAAGGTGAAGGATCACTGTCAAGTATATATTCACTCAGTCTCTTTGTATTGTGTAAATATATATCTACAGTATACTGCTAAAGATAGCCCAGTAAGGTAGCATTTGAAGAATGTGGAATTTGGAATTTAGATTTGTTTACTCAGTGTTCCAAATCTAAGCTCAAGACGAGTTACATACAAGTTCAATAGGCCTTTCTCTGCCCAAGGGGGCTTACAAAACGTTATTCCAAAGAAGGAAAAGTTCATCTTTTCCTGCTGTAGCTTTAGCTTCCAGCTCAATAACAGTGGTATCTCTAGACAAACTATTTGTGATGCAAAGAGTGGGTGAACAAAGTAGATATGGAGGGGACTAGCCAAAGTGATATTTGCACACATTACACTCATCTCCATGCATAGCTTCCACTTTTAAACTGGCTATAGATGACACTACAAAACAAAGTATGAAGAGCCTTCTATTCAACATTCAGTAGCATCACTCAACTAAATCTATGTGGGAGTGAAATCTGGAATCTATATGGGGTGAAACAGAGTCCCAGTATAAATCCTTCACCACTAGAAACTCCCCCAACTGTGTGTTCAGAATAGGGATGCACATTCCTTTCTGAAATGGTACTCGCCCACTTCAAACACATCCCTTTCCACCTCCTCATCCCTCTTTCCATCCCCATCAGGTCCTACCCACCTCCTCTCCCTGCTACCATTTATTTATTTATTTTATTTAGACAGTTTTGTATACCGCCTTATCCTTCAATCAAAGCGGTCACAACACAATTGGGGGATACATTTAACACGCGGGGATATGAGACACATACACTAATACTTACAGGGAACATGGGCAATGGAGGGTTAAGTGGCTTGCCCAAGACCACAAGGAGCATCTGTGGGACTAGAAACCCCAGTCCTTCCGGCCCAAGGTTGCTGTCCTCTAGTGGGATTTGAACCCCCGACCTTCCGGCCTGAAGTACCGTGCCCCAACCACTAGGCTACTCCTCCCTGACAGGTGGTCGTTGAGGACTGGGTTGACAACCATTCATTTACATTAAAGTAGATGCAGAACCAGGAAAGGAATATTATTTTGCAACCCAATACTTTTAAGTTTGAAAGAATTTTTTTCAGTTAAAGGAAGTAATGTTATAAACATTTTCGGCAAGTGTAAGAGGCCTCTTACAAATTTAGGACATGCCTATAAGTACGTGCAGTGCACTTAGGAGTATACATGTTAGAGTATGTGTGCTCAGAGGAGGAGTTTGGGCAGATCATGGGCCAAGTTGTGACTTAAATGCATATTTTATAAAATATGCCTGTGCTTCACACACTAACCTTTATGCCCGCTCCCGAGCAGGAATAAATGTCAGCACCCACAATCTAGGCATTATTTCTGCAGGATTTGTGTTGCTATTTTATAAAGACATGTGTAATGTCTGTGCCTGCAATGTAGATTCAATCTCTGCAGGATTTATGCTGATGTATCAAGATATTAGGCGCCTAATGGTCATTATAAAATAGGTGTAAAATATCTGCCTTCCAACCCTGTTAATCTAGATGTCCTGTTATAAAACTGCACTCAAAAACGTTCTAGCTTGCCTATCTAAATCGACAGCCCAATATCTACAATTCCTTCTTCTCCCTCAGAGATCCAAGATGTTTATCCCATGTTTTCTTGAATTCTGATACAACAGAAATGCAAGTTCCTCTTCCCTCCCCAACATACATGTACATATTCCCCCACTCACACTGCCCTACCACAAAATAGATATAGTACGGGCAGCAGCAGTACAAGCTTCCCTCATACACACATACAACACACACGTGTTTCATCATAGAACAGATACAGTAATGGTTCCCTAAGCCCTCCAGTTCTGTGAGCGTCAGTTTCGGTATCCTTAGGTTCATCCCACAAGCTATCTAGTCCTAGAGGTGACAGGTTCTATACCCCTGTGGCCAACCACTAAGTGCTCCAGACCAGTTTCTCCACTCATAAATAATATCACAGCTCTCTGGGATCTAACTTAAAGTAAAAGAAGGCTAATAAATAGTAATAATATTATTATCATGATTTACATAGCACACCTACAGATATAGATAATGTACACTCACTATATTCTGGAGTTTATAAGCTAGTCAAAACAGACATAAAGGGAAGACAGTGAAAAACAAATGACATGGGTGAACAGTAAGGCCATGACTGATAAGATTTGTGATAATTGGATTTAAACTGGAGGGGGCAACTTTTAATAGAGTATCAGATAGGACATGTTTGAGTGTGGAAATGTGGTACCATACTGTTAGTGGACTCTGACAAACCCCTTAACAAAATGCATCAAGAGACAGCCAGTTTAACTCCTGCCATAATTTTAGAATTTAACATTCCGATATTCAACCCATGGCAGTCAGCATTTTTGCCGCCAACGGCAAAAAAATCCAAATATTCAGCACCAGTATCCAGGTGGAGGCAGATTCCTTATCATGTACACCTGGGCCGTGGGCACGGCTAAATCTAAGACAGGGTCGAGTTAGACTCAATTCTTCAAGACCTCCCTTCTTCAAGGAGGGAGGAGTAGCCTAGTGGTTGGGGCAAGGTACTTCAGGCCGGAAGGTCGGGGGTTCAAATCCCACTAGAGGACAGCAACCTTGTGCCGGAAGGACTGGGGTTTCTAGTCCCACAGATGCTCCTTGTGGTCTTGGCAAGCCACTTAACCCTCCATTGCCCATGTTCCCTGTAAGTATTAGTGTATGTGTCTCATATCCCCACGTGTTAAATGTATCCCCCAATTGTGTTGTGACCGCTTTGATTGAAGGATAAGGCGGTATACAAAACTGTCTAAATAAATAAAAATAAAATAAAACCACCAGGTCTAGACACACCTGTGAGGCCAGAATCGGGGAGATAGATGGGCTGGCGCTCACTGGATTCCAAAATGGTATACATAGTTGAACCTGCCCATCCCCACATGACCACGTTACTACTGGTGCGTCCTGTAGCCATGGTACTGACCCGTCTACCTTGCAGCACAGAATTGCATGTTCCACAGTGGCCCCTGCATACCAGTGTCTGATCGTTGCCGGAGGCCCATATGGCCAGGATCGTTTTGGCAGGTGCCACAGCCAGCCATCGCCATGGGAGGCATGGGGGTTCAGCCCACAAATGGTGCTAAGCCCTGCCCTTATACCATCCTTGGGCAGGAATATGCTGAACATCTGTCAGAGTGCCAGGGAATAGACATAGGTATTCCTGAATATGCCGTATATGTCCCAGCACTTGGCCATGCCCTCGCTCCGCCCCCTCCCACCCACGTACAGCGATCCCTGCACAAGTGCTGCAAACATACGACTGTCTCGCATGTACACCAGCAATATTCACCATCTGGAATGATCTCCATAGTGACTGGCACTGAATATCCGGATTAGGCACTGGCAGCCTGCTATCTGGACAGCTATCTGTGTAGCACTTAGGACAGCCTTTTGGCTGTCTTAAGTTATGCAAATAGCTATCCAGATTGCAGTGCTGAAAATTGACACTATCGGATAAATTCCCGCTCTACCTCAATTCTATTCCTAGACCACCACAGCACAATCTGGATAGTGCTGAGGCTTGCTCTAACAGTATCAGTAATAACACAAGAAAACAGGCAAAAAAATAGAAAAATTTTTTATTCTCTTGGCACAGCTCAACTCTAATCTTTTTCAGCTGTACCCAGACAGGATCATGACAGAAAATATGCAAAGTATTTTATAGCCAAATAAATAAGTTCTCCAGTACGAATGACAGAATGTAATCTGTCATGGATGACTTAATACCCAAACAAGGGAGAAAACAGCAATTAAAAATAAAAAGCAACTGGAGAAGGAAGAATCACAGACCCAAAAGAGCAACATAGAGCTGCTCCTATGAGGGATCGGCTAATTCCTAGGATCCTCAAAAGGAAACATCTGAAGGACACACACTGGGCTTTTTCTGCGGCATGTGGAGGCCAATTCCAGAATGTGCACATCTGGCCCATGGGCACGCCCAAATTGAAAACATGCACGAATGAAACCTGATCCCGCAATGGCGGGGATAGATGCATCCGCGGGTAGAGAATCATGAACATAGACGTACACGGCATGGCCCACACAGGGGCACTATGGTGTAGAGAGATGGGTATACACCATAGCTGTGTACATCCCCACATAGTCCAAAAAGATGTATGTATGTGATCCTGCCCGTCTCCATGACATACCCGCCAACGGCCATGCCCTTCTCTTTAAAACATGCAGCTCCTAAGCTGCTGTGCCCACGGACAGTGCTGTTTTGAGACAGAATCACAATGAAAGCTGAAGGTATATATAAGTAGATGCAAGTGAGACAATAGAAACTAGTCTGTGGCATGCTGAGAATACTACAAAGTAATTGCAGTGCACTGTAATGTAGTAGCAAAACAAGTAGAGAAGGATCTGTCTGGCACAAGAAGCAGTGCAGCACTACAGACATGGCAGTAGAGGACCTCCCTAGATATCCATGTTATGAACATCACTGGACCATGTCTGTACAAGGCTAGGTAAGGACAAGAGCACAGCAGAACAGGTCCACCATAGCAAATTGTCCAGATATTTCCCTTTCACCAATAAGGGGCCTTCGGAACGACAGCCGTCAGCAGTACAAGCACCACACAGACATACTCAGAGACATCAACATCGCTGTCCACAACTGTGCACATTTGTAGAGATCAATGACAGTGCACCTAAGCATGTCGTACTGCATTTTGCACTGATGCATACCCTCCTTCTGAGGTCTCCTTAATAGTGACAGGGATATGTTTGGACGGGTAAACTATTGAGGAACTGTTCTACTCATTCCTGCTTGTTCTCACTGGCACCTGGTGATGCTGCAGTCATCCCTATGGTTAAGGTACCTGCCGGCCATTCCTGTCCTCCCCAAATATGTGGATGAGCAATCTGGATCCCCCCCATGCAGCTCTCCAGCCACACACACAGACATGCACTCTCACTTACAATCCCACAGAAACATGCGTCTGCCAAAAGGATGCTCTGCACCAAATAACTTAGATGATGGAAAGGAAACCATAGAAAGCAGTACTGCCAAACCAGCATTATACCTGATTACTACATGTCTGAATGTATACATATATACACGGTAACAACGAAAGTGGACCTCAAACAGATATGGAGCTGCATTAGGCCCAAACAGCCCTTCCAGTATATCAGCCTCAAGGGCCAAACCTCATATGCGCATTGCACATCATAGGCCCACCTATCTAACCAACCACAACAGTGACCTGTGCACAACATATTTGCCATATAGCCACTGGCGTAATACATCTCCAATACTGTTTCCTGATAAGGATCACATATGAACTTATCTGCTTCAGGGGAATGTATACACTGCAGAGAGCATATTGTAACAATCCACTGCATAGAGCGTAACACTCCAGCTGACTGGGTGCTGCACAGAGCACTGATAGCTGGGATAACATTGTCGCATGGAGTCCTAGTACTCCGACACCAGTATAATTTCCAAGACGTGGGCATTGCTTGGGAACCCTAGCTTTGCCCCTTTAGCACACGCAGCAAATGTCAGCATAGCCAGAATGTGCACCAGTGCTCTTCCACATACATTTGTGGGGGTGTTTATTTATGTTACTTTGACTTACATCCTCCCTCTCCTCTGCCTACTGTTCAGTAAAACTGCATGCTGTAGTTTTCCAAACTGCAGCCTCACCAGTGCACAGCATAGGCTTCACATCCATTCACCAATATAGGCTGCATGGTGATGCAGGGCAGAAATATTTCTAAGTCCTACCCCTATTCCATGTTTCTGCAGGTATAGCGTAGATGTCTGCAGGGAATACTGAGGACAAACATGGGTCTCTCTGGAATACGCTTTATATGTCTCCGTGGCTGGCCATGCCCCCGTTCCTCCCCCTCCCGCCCATGTTCTGGGATCCCATTTTATGTGCTATGTACGTTCAGGCCCGCGAACGTTCAGAATACGGTTCTAGATGTTTTTGCAAGGAAAATGTCTACCTCAGACATCCAAGTGGCTTATTGGTGGTTCAGAATGACTTCCATAGTATTTAACTTTTGTTTTTGCAAAACCGGATACTTTTGGCGCCCTTTTACTAAAGTGCGCTACATAGCTAGCATGGGTTTTGGCATGTACTATCCTTGTTCTGTGGCTCACACTGTTAGCGCACAGTGATGAAAGTTAGTGCATGCTAACTCCCATGCTAACTGTGCCTTGCACGTTAAAGTGAGAAATGGGCGGGTTGGGGTGGAGAGTGGGCATGGTGAGCACCGCGCCATCAGCACTCAGGTATACACCACACGCTAATGACACATCTTGCAAATAGATTGGGTGCAATTACCTCCACCTCAATAGGTGAAATTAACGGCACTCATGGTATTAGTGACCTGCATTATTTTATGGCACCATCAGGAAAATGCTGTCCACACCCCTAACAAGTAATGTGGTGGCTTTGTGCTTAATGCACCTTGATTGCACACTAATGGAGCATTAGGTACAAAACCACAGCGCACTTTAGTAAAAGAGCTCCTTAGTCTTTTTTATTTTGGAGGTTCTCTAGGGGGCAATGTCTCCCAATGAGTTAGTTCTGCGCTTGCCATGACAGTAATGCACCTTACTCCTAAACCAGGATATGTGGAGTATGATATTAATCTCTGAAATTTACTACTAACTCTCCCTATTGTACTTGCATCATGCCAAAAAAAGCTTCATTTTGGAGTTCATCAGGTGTAATAGGTATAGGCAACTTATCAAGATGTGCTTAGAAATTGCTTTAAAGGAAAGCTACGATACCCAGCACGATGGGATATATTTTTGTATGTTTCTGCCATATTTTCTTGGTCTCTAACTGCAGTTCTTTGTACTTGAAGCTCTGTCTCTCCACACAATGCACAGAATAATCACTCTGTTGAGATGTTGGCCATGCTGTTAAATAGTTACATGGTAGATAACCAAAGGTTCACTGAAACCAGTCTTCTGGTTGCCTAACAGCTCACTGGCAAGCCTAGAGAAGGTGTTTACAATAAGAAAAGGCTTGGAACCGATAGCCTTCTGGTCTTCTTTCAACCAACCAACTATGCAGTAGCTGCATCACCTGCCAGCTCTATACAGCTGTGTTTTATCCTCCATGCCCTTTCATTTCACCCAAAACCTCTCCTCTTCTCAGGTGTCTATTATTCGCTGCTTCTTGTTGTATATCAGAAGTCTGCCGATAGCCATATTTGATCATTTTCCCATCAGACATAATGAAAGATACTTGTACAGGCAACAATGCAACTTGAATGATATTAAACAATAATAATTATTCTTATTGCGCAATAGAAAAAATAAGAAAAGCAACAAGATTTACATTCAGCACAACAGTTAATTTTAGTTAGTGCATTTCCCCACCTCTCTTCCACCCCAAAAATAATATGCAGAAATATTCAGTATCAAATATAATTTATTTATGTGTCTTTTATACTGCCCTATCATGTAATCAAGGTGGTTTACATTAATATAATATTTTTAACCCTAAAACTGGAGGTTATTATTATGTTTAGTTCAGGATATGAGAAAAATCTTGCACAGTTGGATATGAAGAATTATGTTACTTTTAAAAATATAAATTTAACTTACATTTGCCATAGTTTTCTTACCCTGATTTTGCCACTTGCCCAGGTCTTGAAAAGCCGGTCAGATCAACTTAAACAAACTGATGATTGCAAGAGAAGGGAACTTATTGAAAATTTTTCCGTTTTTAAAATTTACCCCCAGGAAAAAGGGCTGTTGTTATATTTTGGGGGAGCAATGAGAATTGAATGTTTCTCAAGAAAACAGTGAGAGCTATACCAGCTGCAGCATCCGTGCAACAACTGAAGCTGACTTAAAGCCCAAATAGGGTTCTTAGAAAACTCTGTGACCTACTTCCTCTTTGAGAAGACAGAAAAGAATGGTGACTGTAGCAGTTGGGGAAGATGAAGTTGAGAGCAAAGGGGGGGGGGGGGGATGTAAAAGAGGCTGCAGTTATATAGTAACATAGTACATGATGGCAGATAAAGACTAGTATGGTTCATCCAGTCTGCCCACTGCAAGGTGGCCAGAGTAGGTGTACCCGCCGCTCCGTGCAGGTCACCCCCCTCTATACATTTGTTTAGGGTTGTACCTGTCGATCAGAACAATTTGATGATTGCCAGTGAAGGGAACGTTGAAAATATTCCATTTTTTAAATCTTCCCCGTCCCCCAAGACTCTGATGGAAGACAGGAGTCATTTAGATAAAGGAGCTAGCTTAGAGAAACGTCAAAATGAGGAATATTTAAAGCTTCTTTACAAAGCTTTTTCCACTTACTGTATATGAACTCCTGTTAAGAGAGGAATCGTGCACAGAAAAAGCCTTTTTAGAATAAGGCTTGTAGACTCGGAAGTGATCTTGAAGGGTCTTTCACGTCATCTTCTCCCTCTAGGGGCTTAATCCCCTGTATCCTAACCCATACTAGATAGATGTTTGCTTAATCTGTTTTTAAAAACTAATGGCAGAGATTTTCCCACCTCTCTAGGTCACTTGTTCTAGTGCCTGACTGCCCACACAGAAAATGTTTCCTTAAGGTTAATCTTGTATGCTTTCCTAAGTGAAATCTAAGTCCATTGCTTCTTGCCCTTTCCTTAGTGATAATGATAACCCCACTTTTTATGTAGTTGAAGTCTGCCATTGGGTCACCCTGCTCCATCTTCTTTCTCAGTTTAAACAAATCCAACAGACTGAATATCACTGCTATCCAGGTAATCCTGAGGATTGCCCATGCTCTGCTTTGACACTATGTAGCGTGATATTCATTGTATTGCACTCTGGCTTAAGATACTAAGCAGGTTAGTGGAAACCCTATTCATAATTTGCACATGTGAATATGACCACTCACAAATGGAAATCACATCACATCTAAACAGCAATTTTAGAAAGGTCCAATTTTACTCGTCTGCCCCAATCACATGTAAGTCATACGGGGACATGTTGGGGGCATGTTAGGGCCTGGTTTGGATGGAGCAACAAGATACATATATATCTCTGATTTCATAACGGATTTGCCCGTGGGCAACAGAAATTATCCATGTCTGTATTGATACTTGTTCCCTGGCATGTTTAGGTTTTTAGAAAGTGCTGTTTGAACCTGCCCTTTACAGGAGAGCATAAGGTGACATTCCCCTTAATTCACCAATATTTATTTCCCTCTCCACCTGTTACTGTGATAAACATCGTATAATTGATAAAGAAAATCAAAATGGCCAGGATACATGTGCATGTACCAACATTTATACGTACACGTTCTGAAATACCAGCAAGCACACATGCAAGCCGCCGGGGTTCCTTTGTCAACTTTCCACATGTGCATATTTCTAAAATAGCATCTATCCTGGCACATGGATGCCTACATCCTCATGTGTACCTGTGTTTCCTGGTGTGATACAAATGCCCACCCTCCCCTTTAAGATTGATATAGAAGTGCAGACATTTTCATTTGAATGCTGCAGCAACATATGTGCCTTCAGACAAATGCTGAAGTAAAGATGTGTATTTATGTAGACCTCAGCATATTATAATTATTTGCAAGCCCCTGCTCTGTCTCCCTGTTCTTCTTGAAGTTCTATGGACATTTATGGGGTTATTCTGTGTCACGAATAGCGGGGATGGACATCCCAATGGGACAACCATCCCCGCTATTCGTGTCTTCTCCTAGCCATGACTAACTTTCCCGCCAGTTGTGTGGGGAAGTTAGACGGGGGTGGGGAAGGGGCAGCTCGAGAGTGGAGTCAGGGCGGGCGGTGGGCAGACACCGGCCCTGGACATACAGGGCCAATTCTAATGTCGGCCCTGTACGTCCAAGGCTGGCAACATGTGCGGGGAAGTTATTCCACCTCCAAGGTGGAATAACTTCCCTGGACATTTTTAAAGTGTGTGCCTGGAGCAGGGGGGACCAGGGGATATTCCCTGCAACCCGACCCTGGCCTTAGGAGGCCAGATCGGGGGTCTGGCTATGGGGAATAAGCAGTTTTTGCCGGCGACTGGCATCGTGGCTTTTAAATGGATGTACAGAGGGGATCTACATGTGGGACAGAATTGGGCCCTTAGGGGGTAATTTTATAAGAAGGCTTCTATTTTTACTAGTACTTATCATTTGTATAGCGCTACAAGGCGTATGCAGCGCTGTACAGACACATGTAAGAGATGGTCCCTGCTCATCAGAGCTTACAATCTAGTCAAGACAAACAATACAACAGCTGAGGGCAAGGACATATCTAGGGGAGTAGCAAGGAAACACATAGGAGACCAGGCAGATCAGGATCCAAAAGTGGCCTCGAAGAGGTGAGTTTTCAGCCTGGATTTGAAAAGGGCCAGAGTTGAAGCCTGACGCGCAGACTCAGGTAGTTTGTTCCAGGCATAAGGAGCAGCAAGGTGGAAGGCACTAACAATACACGTAAATGTTGACATTTTAGTCTTTTACGTAAGTGACCACATTAGCATGTAAATGACCTCTTATAAAATACCGATGAGCATAAAAGTATGTGCATTATTTGCATGATACGTACTTTCACTGTGGGGTGACATTTGGGCAGAGCATGGGCAGTGCAAGCAAGTATGTGCATATATTATAAATCTATACTTGCAAAATATAAGCGCAGTTATTGAAACCAGCTCTAGGGCTGCTGTAAATGATTGCACCTTAATTTAAGGCACATTCTCTAACACATTAGTATTTTATAAAGACAATTAGGCACATAGTTGTCTTTATAAAATAGACTTAAGTTAAGCATGCTAAAATCGCTTTAACAAGGTGCCCTTTTATAAAATTACCCTCATAAGGTTCCTGCTTAATACCAGTGTTCTTTCCTGTGGGTTAAGAACATTCTTCAAGCAAAATTCTTTTTTCCCACTATCTGTTCTTGTGAGTTTTTTCTGTTATAGACATTCAAATTATACAATAGGTTTGTTGTAACCACAACATTGACAGACTTCAAACATGATCTTCTAGGCCAGATATTTAGGGTGATGGGAAGGGTAAGTGAGGGAGATGATTGGAGAAAGAGTAGCATTTGTAGTGACACCAAGAGCAGGGGAAATTGTGCAGACTAGGGTTCTTGTCAAAAGAACAGCTGCTGTGTTATTAAATTACTGTTTATCACAAGGGGGCACACCAGACCTTAAAGTTGCTTCTAGCTATCGCCTGAACAGACTTTCATTGGTCACATTCAGCAAAGCAGTAAGATTAATTCTGTAGCAATTAACTAAATATAACTAATAGCTCACTATTTTTTAAGTTTTCTACACAGGCAGCAGGAAAAGATCAACTGGCCCGTTCAGTCTGCCCAGATATTGCATACAGCATGATCACTTTTAAAATATTTATTTATTTTATTTATTTAAAAGGATTTATATACCGCTTTGTCCTGAAATAAAAGCGGTTTACACTCCAAACAATCAAAAATCAGTGTCAGTAGGGGTAGGCATGCTGTGTTAACACGGAGTGGATGTGATGATTTCTTGGCGTGCTATGTACGGTGCTTATTTAGAACGGTTTGTGGTCGTTCCATTTGTGCTCCAATATGATGGGAGGAGGAGCATACAGGATCTACTGCCATACCTTTCCTCATACATACACAAGGGTGCGCCAAAACCTTTGAGGCTTGTCTTGATTTGTCAGAATATACCCGTTCAGTTAATCTTTGGAAACTGAAATATTTGTTCATTTGTCCAATTCATCCCCATTAAAGTCTGCCATGCAAAAAGAAGTGAAATTGGAGGGAGCAGAAGCTGGAACGACACCGTAGCACTGGAGATGAAGGTACTCCAGTACTTTGGTGCCATTTTAAAAGCATTGCCATCGCTGCATGTCCCAGTGGGGGGCAGCAGCGGTGGCAACGAGCGCCCTTAGAGAGCCGACGCTCTAGGTGACTGCATAATTTGCTCAGTGGTAGAGCCAGCTCTTCATACGCACATAGATTAGGGTTTATATAATCCACACCCATATGTGCAAATTCTTCCCACGCTTTGTTCAGATCTTGCCTCACAGCAATGCCTATCAGACAGTGCACACTTTCATGCCAAAAGGTTTACTTTTATGAAAGTTGGTGTTTTATGGAACTGGTAATTTACATATGTGTGCAGCCACATGCATGCAGGAACGACTTCATAAAATTGTCTCCTAAATGTCATAATGGGAAGAGTATTTGCTGCAACAATACCACTATAGCATTGGTTGCTATGTTTCAGCAAGAGAAGAGAGGAAGTGGTCTAGTGGTCCCAATAATGGGTTGACAGCCAGGAACGACAGAGTTCAAATGTCCTTCAACAAATTTCAGAGTTCGATTACATGATGAGTGAAAAGATACTTTCTCCAATTATTCTTAAATGTCAGGGTTATCAGATTTTTGCAGAGCAAATCTGGGACACCTGGGCAGGGCGTGACAGGGATCGTCCCTTTTCAGGCATCTTTTCCTTGTATATTTCAAAATGACCAGTCTAGGAAGCATTCGGTAATTTCAAAAGTTTAAAAAAGACAGTAGCAGCCCTTTAAGTTATATGTGCACATACAATATGCTTAAGCTTTATTTTATACATAACATAACGCAAACTTGAGAGATGGTGGCGCCGAACCCACTCCCCCGAGACACATGCTGCATACAACTCATATGTAATTACTCACCGTGAGAAGATAATGCAGAGAAGGAAACTTTACCACACAGATATATTAAAACGCTCTATCAATAAACCACATGCCCTGTTCAATATTGTAAAGTCTATAACAGGGGAGCCGGTGTCAGCTCAACCATCAATGCCTCAACCACAGGACTACTCAAACTATTTACAATCAAAGATGATTAAGACCAACACAAACACAAGAGTCAGTAACCTCTTCGTATTGCCTAAAGCACCCCAAGCAACACCATTATGCAATTTCACCATGGTATCTAATAAAGAGGTTGAGGACATTATAGCCTCTATCAACCCCAGCACAGCACCCAACGACCCCTGCCCAGCAAATTGGATCAGGGAACTTCGACATGGCCTAAGCCAAATCCTGAGCAAAATACTGAACCAGTCCTTTTTAACTGGTTCATTCCCGCAGAGCCTAAAACACACCTCAATCAGGCCGCTACTGAAAAACAGCAGACTAGACCCAGCCAAAGTGGAATCATTTAGACCAATCTCGGGCATCCCCCTGCTTGCCAAGATCATCGAAAAGGCTGCTCAACAACAAATCCAACATCATGTCGATACTGAAGCACCGCTAGATCCATCCCAACACAGCTTCAGGGAAGCACACGGGGTTGACACCATCCTTACGACCCTCTTCAACGACTTGGTCACAGGAATAAACAACATCCAACATGGATTCGTCCTCATCTTTCTGGACATCTCTGCCGCCTTCGACTCTGTGAACCATTATATACTCTTACAGCGCCTAAAAGAAAAAAGGGGATTCAAAGCACGGCACTGGAATGGTGCAAATACTACCTATCCAATAGGTGGCAACAAGTCAAGGCAGGCCACACATCCTCAGAACCATTTCTGCAGACACAGGGGGTGCCTCAAGGTTCGTCCTTATCGGCACTGATGTTTAATATCTACATGCAGCCGATATGTGATTTGATCCGATCCTTCAACGTACAATGCCTTGCTTATGCAGACGACATCCTCCTTTACATGCCATTCACAATTGAGCAACCAGTGCTCGCCCCAATAATAAGATGCTTCGAAGCTGTAGCTGACTGGCTGTTGACACAGAATCTACGGATCAACCATGACAAAACTGATGTCCTATTCGTCACGAGGAACCGGAAGTTCATACCTCCCCCATCACTACATGTCAACAATGTAGAATTGAAATCCAAATCCACAATCTGTTATCTAGGCATCACGCTCGATCAGCACCTGGATATGACAACACATGTGAAAAACGTCACAAAGGCAATATATCATAAGATCAGAACGCTGCGTCACCTTCGCCCCCTACTGGATTTCACCGACTACCGGACAACCTTCCAGGCATTAGTCCTCCCACATCTGGATTTCGCTAACATCATCCTCCACGGACTCTCACAATCAACCTTAAATCCGCTCCGCCTAGCTATGAACGCAGCTGCAAGAGTCCTGTCTGCATCGTCAAGATCTGACCACATAACGCCAATCATGAAAGAACTGCATTGGCTACCACTACATGCCAGACTCCAATACAAGTCAATAGTCCTTACATTCAAAGCCCTAAATAACCACTCCCCTACGCCTATCAGCAAGCTAATCCACAGTACGCCGGGAAATAGAAACAGGAGACCTACAACAATGAACACCTTAGTAGTCCCCAAGATGACGACAAAATGCACAAAGACAACCTCCAACAGGGCCTTCGCCATATTCGCTCCTTTAAACTGGAATGCCCTCCCCCATGAAATCTGAGGCATGAAAAGTCTAGCCCCATTCAGAAAAGCCTTGAAACATCACCTGTTCACAAAATTCTACCCGGTAACCATCCGAGGTAAACACTCAACTGGCAACCTACCTGCATGCCCCGGCCGCCCTAACACCCTAACACAAACAGAAAATGGTTAACCTACACATAAGCCCCACCGCTAACCATCACACGTGCACTATCCACCCACAAATGCACATGTAATAACCTGATGAGTTAGAGAAGTGTATATAGTATAAAGTTAGCCTGTACATAGTTTTCCCGGTTTATCCCATGTTTAATTTCCTGTTTCACTGTAAGCTCAATGTCGCCTGTATGCATTGTAGTATGTTTCTGTTTGATGTACAGCGCACTGATTATAATAGCACGGTATAGAAGAAATGTTAAATAAATAAATAGCATATATGCTTAAGGCCCAATTCTGATCCTGACATCCATCTCCTTTGTATGTCTGGGCTGAACCGGACATACAAAGGAGATGGCAATTCTGATCCCGCAGGGCACGTCGAGCCCCGCAGGATCAGAACCACGAAAAAGCCTGTATGTGCAGGCCGGGACTGCGGTTTGCACGTACAGGCACTGCCCAGCTAACTCAGCCAGGGCTTTTAAATGTTGCCATGGCACCGCAGCTCCATTTAAAAGCTGTGATGCCAGCCGCCTGCTAAAAAAGTAAATTCCCCGCAGCCCGACCCCCTAATCCGATCTCCTAAGGCCAGGGTCGGGCTGTGGGGAATGAACTTTGCAGCCCCGATTCAGACCAAAAGAAACATCCAGAGAAGTTATTCCACCCCAGGGATGGAATGTCTTCCCCGGACATTTTGCCAGCCCTGGATGTACAGGGCCAAAATCAGAATCAGCCCTGTACATCCTGGGCCGGCGACCGCCCACTGTCCACCCCTGTGCTGCCCTTTCCCCACCCCCACTCCTACATATCTTCCCTGCACACAACCATCCCCACTATTCGTGCCTCAGAATGACCCCCTTAAAGTTTATTTTATACATATAGATAAATATTCTCTGTATTTCTAAAATTCCTCCTATTTTTCAGAAAAGAAAATAATTTTACATCATCTCCTACCACAACTGAGAAGACTGCCTTAGAGGGGTATGCTGAAGAAGCAATGGCCTTGGCCTTCGTCCCCATTGAAAGTGGGGACAGGAGATGGTTATAATCCATAGAGTTGGGGACACTACCTCAAAATCGGGGATAATCCACAAAATTTGGAGACATCTGGGAACCTTATTAAATGTGCTACGTTGTAGCTTCATTGCATGTCCCCTAGTCTTTCTACTTTTTGAGGGCATAAACAACTGATCTATGCTTGCACATTCCACTCCACCCATTATTTTATAGACCTCTATCACATCTCCCTTCCATAGTCTCTTTTCCAAGCTGAAGAGTCCTAATCTTTTAAACCTTTCCTCATCGGCAGTAGTGTAAATTCCACCCAAGCAGCTGCACAATGGGGGTAGGGGTAGGGCCAGGGCAGGAAGGGGCCCATACAGTAGTGGTAAGGCAGAGTGGCAAACTTACTTTAACATGTTTGCTGTGCTGCCTCTGTTCTTTATAAGCTTCCACCAGGCCCTGCGGCTGTTACCTCGTAGGCTGAAGTCTCGCAATAACACCTACACCTCAAGACTTCAGCCTGGGAGGTAACAGCTGCTGAGCCTGGTGGAAATTTAAAAGACCACAACGAGCTTGCCAAATATGTTAAAGTAACCATCTCCAGCCTAAAAGATGAATGTCCCCGCAAAAAGGTTCTGGAGACAGGCCCGTGCATATAGAAAGGATGGGTATGTGCACATTTGCAGGCTATTTTAGAAATGTGGATGGATTCGAAATGCATGGCAGCAGAAAGGGGTACGTAGATGTACCAGCCAAGAAATTGCCATTTCAGATGTGAATACGTGTGTCAGCACGGCAGTAAAATGAATGGTCTGTTATTTTATTTATTTATTTACAGTCTCTTATATACCGCACTATTCAGCATCAGCGCGGTTCACATGGAACAAAAAATGCTCAGTACAATTAACATGTAAGAGTTTACAGATAACAGGGCAAGAAACTTGTATAACAGTGGCAAACTATTTACAAATATTGCTACATAAAGTCGTATGATCATGAATACCATAGAAACATGTTAATTAACATGCAGGTTTTGTTGATATAGGGAAATTTACTGTGGCAGCGAGAACACATTTCATTCTTCCCCCAGCAAGTGTTGCTGCCATGAAATGAGCACATTTTTTGCAAATTATTTGTGATGGAAGCAGGTATGTATGGACATCATTACACAAGGCCAGCCATGCTCAGACTGTTCTGCAATCACGTAGAGACGTGCATCTCCGTAGCAATGCCCAGGTCATGTCTCTGCTATGCCCCCTTAAGACTTGAATGTGATCGCACCGACTTCAAAAATGGCCCCCTTGGTAACTGAATTTTGCTACAATAACCTATAACGATCTTTTTATTAACCTGCTTTGTCTGTTAATGTGGGCACAGCATTAACAGCTAGCATGGTGCCTTAGCAGTTAGCGTGGTAATTTCCATGTTAATAGCTACTATTGAGCGGGGCAGAGAATGCACCTTAGAGTTAATGCATGAGAAGCTACAGCACAGCAGATAATATGGCACAGTTTACACCACCCTGATATCATTAGGTGTAGCTAACTGCATTGTGGTAAAGAACTTTTGTTTATGTTAATCACAAGCAAAATGTTAAGAATGCCCCCAGCAATTGCTGTGAAATATTTGCAATTACCACTAATTAATATTGGCCTGTCACCTGCAATAACTAAAATCTTACCACATTTTAGTAATTAGGCCCCATAACGTTTTTCATCTTTGATCCATTCCTAACCAGGTCCCTTATCTGGAAAGATAATTAGGTCATTCTAAGTACAAACTGGCAAAATATATTCATAGAACCATGGCAATTAAAAAAACAACTACGTAAACGGCTGCACTACTGCCAACCAAAAAGATGCTTTTCAATATCGGCCTGAGAATAACTATCTAATTTCTACTCTCAGCCTTTATCCAGCTCTGCGTGTCTCAGTTAGGTTTTCCACAGCAGCTGCCAAACTCCTTAAGCATCCTCACAGCTCAGTTTTGTCCCACTTGTCTGGCCCAGCTGTCTACTGCACAGGAAGAAGGGGGTGGGGAAGGGAGAGCACATCAATTACCCAGCTCACCTCTGCTGGCAGCTTCTGAGTTTCCCAAACCACAAATACTACAACAGTACTTCATCTGTTAACATCTAGGAAAAGGATCATTTTCTAACACTGCTGTCAATGTCTGGCCATTCAGAGACAGGAGGAATGATTTTATAATTCAGCCAAATTAGACTCCTCTGTGTCTTTAGTATGTTCCAGCTTTCATGCTTTTCCTCCTCAGCCTCCACTGGCCTGCTTTGTACAGTAATAGGGACAAGGCAGACCTTTTCAGGTGCCTAAAATAGGCTTTCAGAACCATCCCTAATGGTGCAAAAATGCTCTCCCACAAATTTACACCTGCTCCATAGATTTAAATACATGCATTGCCATCACAACCCCTCTCCAGCTCCACCCAAATTATGTCCTCAACAACACCTATATGCAATGAGTGATATTTTTGATGCTCTATTTGTGGTTTATACGTCTGAAAACAGGCATTTAGATGTGCAAATCACAGAGAGGTGCTTGTACCCATTTTAGAAACAGAGTATATAGATGACCTCAGCAAGTGGACATCCATGTATCATAGGGGCGGGGAGGAGGCGTGGCCTTGGCAGAGCAAGGAAGAGACTCATTGTGGTGTGATTTCAGAATGGCCATACACTCCTGGCCCTGGTTGGTGAGGCATCCATGTCTAAATCTTCTCCTCATCAGAAATAAGGTGCAAAAGCATGCTGGTTTCATGGCTGCAACACTTCCAGGGGGAAGAGCATAATGTGCTTCAGGGGTGACAGAACAGCCAAATAATTGGGGGGCCCAAGCTCCGCCCCCGACTCCGCCCCTAGCTCCTGCAGTCTTCCCCTCCCGTTTGTCCAACAGGATTCTGATATCCCGATCCTCGTGGGCAGAAGAAGAGGAGGATCATAGCAAAAGCTCCTGTCTGCCCCAATCTCCCGTGGGCAGACAGAAGGACTCTTTGCTGAGATTATGGCCATTCCCTTTTTTTCTGCCCATGGAAGATCGAAATCCTGGGGCAGATAACCTGCAGCAAGCCGTGATCAGGGCCTTCCCCTCCTGTTCTGTCCACAGGGATTCGATCTCTGGCAGATAGACAGAAGGAGTCTTTGCTGCAATTGTGGCTGCTCTCTTCTGCCTGTGAGAGGTGGAATTCCCATGGGCAGGAGGGGAAGGTTGTAATCGTGGTCAATGTAGTTTGCTGGCACCTTCCTGGCCAAAATTTTGCTGGGGCCACGGCCCACCCCGTTCTGACATCTATAATGTGCTTCATCCAGTGGCATTCCTGGCCCTCTTGCCACCTGGGGCAGGCATCTCCCCCTGTGTGGCATGGTGCTCTGCACCACGATTCAACCCCCCTCCCCTCTGCTGGGCCCACAGAGGCAGCACCACAAACTTTACAGCTGGTTTGCGGCGCTATCTCTGTGGGCCCAGCCACTCTTTTCTCATGGCCAAAGTCTTGTGATTTACGAGACTTCGGTTAAGAGAGAAGAGTGGCAGGACGGGCCCACAGAGACAGCACCGCAAGCCAGTTTTAGGATAAGATTGTGGCTCTGCCTCCATGGGCATGGCAGAGAGTGCACCCCCCTCCTGGCCGGCACCTGGGGCAGATCACACCCACCACCCCACCTTTGGTACGCCACTGGCTTCATCACCATGGCTAATATTTCTTAGCCAAAGACACTTGCACATAAATACAAACTCCAAACACATAAACCACCCACCGCATGTCTGAGTGTCTGAAATGGCCAGCCAGGACATGCAAGTCACATAACATAATCGCCCCTCCCCTTTCTGAAATTCCCTTGCTGGTACATCCATGTACCCAGTTCTGAAGCCATGCAATTCCGTGATGTCCACATTTATGAAGTAGCCTCTATACGGGCATGTACCAGCCTTGCAATCTGTATGGGGTCCATCTCTATGACCAATCACTGGGACATGCATTTTTCAGAGTGATTTTGAAATACACTCCCTTCACTGCTGCCACACCCCTGGAATTTTGGACATTCCGCTCTGGATGCCTCAGATTCTTCCAGGACGCTCTTCCACTTCACATGTGTATAAAAAAAAAGCACAATCTTGTTGGCAGTTTATTTGGCCATTTAATTTTATAACCGCCATTTTCTATGTGTAAACCATGCTTTATGAACGGAAAATGCTTCCTAAAATTACACCCAGACTGTCCATCTTTCATGTGGAAGTTGAAATAGATCAAGTGATTCTCAAATTCAGTCCTGGGGGGCACCTCCCACAGATTTGGAGTCCTGCCTTCAAGATATCTATTCACTTTACACTTCAAGCTACCATACACACAATAGAATCCGTCTCCCGCATCACTCAGATAACTACTACACATAACAATCCAGAACAAAG
Source organism: Ichthyophis bannanicus (assembly GCA_033557465.1). NCBI lineage: Eukaryota > Metazoa > Chordata > Amphibia > Gymnophiona > Ichthyophiidae > Ichthyophis > Ichthyophis bannanicus. The sequence continues at coordinate 239,781,422 of CM066039.1, read as the reverse complement.
GATCAAAATGTGAAAACACTATATTCTTATCAAATATCAAAACTTGATGTAACCTATTCAATGTATATATAATTATGTATAATTATGTAGATAGTTATTCCCCAGTTAACACCCAGTTTATCTTCCCTGTTATCTGTAAACCTAGATCAGTCATGGATTGACAGGTATGTTGATGTTCAATGTAAACCGCACTGATGATGAATAGTGCGGTATATAAAAAATGTTAAATAAATAAATAAATATTTATTTATTTATTTGTATTTTTTACTGCCTTTCGTGAATCAAGGCGGTTTACATAGAACTAGAAACAATACATTGAAACAGAGTGAATGATCTTTTTCATATATGTGGCCTGCAGCCTGGGATCATTTCCAATTTGGTTATCCTGAAAAGCTTACCTGTTTGGGGTGGGTGGGGGTGGGGGTGGGGCTGGGGCCCAAGCACAGAAGCAAAGAATCACTATAATGGATGTCAAGTATTCAATTTAGACTTTATTAACATAAAGACTTGTTCCTCCATGTAAGCCCTCTTGATTCAGGAAAATACCTACTGTACCTGAACGTAATTTGCCTTGAGCTACCACTGCAAAAGGCATCAGCTAATTCCAAAATCCCTTCCTTTCCCCTCCCTTTTACACAAATTCCACTGCCATGTACAATTGCTGACAGGAGCTGACCGTCCACCATAGTTTCAAAGCATTCAGCACAAGTAGGATATTTACAAGATGAAGTGCTTTTAGTTACTTTGGCCTGCATCTTTGGAATTCACTCCCTTGGGAAGTTGGGAACTAATCTTGTTAACTTTTTGTAAGTAAAGACTTGGCTTGTTGAGAAACATTTTGCCCCACCCCCTTTGGGGAGGTAAAACTGGGAGAGGGAGGGCCAGTAGGAAAAATAAGATAAATGGGGGGAGCCTGAAAGAGAAAGGAGGGTGTTGATGGCTGTGTGGATTATGGATTTTTTATTACATTATATCATTATATATATATATATATATATATATATGTGTTTGTATGATGGTTATGCTTTATGATATGTTTTAATGTATATTATTTGTATTGTGACTTGCCTTCATACTTTTCAGTGGGAGGCAGTATATCAAACTGAATGAATAAATGAAATCAGGAACACAAATGGTCTGTTTTTTAAGCTAATACAAATGAACCCAGCTCTCCTACCAAATGTATGCAAATAGAGCTGATAAAAATGGATCATAGCTGCTAATGAAGAGGGGAGAACCCATCAGATATCCGAGATTCTCAGGGACAGGCTGGGCAGCATAGGTGCCAGCTCTATGGATGCAGTAGGTGCTCATTCACCCCCTACCTCCAGTGCTAAGCAGACTCCTTCACTGTGTCGCATTCAGTACCCCCAAACTTTTGGAAAAGTTGGTAGTCACGTCAGCAGCTCCTGGGTTTACCCTCAGTGCATTTGAGAACTTGTATTTCCAGCTTCTCAAAAAAAAATCAGAAAGGAACAAGCTTAGAAAGGCAACAGGAGTAGCAAAACCATGACGGACGGGCTTGTCCCGAATGAGGTCGGACCCCCTTCTGACAGTTTTCAAATCTTATTATAGCCCCTTACTGCTTTAGTAAACTTTCCAGTCCCTCAGTCTTCCACAATGACTGTTAAATAGCAGCATTCACTACTGAGCCCACTGAATGAATGAGCTATACTTGTCCCTCAGCAGGCAGCCGCTAGTTTCTGACCAGAATAAGCAAAAAGCAGGGGGAATGGCTTTATTCACGGATGAGAAAAACAGATCCAGCCTTCTGAACGGCTGAAACTGGGTTGTTTCGGGGTTTGTTTGTTTTTTAAATTCTGGCAAAAAAAAAAAAAAATCCTCAGTCTAGCCGACGGCTTTCCTCTTGCTGCTCTGTTCCATCTTCTGACTTTATGAAAGGAAAAGCAAAAGTTTGCAACCGAAAGCTGTTCTGCCCGGCAGAGCTTTGAGCACCGCTGTCCTTCCCGCCCGAAGACTTCCCGCCTTGCTCACTGTGGCTCGAGCGTTTAGGGCTCGTGCACGAAAACCTGCCACCAGGTAAAAGCTTTGGGGTGTGGTTTGATTGTGTTTTAATGCATTTCTTTCCTCTTGGGGGAAACACGGAATAACCGTCAGCAAATATATTTATGGATATAAAATGATATCCATTGGTATGACAATACATTTCAAAGATGGAGGAGGGGAGCGCTTTTAAAGTTATAAGTTATTGTCGGGGTGGATGGGGCTTGTTTCAGGTCATGGCACATACCTGGTTGCCTCCCTAACTACTACTGGATCCCCTTCTCTCACCTCTTTTCCAGAGATGTCAAGTCTCACTGTTTAGGAGTGTGTCACACTCATTTGAAGGTAAGGTGGTTGCCAGACTTTTTGCAGGCAAATCTGAGACACTTATATGAAGTGTGATGGGGGGGGGGGGGGGGTTTGAAGGGGCAGGGGCACCTTAGTTCCAGATTTCAGCAATAAAGCCTTGCCCCGTTCTCCATCCATCCATCCCATAACCGCAACAATATTACTTCAAATCAGACAAATCGACAGAGTTAGAAATAGTGATGTATTTCCCCTGTACTGTGCAAAATATAAATATAATGAATGTACATTCTAAAAACTGACCTGTTGATACAGGACCGTACCTAGCCCTGTGCAAGCAGTGCAGCCGCAAAGGGTGCAAAGGCTTGGGGGGTGCATTTCGGCTGTCTGCTGTTGCCTGGCAGGGCAATAGCAAGCAGCCAAAATGCGCCCCCAAGCCTTTTTTTGCTGCACTTTAAGCAGGTCTGGTCCCTTCCTCCTCCGACATGATGTCAGAGCAGGGAGGGACAGATCTGCTTAAAGTGCTGGTGCCTTTCAGATCGGGCGCATGCCCCCCTCCTCCTCCCCCCCATACCTCCGTCCAGCGCCGCCTGCTCTTTCCCTGCTGCCGGCGGCGCCGTGAAAAAAAACAGAGGGCGGCAGCAGTAGGGAAAGAGCAGGCGGCGCTGGACGGAGGTATGGGGTATGGGGCGTGCACCCGAGCTGCAAGTTGCACAGGGCACAATTGCAGCTCGATACGGCCCTGTGTTGATATCGCTAAATTGAAAATAATTTTTTTGTACCCTCTCTGTTCCCATTGCTGGAATCAGGGACAGGAGGCTGCCAAACATTTGGGAATCAGGGATACAGCTTTAAAATCGGAGACATCTGCTAACCTTATTGAAGGCTATTTCACTCTCAGGCTCTTTGAGCTCCCTTCTTTCACTTATTGGGGCCTTGGTGCTGGTACACTGTTCCTAATCACTGCATTCACAATAGGCAAGCCAAAATACATTCACCATGTAAATGACTGTAGATAATTGACAATGTAATAACTGTTGATGTTCATCCCTGTTTATCCTAGTTCTACCCCTGTTCATATGTAAATACATTGTAGTCTGCCTGCAATGTATATGTTTGGCTTGATGTACACCGCACTGATGCTAATAGCGCGGTATAGAAGAAATATTAAATAAATAAATAAATAAAAGGGAAGAAAAGTCAAGTGGCTATCAATTGGAAGAAATCTGAGTACACCTTCCAGGATACTTTGCATTTGTGTGTGATGCCCCATCCCTTATCTCTACACCTAAAAGTGCATGTGCTATGGAACCTGTGTGCATACTTTTATGGATTAGAGACAGGGGCAGTTGAAGGGCTTTTCCTTTGGGGGCCCAAGCCCTGCCCTAATCTGCCCAAGCCCCGCCCTGCGGGCAGAGAGCCTTCCTGTTCGCAGACAAGAAGGGTCTTTAACGGGTCGTGGCTTTTCTTCCGCCCATGGGGGATGGGGTCCTGGACAGACGGCTGCCTGCCGGTTGCGATCATTACAAAGACCCTTCTTGTCTGGGGGCAATGATCGCAGACAGCAGGCAGTAGGCTGCCTGCAGGGATCTATCCCCCACAAACAGAAGAAGAGAAGCTGTGATCGCAGCAAAGACCCGTCCTGCCTGCCTGCAGGGATCTGATCTGCCCACGGCCGGCAGGAAGGGGCTTTTCTTCTTCTGCCCATGGGGGATGGGATCCCCAAGGGCAGCCTGTTGTGCCGTGATTTTTGGTGGGGCCAGGGCCCTTAGGGCCCACCTCTTTCTGACGCCTATGAATGGAGAGCAATTTTCAATCCAGAGAATTTTCCCATATTGCCTCCACCCCAACTGTATCCTTTCAGAAACTTAAAAGAAAAGCAAATATCATTTTATGCTGCTTTTTTTCTCATTTACACAACCATACTACACTTAAATCTTTCTGAAAAGTCTCACTCTTTGGTCTTCCGTCTCGCTCTGTGGGATGATTCACGTTGGCATCTCTGCTTTCCTCATGAGCTTATGAAAAAAAACACTGTAGCAACTCCTGGGGGTGGGGGGGAGGGAGGGAGAAGAAGCAGCCTTGACTCAGTAAATTTTATATTCTTCTTCAGAAACCATAGAGCGCTATCTTATAACACTATACATCTGGCAACTGCTTGAGTCTTGCATATTTTCTTCAGTCCTTTAAAGAATTCTGTTTATCACGAGCAGAGTCAGTGCAAGGATACTGGGCGTCCTAGGCAAACCTTTATTCTTATACCCTTCACTCCAAGATTTTGATAATTAAACTCAGTAATTATGATCATCCCAACACCACACCTCCTACAACAATCCTGTAAAAATGCATAAGTGGACATCATACTTACACTGCATTAACCTTTGCTTTGTATGTATGAGTATGCTTGCTCTTTCTGCAGGACTGGCCCAAGGGAATCTAGCACCCTAGGCGAACCATCAGCCAGGCCCCTCTGCCCTACCCTACCCTTGCCCTGCCCCAACCTATAGTCCATCATCTCTTCTTCCCTTCCCTCCCCCTTCCCCATGTCTCCAGCATTCCCTCTTCTCTAGCCCTTCAGGTATCCAGCATCACCCCTTTGCTATTCCCCCCTTCCAGGTATCCAATATGCTAATATGTCCCCCTCTTCCCTTATCCCCCTCCCTCCTGAATCTATTATCTCTCCTTCCTTCCTTTTCCTCTACGGCTACTGCTGCCATTCCCCCCAGCCTACCTCCCAGGGAGGCAAAAAAAACAATTGTACTTTCAGTGGTGGGGTGGCACCAGTACAGCACAGGCAGCACCGAGTAAGCCCTTTAAAGCTGCAGTCAGCGATTGGCCTTTGAGCATTTGCGTGCATGCATGTGCACATTCAAGGCCTGCTGCATCCAGTCCACTCCGATATGTGGGCAGGATGCGGAGGGCTATGAGCATGCTCGCATGCATGTGCACAAATACTCACATGCCCATCACTGTCTGCAGCTTTAACAGCCTTCCCTGGTGCTGGCTGTGTGGTATCAATGCTGCTCCGCTGACACCCCCACCGCGGCCTGAACAAAGCCTGTTGCTGTAGGCATATGGCTAGTCCTCCTAGTGGTGGGGCCAGCCCTGTCTTCCTGCAGGTAAAAGAATGTGCTGATAACTCTTTGAGTTGGTGTGGCTCTCGGGATCAATTGTTTTGCTTTGACTGCTGCTGCTCTTTGTGACTCCTCAGAAGCTGCCACACTAGGCGAGCACTTAGTCCAGCTTAATGGTTGAGCTGGCCCTGATTAACAGAGTGTTGTGTTCCCAGTTAACCTTGATTAAAACATGAGGAATGCATCCAGAATAATGGATAAAGATCAGAGACAGGCATTTCTGGTCTACCTCCTCCTGAGTAGTTATGCATTTTCATCTTTCTGCCCTTTTTTTTTTAAGTGCCGTCAAGTCAGCACTGGTGACCCAGCTGCCTCTAAGTTTTCTTGGCAATGTATCACTGGAAGTAAATTGCCAGGCCTTTTCTTCTGAGACAGTAGAAGGTAAAGTGACTTGCCTAAGGTCACAAGGAGTGCCAATGGGAATCAAACCCTTGATCTGCTGGGTACTGTTTAACGTCTTCCTGGCCCCTCTTGCACTCCTTGTTCAGCAACATAGCATTTCGGCCCACTATTATGCAGACGACATCATCGTCCTTCACCATACGGACCCCTCTACCCCAGATCTCGCCCCCCTCAACTCCTGTCTAGCTTCAGTATCCTCCTGGTTTTCCTCTAATCTACTGCATGTAAATTCTTCTAAGTCATTTGCCATTTGGTTTACCTCTGGCGCCCCAATTCCCCCTCTCGCCCCCACCCTGTCTTGTGCCCCACTGCCAGTAGTGTCATCACTACGCTACCTGGGAGTCACCCTGGATTCTGCTCTTTCATTTAAAGATCATATTTCTTCTGTTGTACAGCGATCCTTTTACACTCTACGTCAGCTCCGCGCCATCCGCCCCTTTATATCGGTCCTCTCCCAGTCTACTCTGTTGCTGTCCCTGGTCGTATCCCGTCTGGACTACTGCAATGTGGTCCTTGCTGGTTTTCCTCAAACTCAATTGCGAAGACTACAACTCGTTCATCATACCGCTGCATGCCTTCTCACTCATGCCTCCCGCTTCGACCACATCACCCCCATCTTGATTCACCTACACTGGCTTCCCCTTGTCTATCGCATTCAGTTCAAAATTCTTATCTACGTCCATAAGACTATCCACACTGGTGTCCCCCTCTACCTTGCCAATTTAATACGTCTTCACTCTTCACATCGTTCCCTCAGATCAGTTCACCTGAATCGCATGTCCCTTCCTTCCCCCTCACAAGCTCACCTGGAGTCCACCAGCTCCTCAGCATTTTTCTTTCTAGGACCGAAGCTCTGGAACTCGCTTCCCGTCGCCCTTCCCTTAGAACCTTCTTATACAACTTTTAAGGCCAGATTGAAGACCCACCTTTTTTGCACCGCCTTCAACCTTCCTCCCCCATCTGCTTCCCTCTCCCCCTCACCTCGTTGATTCTGACTGCATCCACCTATGTCCCGTCCTTCTGCTGTATTAGCTGCTGTCTGCTCTGTCTCCTCTTCCTATCCTGCTCTTTAAATTTTTGGCGTTCCTTTCTATTTCGGCAGCCTGTATATCTTACTATTGTACACCGCTCTGATGCCACCGGTAAAGAGCGGTATATTAAATCTGCAGATAAAGATAAAGATACTAGGCAGTTGCTCTAACCATTAGGCTACTCTTCCACATTCTGCCTTAGAAAGGCTGTATTATAAAGTATGGGAGGGGTTGGTGGGGGTGTAAGTGTGACGGGAAAGTATCTTTATTACCGTAACTATTATTATTTTTCCTGTCCAGAGAATTTTTACTATAACATCCATTTCATTCCTGGTAATGGTTCTGTGGCCTGGAAATAAGAGCAGAATACTCAGGAAAGTTTTTAGAACTGTTCTATAATTTGCATTCTATATGTAGGGCCAGATTTATTTATTTATTTATTTATTTACATTCTCTTATATACCGCGCTATTCTGCATCATTGCGGTTTACATTGAACAAACTGAAATTACATTGAACAGGGCATTATAACTTGGAGATAACTATTTTACAGGGAACATGGGCTATGGAGGGTTAAGTGGCTTGCCCAAGACCACAAGGAGCACCTGTGGGACTAGAAACCCCAGTCCTTCCGGCCCAAGGTTGCTGTCCTCTAGTGGGATTTGATTCACTGAACCTTTTTCCTACATAGATACAGAATGGAAGAAATTCCTTAGGAGCCCTTTTACTAAAGTGTGGGAGCGGTTACTTCAAGGTTTAACATACAGTGTTGAGTGCTAAGAAAAAGCCTTCTTGGTAAAAGTCCTGCAGTAACTGCTCTGAGTGCTTTGGGGTGGGATCTGGACGAAATTGGGGTAGAGAGTGGATAAGACTACCAGATGTTTTGCAGGCAAATCTGGGACACTTATCCGCTGTATGTGTGTTGGGGACTATGGAGTGGAGAGGAGTGTGCACAAGATGGCGTTAAATGCAACAATACCACCAGCAGTCCAATTGCGTGGCTGCTGGGCATCCAATAATGCAAAGTGGTATGCTGCATTGGCCCCTCCCTTTTCCCCCAAGACCCAATTGCACCTATCACCATCCAAACCTCCCAATCTGATCCTCCCACTGATCAACCCTCCCCTGATTTGACACCTCACAGATCAGTCCCAGTCGACAACCACTCCTTTTAGAACCTGCCTCCAGACAGCTACATTACACGATAGGTCCTCCCAAGATCCTATCCTGATTTTTCCCTCCACAAGACCCATCTCTGGACTCCCCCCCCCCCCCAGCTCCTGGGTCTTACTTAGGGGCTCGCTGGTGGTCTCAGTAGGAATGGAGCAGGAACAGTCTCTCTTTACTCCTTCCCAGCTTCTGGCAGATAACAAAATGTCAGCTCTGACCCCTAGCGGCCCCCTTCTGCTCCTGTCCCATTCTCACTGAGATCACTAGGAAGCCCCCAGATAAAACCTGGAGAGGTCAGGGAGTGAGAAAAGTGTCCTGGGTTGGGTCTTTTGAAGGGGCCAGTGGGTAATCTTGGGGATATTATTGTGTTATGTAGCTGGAGGCAGATTCTGAAAGGCAGGGTTCTTGGAGGAGGCTGATCATTGGAGGGGGATCAGATCATGGGGTTTGGATGGTTGGAAGTACAATTAAGTCTTGGGGGAGGGGGGGCAGGAACATTGCAGCTGCTGCTGCTGTCTTCTTGCTACATTCCTATGGTGCCGAACCTACATTGCCTCCTCAGGGGTATTCACTAAGATGTCCCTAGTATCTAGGGAGTATTGGATGCTGTGAAGGGTTGCCATGTGCTGTTGCACTGCACTTGTTTGCAGACAGTTTTTTGGGGGGGCTTGGCAGTTGCTGCACTACCAGACTGCTGGTAGCACAGCTGCGCTTAATGCCACTTGTGAAGCAGACTGGTGCCCCTTTCTTGTCAGCCTCTACCTGTCCACCAAGGGTGCACTGGCCGGATTCCCAGGGATCTCGGGGCTCTCATCATTACCAACCTAGAAAAACTTTCTTCCCCTTTGCCTCCCGGCCTCGGTCCCATTCTCAGTCCTTTTGTGGAATGCGTGGGTCCAGGGACACATTCCCCTCCAGATGAAGACCTTCCTGGGCTGCACAATGAAGGTTTGAGAGCCTCACCTTTTCTTCCAGGAATGGACCCAGGTTACCAAGGATCACTGGGTGCTAGACACCATTCAGTTCGGCTATGTTCTGGAATGCAAAGGGCCGATTTCGGATGCTTTCGTCATTTCCTCTCGTGGGTCTGCAATCAAAAGTGCTGTGTGTGGGCTACCTTTGACAGATTGCTAATCCTGAAGGTGGTGGTGCCCATCCCCCCCGATGAGTGGGGGAAGGGAAGATACTCCATCTATTTTGTGGTGCCAAAAAGGGACAGTTCCTTCCAGCCCATTCTGGACCTCATGGAGATCAATGAACACTTGTGCATCCTGCACTTCCAAATGGAAACCTTGCACTTCGTGATTCAAGCAGTGTGCTGATGGGAGTTCTTGGCTTCTCTGGATCTGGCCGAGGCTTATTTTTATATCCTGATCTGGGTAGATCAGCAGAAGTATCTGCATTTTGCTGTGCTTGGCTGTATCAGTTGTTGCTCTCCCTTTCGGGCTATTCACTGCCTCAAGGACATTCTCCAAGGTCATGGTGGTGGCAGCTGTGGCACTGCGGCACCAAGGGATCTGTGTCCATCCCTATCTGGATGATTGGCTCATCCAAGCTCATTCCCTTTCAGAAGCATCTCGGGTGATGTCCTGAGTGGTGTCCTTTTTGGAAAGCCTCGGCTGAGTGATCAATCAGGGAAAGAACCAGCTGTTGTCTTTCCAGTCCCTAAAGTTTGCCACAAGGTGTCGTGACACAAAGATTGCGCGCCACTATGTAGCGCTATAAAGAACAATAAGACCTGAGTGAAGGGTAATAAAAGGCTTTATTCCCCGTTATAATGCATGGGTTCAAATTAGAGATACGTTGCTTAACAAAATAGTCCTTTGTTTCAAAAGGTGCCAAGGCTCTCTGGCTTGAGAACTGTTACTTCACAGTTTATAGCAGGTTTTTCTTAAAGGTAATATTCTTCACAATAAACAACCAAAAGTATATTTACATTCATTCTTCGTTACAGCAGGCACACTTGGGAGCGTAGGCCGTGCACCAATCGCACTCCATGTCCTCCGGCAAAGATGAGGGAATAGCATGGGGGAAATCTACCTCCATCATATCCTCTTCCTCATTTTGGGTCAAAGGGGTTTCACTATCCCTGTCTATGTTAGCCTGACAATCTTCAGCATGGGAGTTTTGCTTTAGGTAAGCAGGAACTCTTATGGCTGGTGGTAAATTAGAATACCAATCTTTATTCAGGTTGTTTTTAGAGAGAAGCTTTCTTTGCGGGTGGCTTCCAGCAGTGCAGTGCTTAGGGTTAAACCTTACTGTTTCAAACCTTGGCTCATGGAGTAAAAACCTCTGTTGTTTATACAACTGTTTTTCCTTCTGACTGGGTAAAACTGAGCAGTGCTTTTCTGGAGATAAACTCCTTACAGAACCTTCCCCTCTGGTTCTTAGCTTCCTTCTCCTTGTATCATAAACAGGCAGAGTAAAAGAACTAGGCGTGGCACCACCTCTTACCTTGGAGCACCTTCTACCAAACTCTCCTTGCCCAATAGGCTTAGTTTGGATTCTATGGCTTCCCACCTCGTGTGGTCTGTTTCTGTTCCAACTTCCAGCTTGGCCTCTTTCACAGCCAACAGGTTTGTACCTCTGATAGCTTCTAGGCTTTACTGTTGGTTCAGCTTCTAGTTCAGCTCCGGTTCCAGTTCCTTCCTTTCTCAGCTCCTGCTGTTGTTCCCACTGCTTATTTGTCCATGGCTTTCTTTGCAACTGCTGCCATCTCCATTGCTGTGTCTTTCGCTTCTCCTCCTGCCTTTGCGTCTCCTTCTCCTCCTCCTGCCTTCCAAGAGCGTTCTGCTCTGGTTTATAAAGAGAACCTTTGTTACTGACTTCCTGGTTCTCTGTCAGCTGCAGGTCATTACTGTGATTAGATTCACTAGGATCAGTATGTCTGCTCCCGCTCCCTCTATGTGTGCCAGGAGGTAACTGCACCTCTAGTTCCTTTAAATCAGGATTTCTTTTCATAAAATCAGCTTTATTAGTGCCCGCATCATGACAAGTTGCTGGGAGTATGTTTTGACACTCGAGTGGGCAGAGTTTTCCTGCGAAAGGAGAAAATCAAAAGACTGTTGGATTGCCTGGTGCTGCTCTGTGCGCAGCAGGCTCCCAGAGTCTGGGATTATCTGCCTCGGATTGATGGCAGCGACCAAAGAGATGGTGCAGTGGGCACGTGCTCACATGTGACTGCTCCAGCGATCCTTATTGACTTGGTGGTCCCCAAGTTCTCAGGAGTTCAAGTGCAGACTTAAACTCCCATTGATAATTAAGGCCAGCCTGCAGTGGTGGCGGCAGCCCTGTCATCTAAGGAAGGCATACCATTGGACAATTTCTCCTGGATCCTGCTGATAACGTATGCCAGTCTCTCAGACTCTGGAGCCCATTGTCAAGATCATACAGTCCAGGGCTGTTGGAACTGTAGGGAAACAGTGTGGCCCATCAACCACCTCGAGGTGCGGGTCATCAGATTGGCTCTTCTGCGTTTCTGGCTTCTGGTCGAGGGCCGGACGGTTCGAGTGTTTTCAGACAATGGCAGGATGGTGGCTTATGTCAGTCGGCAAGGCAGCATGAGGAGCTGCTAGGGTCACCCCAAAATGGATCTGATGGCGACCCACTCCAGTGCCAAAGTTTGCCGCTACTTCAGTCACCAAACGGAGACAGGGTCTGAGGACATCAATGTCCTGATCCAGTCTTGACCAAGTCAGCAACTGCTGTACGTGTTTCCTCTGTGGCCCCTGGTGGGGCTTGTGATTCAGCATATAGAACACCACCTGGGTAGGATTGTTCTAGTGGCACAGGATTGCCTGAGGAGTGTGTGATTCGGAGATCTAATGCGGCTCCTGCAGGCACTTCCTCTTTGGTTACCTCCATCTTGTGGTCTATTGCGGCAGGGACTGATCATCCTGGAGGACCTGGCTCCCTTCTCACTTGCAGCATGGCTCTTGAAAGGAGACTGCTCGTGAGTAAGGGCTACTTTCCAGCAGTGGTCTCTTCTTTACTCTTCTCAGTGCCTGGAGGAGATCTACCAAGCTAACATACACAGATATGGTGCCTCTTTGAGCTTTGGTGTAGCGCACGGCAGTTGGCCCCTGAGGAGGCTTTCTACAGGATGGCCTAGAGAAGGGCCTATCCTTTAGCTCCCTGAAAGTTCAGATGGAAGCTCTGGCCTGTTTCCAAGGTCTGGTGGCAGGCAAGTCTCTGACCTTGGGTCCGGATGTCTCGTGTTTTCTCCAAGGGCTTCGGCATCTGCATCCTCTCCTGCGGTCTGTGATCCTTTCCTGGGATCTGTGTCTGGTGATCAGGACCCTGATGGCAGTGCCCTTTGAGCGATTGAAGCATGCTACCTTAAAGGATTTGATGTCAAGATGATCTTCTTGGTTGCAATTTGTTTCCCAAGGCAGATTTCCAAGCTGCAGGCTCTGTCTTGCCAAGATCCTTATCTATCCTTTTTGAAGGAGGCCATTTCCATTCGGCCTGTGCCTTCTTGCCTAAAGTGCTTTCTCCCTTTTATGTGAACCGGATAGTCTGCCTGCCCTCCTTCCAGAAGGAGCAGTATTGGGGGAAGGATAAGGATCTTCGCCTGGTGGATGTCCGGAAGGTGCTCTTCCAGTACCTGGAGGTTATGAATTTCTGTCGTAAGTCTGACTTACAAGCTGATGAGTGCCTGGTGTTAACTCTCGTTATGGGGCCATATAAAAGGAAGAATAAGAGGAAGTCTATAGCAGCCACTGTTATAAGTACTGTGACTGGTCTTATGGATAAACATGTTATTCTGCCTCAGTCTTTCTCCCAGTGCTCTTCAGAGGGGGCCTCATTGAGTTCCACGGAGGGTTCTCCTTCACTTCCAGCCCCTTTGTCATCTACAGTGGTGTCTCTGAGACTGTTGCTATGTGTTGGATGATATTCCTATGCCTAATTCTGTATTGTTGCCTAAATCCCTGGAGGGGGTTTCTGCGCTTCTGGCTCAGTATATTATCTTGAAAGATTTGTGGGGTATTCTTTCATGGATTGAATCTAAACTTTCCTCTCGTGTTTCTGATTTATGTGTGTTTTCTCAGGAAAACTGTTTTAAAATTGCAGAATTTGGATTCCAAACTGTCAGGAGTTTAGACTCGCAATTGCAGGTTTTGCATGCGGCTAGTTTAACTGCTGTTAAAGATTCTATGATTATTCATAGCAAGTTGGATAGTCTGGAAAATGTTATGAGGGCTAAAAATTTGCTGTGCTTAATTTTCCTTATACTCACCTTCTATCTCCAGAGATCCTCGTTAACTTCAGTATCTGAAGGAAATGTTTCTTAACTAATGATATTTCTATCACTAAGGGGCTTGTTTACAAAATCAATGGGGCCGCGGCTCTGATAACGATTGGAAACCACTACCGCGGCTTTGTAAACAAGCCCCTAAGTGTTATTATGTGTCTCTTAGGGTCCTATCTCAGAATGAGAAAGAAGGTGAGTTTGATCTTTTGCAGGCCAGTGAAAGTCAGAACCTCACGGCCTTTCTCGAGGATTCATCAGAAAAGATTCTACCCAGGCCACCCTGGTGGTGACCTTTTTGTCTGAAACTGACAAAGCAATGGTGTTTAGGGCTTAATTTAAAAACAAGAATGTTGCTTTTTGTGATGATGAGCTGTTTATATTTCCAAATGTTTTCCAGAGCACGCAGTTCCACGGGAAGCAATTTCTGGCCCTGCGGCCCCAAGTGTTGGCCCTAGAGGCATCCTTCTATTTGCGTTTTCCATGCAAATTTATTCTTTCTTTTCAAGGTAATTGATATGTATTTCAAGATCTGGTGCTTTTGGAGAAATGTATTGCTGATCGGAGTCATTGAAGGGAGGTAGTATTCAGGAGAAGATATGTAAATGGCCTTCAGATATGTAGGCATTTTGCTTGTTATTTCTTTTATGTTTTTCCTGGTCATGCCTGTATTGCCCCTTAATGTGTGGGGTTTTTTTGGGATCTATTTTCCATGTTTTTGTAATTTTATTTTCTATGCTGTACATTTCCTTGCCTTTGTTGGTAATGTTTATTTTAAAACCAATAACAAAAAAAAAAAATCGTATATGCACATATTTGTGCGCTCTGCCCAAACTCCGCTCATGTGCATGCCCACCAGCAAAATGTACTTTTATGCTGGTCACTATTTTATAAGAGGTCATTAATGTGCGCATATAGCCACAAACATGCATAAATGACTAAAATAACCCCCAGTTAGGAATGTACTTGCTATCTAAGGGTACACAACCGCCTCATAAGATTACCCTCCAGATGACCAGAGGTATATAATGTTCCCTCTAATGTCATTAAATGGCTTCTTCAAGAAAAGACTTTTCATATGTTTGATATTACTGATGATTTAAATTTATAACATTATCCTCTGTTGCTACATAGCAGGTCATATAACCAGGGCTGGTGCGACCCAATAGACGAACTAGGTGGTCACTTAGAGGCAAGTGTTTCCAGGGCACACATTGTCACTGCTGCCGCCCCTCTCCAGAAATCTACGTTGAAGGTCATAAAAGTGGCAGGTCATTGAGAGAGAAAGAACGGTAACGCAGCGCTGGACAGTTTGGGTAAACGCTGCCTTGCCGTTTAAATGTTGTTGCCACTGCAGCAGGTCCTGGAGAGAAGCAGCACGGGGGGCAGGGGTGGAAGCAGGGGGTAGCAGGATTGAGGGCTCATATCCTTGCATCAACCCTGCATATAACAAAACAAGATCTAAAGAATTGTTTAGTCGGTCATTCATATTACAAATTAGATCTGTTTTGCCTCCCCTCCCCCCCAATCAAAATATTTCAATTATTTTATTTTCCTTTCTCTGTTCTCTTCTTTCCTTAACCTAAGATAAAACATCTGAGAACTCGTTTGTCTTGGTTTTTAGCTTTGATTGCATAGAATAGGGGCGCAGGTTGGAACAGAAAAAGGGCAGTTCGGGGCGAAGTGTGCATGTTGTGGTTAGCATGGACATCTTTACTGCATGCCAGTCATTAATATTGCACTTAAAATGAATGCACTTACCACCACCTCAATGGGTGATGCTAAGTGCACAGATGGTAATTGCGACAAACGCCACAGGGGTAGTGTGGAATACACGCTAGTACATGGGGACATGCAGGGTGTGCATCCACTTATTAGCAAGGATTTGGCATCTGACGACGCATTGCTCTTGGCAGAATGGCTATGAAGGACCTAGACGAGATTCTCAAGAGCAGAGATGTCTCTCTCCATACAATGATTCGACTCGTTCAAGCCATGGCGTTTTCAATAACATCTGGATGCGAAAGTTGGACAGTGAAAAAGATAGACAGAAAGAAAATTGATGCCTTTGAATTATGGTGGTGGTGCCGAATACTGTGTATACCATGGACTGCCCGAAGAACAAACCAGTCAGTACTAGAGGAGATCAAACCTAAGCTTTCTTTAGAAGCTCAGATGACAAGACTTCGACTTCCATATTTTGGACACATCATGCAAAAAGAGAGAGAAAGATATCATGTGTGAGCCGCCTGACTGAAGACCAAACACAATTTAGGACAACTATTCAGAGGGTCGCCATGAATCGACACCGACTCGACGGCACTTAACAACAACAACTGGCATCACCCCCACCCTAAGTTTTGGAGCTGAACTCGCAGTGAACTACCACATTTTAGTAAACATGCCCCTTTGTGTATGAGACAAAGTCTTGAATGCTGTCCTTTTGTTACCAGAAGCCAGTACAGCTTTGTGATTAATGTGATCATACTTTGTCACCCATTATTAACCTAGCTGCAGTGTGTTGTACTAGTTGTAAGCTTTTAAGGTTTTAATGAGAAACCGCACAATAGAGGGAATTAACAATAATCTAATTTGCTGGTAATATATGCATGAATCAAGTATTTCTAACGCTGCAGTGCATAAAACCTTTTATCGTCTGTTTTGAAGCTCTCAGATATTTTAATATTCTTCTGATTCCTTCTATTGAAAAAAAGTCCACGTTTATCTGTGAGTGAGATAGAAACAGGAGTTCAGCTATCTTGGTTTCCAAAAGCATCACTCCTATGTTGCTTTGTAGGAGAAGTCAGAAAGCATGACACTAGAGGAGGTGCAGTTGTTTAGTACCCACTAAAACTCCCTCCTCGCACGCATTTTCTGATGGACATTTCCTCTGTTCAGGTTCAGCTGCTTCCTGCGGCTAGTACCTAACCTCCTTCACCACTGCCGCTTGCCCGGACCTGCTGCAATGACAATAAAACACAAACAAAGAGCAGAGCCTGCAAGTTGCATACTGTTCATGGTTCTGTCGGTTTTGCCCCTCAGAAACAGGAAGTTTACGTCTGAAGGAGCCAGAGCAGCAGAGCCATGAGCAGTGCACATGAATTTGCAGTCTGCGCTCTTCTTTTGTGTTTTATTGCCACTTCTGCAGGTTCCAGCAAGTAGCAGTGGCAGAGTAGGTTAGGCACTAGCTGGGGAGGGGGGAGGGAAAGGAGCTGAACAGTGGCCTGGTGTCGTGTGGGGAAGAGAAGAGGCTGAGATGGGGTGGGGAGGGCAAGGAATTGAACAGTGGCCTGGCATTGTGTGGGGAAGAGGAGAGGTTGAATGGGGTGGGGAAGGGGGAATGGTGGACATGGGATATACTGAAAGAGGATATTCTGGCTTGTTTGAAGGGGGAGGAAAAATAGGGACACAGAGGAGATGCTGGACATGAGTAGGGGTGCTGAACAGAGGAGAAATAAGGTGATAAGGGAGATCTTGAATATAAGGGACTAGGGATGCAGATGGGGAAGGGTAAACATGGGCAGGGGAAATAAGATGACAGGGAGATTCTGGCACATGTGGCTGGAGGAGGAGGGATGCTAAAAACAGGGAGTAATAGGGTGACAGAACAGATACTGGATGCAAGGGGGCATAGGGACACAGAAGGGAGTTGTTGGACATAGGAGGAGGATAGGGACACACAGTTGGATGCTGGACATGAGGGAGGTGGAGTAGGAATATAGAGGGCAGATGCTGGACATAGAAGGGGAGATAGAGACACAGAGGGAGATTCTGGACATGGGGGAAGTAGGAAGACAGATGGGAGATGCTAGACAGAGGTGGGGAGAGAGTGAGAGGAGATGCTGGGAGGCGGAGAGAGTGAGACCAAATGCTGGAAGGAGGGGAGCCTGCGAGATAGTGTGGGAGGCAGGTGAGGTATCGCCGGGTCAGGCCCAAGAGCGAGACACATACCACATGGTGGGCTTCGGCACCTACCCATCTGTCCACTGCCCCCAGTGTGGCCTGCGCTGACCCACGGTCCCACAGCAGCCTGTCTGGGCTTGGAGCTGGGCTGTCCCTTTAGAGCACCTCCAGTCATTGGATAGTCTGCTGTACCTCCAGAGACTGGGACCAACACGAGTAGAAAAATAAAATGGCCAGGCAACAGAAATATAAAAAATAATTTTATTTTTAATTTAGTGATTGGAATATGTCTGTTTTGGAATTTATATCATCTGCTAGTTTAATATTTGGCACAGTATGGTGGGAAGTGCATTGTTTCTATTTTGCTGATGTTGCATTGCATTCAATGTCGGGCTTCTTGAGGTTTCAATCTAATTTGTGTCTACATATTTCTATTGTCCGTCTGTGGTAGTTTGTTCTGTACTTAGAGAAGATCCATCTATGTGGGGTTTTTTTTTACTGTAACTGAAATTGATTTTATTTCTAGAATAAATGGAATTTCATTTCCTTGAAAGGAAAGCCAGAGTGCATCAGTCTTAGATGGGTTTAGAATTAATTTATGGCCATCAACCCAGGCTACAATCTTTTGCGGGCTGGAGTGTGATGGGTCCTGAAAGTTTGAGTCCCAGCTATCAGAAGTTACTAACGGCTGAATATCATCCATGTAAATGAAGCAACTTAGCCCAGGCTAGATGGTACTGATTTATTTACAGTGTTTCCTTTTTCTAGGTAGGTCCTTATTGGTGCTTTTATGGAACAGTGGATTTTGTTCTATACAGACTGATTTTTGTAGGGTTTTGTCTTAAATCACAATACTCCTGATACTGGAGAAGGTTTATGTTGTTACTGTCAGACTTTTTCTTTTTTTTTTTTACATGGTGCGTTCTATAAGGAAATGTCCTAGTTCTGTTCTGTTCTGGAGTGAAAATTACCAGTTAAAATAAAACCATAGAAAGCTAAATATCATTTTGTGGTGCTCCCTTTTATTTGCAAAGCAATACAACATGCAGATCTTTCCAAATTTATACCGCGAATGCTCTGTGAGAAAAACCTCATTCATTGACCTTCAATCTCACGCAATGCAGTGGTATATCTCACTCTTTGGGATGGCCCCCTTGGCATCTCTGAACTACTGAAAAATGAAAATCAACTTTGACAAGGCTGAGTCAGTCCTAGTTTTGACTTTTTTGTATCCATGGCTTTGTAGTTCCCACCTTTCCTAAAGTGGATCTATAAGTCCATAAATGGAACATGGGGAAACTAAACTTGGATTTGCCTGTTATGGTTGACTTGGGACAGATAGCCATGTAAGAGACAGTCAAAACAAAGCCATGACAAAGAGGAAATGCCAGGTTCCCCCTCCCCAAATCACCCCTTTTTTATCTACTAGGTAAGGAATGTAAATGGGGGAGAAAGAGAATGATCACCAGAAACAGTTTTGCAAGACCTTCCCTTTAATTAGAACTGTCTGAAGACATAATTGCTGCAGTGGAATTATAGGATAAGCGCTGCATGGAATGTAAATAACATGCTGCCAGAAATGTTTAGAAGGGTTCCCCCAAGCTCTAGCATGAGACATCCCTTAAAATAGTGTGCCCCCCCCCCTACCATAAGCATGAAATGTATGTAGCAGTAAGAGCCATGACCACGAAAAGTATTGCTAGCAATGCCACTGCCCAGGGGCTGCCAGTCTTGCCATCTCCTACACTGTGTTCTCCCCCATCCCAGACTTCTGTGGTTTTGAGATTCCAAACCATGCACAAAACATTTCCGAGAGAAGAGAACAAAATCACATTTCGGAAACTGGACCTTTGGCCCTACACTGACTGTGTGTGCTGCTCTCACTTTGTATGCATTAAACTATATGTATATGTTCAGACCTGGCAGTACTATTTTTACAGCCTGTTTTGTTTTATTTATTTGGATGTAGCTTACCTTTTCACTGGGAGTTATAGTAACCTGACCATCTTTTCCAAGTTCAAATACAGGACACTCAATCAAGCCGGGGAGTTTCAAAGTTAAGGAAAATAAAAAATATGTTTAATTATAATTTTAATTTTAACCCAAAATTTTAATCAGTAGGCTAGGTTTATAACTTTACTTACAAAATGTGCCAACCAGGCCTACTTGTTGTATTTCTCTAGAGTGGATTTTCTTCAAAATTAGTAACATTTCCACTAAGATAATTAAAAAAATTCTGGGCAAATCAACTCAAAATTGTACTTTACAGTCATTAGACATTTGAGCGTCTCTACATTCAGTTGGGTTTTTCTGTAGAAAACACTTTCTGTTCATGATTGAAAAACACCTTTCAGTGGGAGCATTGGAACCTGGCAAACATTAAAAAATTAAACCAGTTTGCATACATTTTTATGTGATACCTCATTACTTTTGAGGTGTCCAAACACCTCCTTCCTTTTTTCGTCAAAAACTATGGTGTCGTTTTTTTCCATTCTTGAACTTTTTCTTCCGAAACAAACAAATGACTTAAGACAAGAGAACTCATCATACAATTCAGTATCATTTATTACAGACTCAAGGGGAGGAGGTGTAGCCTACTGGTTAGTGCAAGGTCTTCATATGCAGGGGGCAGGGGTTCAATTCCTACTTGTTCTTTGATCTCTAAAGGGGAAAAAGGGACTGTTGTAGTGGTTGATATGGAAGGGCAGACTAGATAAGCCATGTGGTCTCTGTTTCTAGGCCGGTTCTTGTAGACAAAAAGTATCCTAAAGATGATTCTAGTTCACATCACTAGTTGTTGTTTTTTTTTTTTTTTTTTTATATTTATGAATTTTACAATAAATCCAAGCAGAAAAAAATTACTTGAATGGAAATAAGAATACTGGTAACACAGATAACCAAGTCATCCAACGCAAGAAAACAATACAGGAAATACAACATACCAGCTCCTTCTAAAGCCCACAATATAGGGAGGAGAAACCTACACTTGTCATACATATCATACGAGAAATACAAGAAATAAACTGTAGGAATACAGCCAGAATATTATACTATGCAGTGAATCTATATTACATCAGAGGAACGACGGGCATTAATGAAGGCAAGAAGCTGAGACGGGTCATAGAAAATATACTTAGCAGAATTTAGTTTAACCAAACACTTTGATGGAAATTTAAGAAAAAACTGACCTCCTAACAGCAAAACGCCTGGGCATAGTAAAAGAAACTCACCTCTGCGCTTCTGAGTAGATTTAGAGAAATCTGGAAAGACCCTAATACTTAAACCAAGAAACAAAGAGTCACGTTTCCGAAAAAACATCTTAAGAAACCAATCCCGATCAGAAATCAAAGCAAAGGTAACAATTAAAGTAGCAGGGGTTACAGTATCACTTAAAGAAGTTTCCAATAAAGCAGATACATTCAGAGAATCAGCAACCTCAACCCCAGGTATATTACCCCCACCCTCAACCTTCTTGTTATTAGACAGATAGTAAGCTTTTACCAAGGGGGGGTGTGTCTCCCCCGAAACCCCCAACACATCAATCAAATATTTCTTAAACATTTCTTTAGCACCTATAGACTGAGCCTTGGGAAAATTAACCAAACGAAGATTAGGATATCTGGATAAGTTCTCCAATTGCTCAACCCTAAATCGAATAGCCATAACATCTTTTTGGTATCCTGAAATTGATGTTCCAACTTGAGTA
Source organism: Ichthyophis bannanicus (assembly GCA_033557465.1). NCBI lineage: Eukaryota > Metazoa > Chordata > Amphibia > Gymnophiona > Ichthyophiidae > Ichthyophis > Ichthyophis bannanicus. The sequence continues at coordinate 239,760,516 of CM066039.1, read as the reverse complement.
ACTTCTTGTTTAAGCTCAGTAGCTGACGTCTGCAGCATAGAAATCTCCACTGTATGCTGTTGAAGAAGGCCATGATGCGACTGAATCTGAGATGACAAAGTGGAGACCTGAGGAACCAAAAGTTCAGCAAGCTTCACTATCGCCGACCAGATAGTCTCCAGGGTAAATTCAGTCGGTCTCTCAAAAGAAAAGGGCCTCAAAGCCTGAGAACCCACAGCTCCAGCCTCCATATTTCCACCAGTAACCTCCGACTCTATAGAAGACCCACACGGAACCACAGATGGAAATGTGGCAACAAGAGAAGCAGGCGCGGCAGCACAGCTGAGCCCCAAAGCAGACGTCCCTCCGCTTTCCTCTCCCCTAGAAACCTCTCGGGGAGGAATCGCCGCCTGCTTCAGCCTCTCAGCCAACAAGGGTTCCTTCGGAGGGCGCCACTGCTCCGGCGAGGAGATCTCAGGCCCGGAACCACCCGCCGAACTTAGAGCAGCCGAGGTGTCCCTAGGGCCGCCAATCACCGGAGTCTCCGACTGCCGCCGCGGCACCAAAAAGGAATCGATCGGTCCGACCGTCTGCTCAGGTAAAGGGGTCGAGGTCGCCGGGGTAGACGAGGGCTTCTTCACCCCCTTTGCTTTCCTTTTCCCCATGAAGAAAAAGCCGCCGCTAAGCACTTCCGTCAGTCAGCCATCTTGACTTCTCCCCTCTGGGAATCCCTCTTTACTACCCCTCCTAGTGGCCCCACAGAAATTGCAATTGGTATTGTCAGCACACAATGCCAAAACTTTGGATTTTAGCCCATTGGCCTCAACTGTATCAAGAATGCACTTGGAAAGAATGTCTGAGGTTTCGCCTTTAACTTCATGGGCATCAAGAACTTTTACCTGAACCCCTTTCTCTGGAAGAAAGAACCTTACTAAACCAGGGCACACTTAATGCTTCCATGGTTTGAGCAATCACAAATAAGTGTTAAAAAAGTTGTCTCAGAAAGGTCTGTCTTGAAGGAATCAATATGGCCAGGTTTGAAAATATCACAGATGATTGCTTCTGTTTTGATTCGTGCACAAGAATATTTTTAATCAAAACATTTTTTCAACTACTTTGAAGTACAGTCTGACAACCAGAAAGAATGGTTGTGGACAACACAATAATAAGCCCATGTACCCTCAGTTGTAGCCAGTGACTGAGTTTTCTCATTAAAAGTTTGACTTTTAAAAAAAGAAGTCACAGTTCTACTTGAAGAAGCACTTACATCTGCTGTCTTGTGTTTGTCAATCCTTAGGTGTTGAACAATGTCACCCCTTCCTACATGTGCGATTGAAAAGGAAGACTGGCATTTGTTACAAAACATTTGTTTCATAACGAACGGGCATTCATTTTGTAGTTGGTCACTAAAAATCACTTTCTTTTCGGAATTTTAAAATGAAAATAAAGTCTAAAGATGAAATAGAAGCATGCATCCTAGACTAAGAGTCTACACAGTTGACAGAATCAATAAAATCAGTTGACCACTGATCATGATACTGATACTGATGTTGGCCCCAGGATCATAGGTGCTAGCTCTGTGGGTGCTTGAGCACCCCCAATGTTTTCTTCTGTAAGTCTGTTTATCTGTAGCAAAAAAAGAAAACACCATACTCCAGAGCTGCAGAACAAGGGAAAAATGGAAGGTTTCCGTATCCTAGCTACTGCGCCCATCTCCCCCTGCTCCCTATTGGCTGGCTGTATCTGCTGCAGCTTATTGGCTGGTTTTGTCTGACTGATGGTTGCCTGGGTCCTGGGGAGGAAGCAGAGCCAGATTTGTCAGATGTGCTGAGGACTCAGGAGTATAGGATTGACAACCATCTAAATTATTTTAGGATTCTACAACATGTAAAGTAGCTCTCTTAGTCAGAATGTCGTCTAAATTGTCTGTAATCCATAAGAACATAAGATATGCCATACTGGGTCAGACCAAGGTCCATCAAGCCCATTATCCTGTTTCCAACAGTGGCCAGTCTAGGTCATAAGTATCTAGCAATTTCCCCAAAAGACACAGGTTCCACAATGCTTGTATTGGGTCAAGCAGTGATATCCCAGATCCCTTTTAATAATGGTTTATGGACCTTTCCTCCAGGAACTTGTCCAAACCTTTTTTAAACCCCGCTACACTAGCAGCTTTTACTACATCCTCCAGTAACAAATTCCAGAGTTTGATTACCCGTTGAGTGAAAAAATATGTTCTCTTATTAGCCTTAAATAGGTTACCCTGTAGCTTCATTGCATGTCCCCTAGTCTTTCTATATTCTGATGACGTAAACAATCGATCTGCGTTTACCCGTTCCACTTCATTCATTAATTTATAGACCTCTATCATATCACCTCTCCGCTGTCTCTTTTCCAGTTTGAAGAGCCCTAACCTTTGTAGCCTCTCTTCATAGGGGTATCCTTCCATCCCTTTACCATTTTGGTGGCTCTTCTCTACCTTTTCTGTATCTTTTCTATACCTTTTCTAATAACGCTATATCCTTTTTAAGATACGGAAACCAGAATTGCACACAATATTGAAGGTGCAGTCGCACCATGGAGCGATACAGAGGCATTATAATGTCCTTTGTTTTATTTTCCATTCCTTTCCTTATGATTCCTAGCATTCTACTTGCTCTCTTGGCTGCCGCTGCACACTGGCTGGATGAAGGGTTTTAACATGTTATCCACGATGACGCCTAAATCTTTTTCGTGGGTGGTGGTTCCTAATGTGGAACCTTGCATCGTGTAACCATAGTTTGGGTTGTTCTTTCTTAGGTGCATAAGTTTGCACCTGTCCACATTAAATTTCATCTGCCACTTGGATGCCCAGTCTTCCAGTTTATCAAGATCCTCTTGCAATTTTCCACAATCCTCATGGGTTTTAGTAACTTTAAATAGTTTTGTGTTATCTGCAAATTTGATAACCTCACTCGTTTTTCCCATTTCCAGGTCATTTATGAATATGTTAAAAAGCAGTGGACCCAGCACAGATCCCTGGGGTACTCCACAATTCACCTTTCTCCAAAGGGAAAATGGGCCATTTAGCCTTACCCTCTGCTTTCTATATTTTAACCAGTTCTTGATCCACAATAGTACACCGCCTCCTATCCCATGACTTTGTAGTTTTGCCAAAAGTCTCTGATGACGGATCTTGTCAAAGGCTTTCTGAAAGTCCAGATACACTATTATCAACCGACTCGCCTTTGTCTACCTGTTTATTCACACCTTCAAAAAAATATAGCAGATTAGTAAGACAAGATCTTCCTTGTCTAAAGCCATGTTGGCTGTCTCCCATTAAGCCATGACTATACACGTTCAGTAATTTTGTTCTTTATGATGGCTTCTACCATTTTTCCCAGTACTGACATCAGGCTCACCGGTCTGTAGTTTCACGGATCACCCCTGGAACCCTTTTTAAAAATTGGAGTTATACTGGTCATCCTCCAATCTTCAGGTATTACAGATGATTTTAATGATAGTTTACAGATTACTAATAGCAGGTCTGCAATCTCATATTTCAGTTCTTTCAACACCCTTGGATGTATACCATCCGGTCCAGGGATTTGCTACTCTTCAGTTTATCAAATAATTTTAATACATCTTCCCAGTGTATCGATATTTCTTTCAATTTTTCCATAGTATCACCTTTAAATACCTCTTCAGTCATGGGTAACATCTCTATATCTTCCTCAGTAAAGACCGAAGCAAAGAAGTCATTCAGTCTCTCTACTATGGCCTTGTCCCCTCTTAGTGTCCCTTTTACCCCTCTATCATCTAATAGTCCAACTGATTCTCTCACAGGTTTTTTGTTACAAATGTACTTGAAAAAGTATTTATTACGCATTTTTGCTTCCACAGCAAGCTTCTTCTCAAATTCTCTCTTTGCCTTCCTTATCAATGTCTTGCATTTAACTTGCCAGTGTTTGTGCTGTTTCCAGTTTTCATCATTTGGCTCTTTTTTCCATTTCCTGAAAGATGCTTTTTGGCAACAACAGCCTCTCTGACCTCACCTTTAAACCATGCTGGCAGTTTTTTGGACTTCCTTCCACTTTTCTTAAAGCATGGAATACAGCTGTGTCTGGGCTTCCAAGATAGTATTTTTAAACAACACCCAAGCTTGATGTAAGTCTTTAACCTTTGCAACTGCTCCTTTTAGTTTTTTCTTAACTTTTTTCCTCATTTTATCATATAACCTTTTTCAGCTTCCCTGATTTCTCAGCAAAAGCTGAGATATGCAGATTGCAGCCACTGAATAAGCCTGATTTTTTTCAATCTCTCAAAGTTCTTTTATTGCCTCTGGGAGAGTAGATAGATGAATAGATTTGGCAGCTAGATGAATTTAAAGTCCCCCCCCCCCCTTACTCCCGCAGAGCTAGTTCTGGCATGGGTTGATGGGGAGTGAATGTTCGAAATTAATAGATTCAATATTTTATTGTTAGTGACTGAGTGGTTTTAAGGTACATTTTAGAAAAGACATGGAGATCAGAATAGAGACATCAAGGTTATGACATTCACAATTATGGTGGTATTTTAGAAAAGACTCCGCTAAATGTGAAGCCTTTGCTAAAATACAGAATAAGGAAATGCAGGAGTGCATGTGCATGTGCCGATACATGGAGACAGAGGAGCCATTTTGAAAATCCACATGTAGGAAAAAATCAGTGAGAAAACGGCGACCATACACATGTCAGTGAGTATTTCATAACCTACATGTGTTCATACCAACACGTATATGTCTGTGGTGGCTAGTTTGAAAAACTACATTTCCTAATTGTCTCTCCAGGCCAGTCCAGGTACTCATGGGTTCTCACTGTTCACCAGCAGCTGAGAACTGAGCATGTCAGAATTCTGGCAAACCAGTACAAGAGCTCCCCTTCAGCTCCAGACTCCAGTCTCTCATTTCTCAGCAGCTGAGTGAAGAGTTCTTGAATAGTGGACTTCCTATCCTGGCCTTAGCTTAAAAACAAGAATGAAAAGAAGTCATTTCTATCAAATTCCCCTTCTTGGATCGGAGAACAAGGGGGAAGATAAGGAGAGCAGAAGGTGTGCAGGGTATTGCTGGGGGTATTTTTTTCTACTGCTTGGTAGGTGAGTGAGGGCGGGCAGTGGGGCAGGGCCTGCCATGTGTCCCGGTCTCTCAGGAGTCAAGTTGGCATGGGGTACATACTTGGGAGCCCCAGCTCCCTTACCCCCCCAAGCCAGGGATACCAAGTTTCTGTTAGCTACAGGACACTGGTGTTTGCTCCCTATCTGTATTGGTGCTGTATTTTTTTGCAGCTTATGCTAGCCTTTTAATTAGTACCAAGCAGATGGAGTAGGTGGCTGAGGCAAATCGCTTCGATGGCATTGGATCAGATCATGTGAGTTTCTTCTTTTCTCTCCGTTGCGTCTGGTCAGTTGCGTGCTTGCCGCCTCTTCGTCTGCCTCTCCGGCTCAGCTCTCTTGTGGATCTGTTGTCTGTGTGGTTTGTGTTTTTCTCTGGGGAGTGCATGTGATCAGACTTCCCAGCCTGTGTGCAGTGTGCTGGCAGCCGTGGTTTATCTCCTGTGGGGTTTTGCTGTTTTGTGTGTGGCAGGGAAGATTTCTTCAGAGAGCCTTGACCAGGTCTGACATGGATGCTGACGGCAGGCTCCCCTCATCGGATTCTTCAGGCTCAGCGGTTCCTGTGGTTTTGGTGGGAACCATGGCTATTTCCCCAGAGGGGAAAGTGAAACATAGGAAATGTAAAAGTAAAACTAAAAACAGATCTGAAGGTCAGGCATCAGCTTCAGCACCACGGTCAGAGCGTGAGGGCTTGACTGCTTGCTTGGAACAGGTTTTTTTTCTGCAGATTTCATTCTGACCCTGTATAAAGCCTATTGTTTGAAGAGGACACAGGCTGAGATTTCAGCTACTCCTGCTAATGTTCCTGCTTTCTTGCCTGGGGAGTGCCTGCACGGGGAGGAACCCATGAAAGGGGCTCCCCCAGCGAAAAAGAATTGAGGGGCGTTTGATGCCTGGCAAAATCAGGACTCTCCTCAATTGCAAGCCTTGGTGGAGCTGGGGGAGGGCCCCTCCAACCTCTGGGGCGAGCCAGCAGCCATAGATTTGTAAGAGGGGAAGATCTCCCTGGGAGAGGACCCCAATGTATTCAGAGTGTTCTGCAGGGAGGCTCTTATTAGCCATTCCCTAGCAATCTTAAATATAGTACCTCTGCCAGGTCTGGCAGAGGATCCCCTGGAGGACCCCTTGTTACAGGCTTTCAAGGGGTGCAGACTTGTTTTCCATTACATAGAATGGTAAAGAAAACAATTGCTTCAGAATGGGAGTTCACGGAAGCAACGTTGCGTGATGGCAGATCGATGGATCGCCTATATCCTTTTCTTCAGGATGAGCATGACCACCTAAAGATGCCGAAAGTGGATGCCTTGGTCTTGGCGGTGACCAAGAAGACCACTGTTCAGGTAGAAGGCAGGGCAGCGCTCAAGGATCTCCAGGACCGGAAGTTGGAGACATTGCTCAAGCAAGCTTTTCACACTAGGGTCTTGGCCCTGCAGGCCTCCATCTGTGGGACCTGTGTTTCCAGGGCCTTTATTAGGTGGCTCCAGGGATTGACTCCACCAGATCTAGAGGGCCGGGAGGCAGCTGAGGGCACTCAGCTTGAGTCAGCCGTGGCGTATTTGGCAGATGCGTTCTATGATCCTGTCCAGATTTCTTCTAAGATCATGCTTTGATCATTGTGGCTTGATGGTTTCTTTGGTTGCGTAACTGGTCAGTGGATGCTTCCTCAAAAACCCAACTTAGTAACTTCCCTACAAGGATGATACTGTTTAGGGAGGCCCTCAAGAAAGTAGTCAAGGACTTGGGGGACTCTAAGAGAGGCCATTTACCAGAGGATAATCTAAAGGGCCCAAGTCAGATATGGCCCAGCGAGGACATCCCAGAGATTTACGAAGGTCATGGGTACCCCTTTTCACTCCCTATCGCAGTCATTATGGAGCACAGGGGCAGCCCTTTTGGGGATTCAGGGGGGCCAGCTGGGGCTACTACTTGGTCCCGCTGTCCCCAGCCAAGCCCCAATGAAGCCAAGGTGGGCCCAGACAGAAGTGGCAGTAGGAGATCAGTTACCACAATTTTATTCTGTCAGGGCTGGCATTATGACCAACCAGTGGGTCTTAGAGATAATTCAGGAGGGGTATGCACTGGAGTTTTCCAGACCCCTTTCTGAGACCTTTGTTCTTTCACCCTGCAAGGCTCCAGGAAAGGCGGAGGCAGTTCAAATGACTCTGCAGTGCCTGTTACAACTGGGGACCGTGGTACCTGTGCCTCTGAGCCAGTGTAGCACCAGTCGATACTCCATTTATTTTGTGGTGCCAAAGAAGGAAGGCACCTTCTGGCCTATATGAGACCTCAAATATGTGAATTGTGCCTTGCGCGTACTGCATTTCTGGATGGAAACCCTACTGTCGGGCATCCTGGCAGCAATGTTCCCTCTAATTTTCTGTAGGCTGTGTGCGCATAAAATATCAGCTGTGCAGCTTTTGAAGGAAGGTTAAAATTTGTGTGCCACATAACGACACTCGGAGTTATATACGTTAAAATTTGACTACACATCAGAATACAGTATGTACACCACATTGATTCTAATCAAATTAAATGAAAATAGACAATTATTAAATGAAGCGGAAAATTTCTAGTAATTACAATCACTACTTTTAAATTTTAAGACGTCTGTGTTGTTTTCTATCAGAATCAGAAGCATAATTTTTGTGCGCTCTGTTGTAAAGTATGTGCGCTTGCTCGGCGAGGTGTGTGCGTGCGCACACACGCACAGCTTAGAGGGAACAGTGCCTGGCAGTAAGGCAAGGCGAGTTCCTCTCCACTCTAGACCTTAAGGAGGCTTATCTCCACATCCCCATTCGGTCGGACCATCAGCAGTTCCTGCGGTTTGCAATGCCAATGGGCCATTTCCAGTTCTGAGCTCTGCCATTAGGTCTCGCGACGGCCCCATGCACCTTCACCAAGACCATGGTGGTAGTGGCAGCAGCATTGCAGAAAGAGGGTATCCTCATGCACTCTTATCTGGATGATTGGCTCATTTGAGCAAAGGCCGAGGCTGTCTCTGCTACAGGACAAGTGATAAGTTCCTGCAAAGCCTGGGCTGGATGGACAACCTGGCCAAAAGTCAGCCCTGGCCTGTGAAATGATTGGTCTACCTGGGGGCACAGTTCAACACTCTGGTGGGAGTGGTTTCTATGCCCAACGACTGGGTGCAGAAAATTCAGGTGCAGGTGCGACGCTTTTTGTGCACGAAGGCACCAGTAGCATGGTACTACCTTCAGCTATTGGGTTCCATGGCGGCAGCACACTGACTTGGTTCCCTGGGCCTAAGCACACATGAGACCACTGCAACAGGCGCTGCTGTCTCGTTGGTTGCCGCAGCACCATTCCCTGTCTCGGAGGTTGCTGTGTATGGAGAGCACAAGGCAGAGCCTGGAGTGGTGGCTACACTCGGGTTGCCTCATGTCGGGGATACCACTGGAACAACCAAAATGGGTCCTGGTGATGACAGATGCCAGCCTCACTTGGTGGGGCGCGCCTTGCTTGTTGCTAGTGACGAAGGGGCACTGGATGCTGGAGGAGAGTTTTTGGTCCATCATCCGCCTGGAAATGAGGGAGGTCTTTTTGGCTGTGCAGTTTTTTCGCCCCTGGATTGCGCAGAAGACTGTCAGGGTGTGCTCTGATAATGTGACTACGGTAGCATACATCAACTAACAGGGGAGCATGAGCAATGTGACCCTGCTGGAGGAGAATCAGGCCCAGCTGCTGTGGGTGGAGGAGATCCTCACAGCACTGTCTGCAGCGCGCATAACGAGCAGAGACAACATTCATGTGGACTTCCTCAGTTGTCACCGGTTGGATCCAGGCAAGTGGGAGCTGAACGTGGCAGTGTTTCACATCATCCTGCACTGGGGGGAGCTGGTCAGGAATCTGATGGCCATGTGAGCAATGCCAAGGCAAGCCGGTTTTTCAGCTGGCACACATGTCAGAAGGCCTCAATGCACTCGCTCAGAGGTGGCCGACGGAGGTTCTCCTCTACATGTTTTCCCCCGGGCGCTGATTGGTCACCTTCTAGAGTGGATAAATGCTCACAGGGTGCCAGTGATCCTCATCACACTGGATTGGCCTCGGAGGCCATGATATGTGGACCTCACACGCCTGCTGACAGATTGGCCTGTCCAGCTTCTCGACTGGATCAACCTGCTGTCCCAGTGCCCAGTGCTGATGCCACAGGTGGAATGGTTCTCTCTTATGCCTTGGCTCTTGAGAGGGTGTGGTTGCAGCATTGGGGCTATGCCCTCAGCAGTCATTGCTACCATGTTGAAGGCCAAGAAATATTCCACCACCATGGCCTACGTGAGAGTCTGGCGCGTGTTCAAAGACTGGTGTCTGTCTTGGAGCATCCGCCCATTTGCCTGTGCACTCCCAGATATTTTAGTCTTTTTGTAGGGGGGCCTGGAGAAAGGTTTGATGCTCTATTTCCTGAAAGTGCAGGTAGCATCTCTCTCTTACTATAACTTTCCTTGGTGGCTTACCAAGATGTGGTGCAGTTTCTCAGGGCTGTGAAGCATATACATCTGCCTTTGCACATGGTGGTTCTGCCCTGGGATTTAAACTTGGTGCTGATCCCCTTGAATGGGCTGCCATTTGAACTGCTTGCCCGGACATTGTTGCGGGATCTCGCATTGAAGACTGTCTTTTTGGTGGCGATTTGTTTCGCTTGTCATATTTCGGAACTCCAGGTGCTTTCCTTTTTGCTCTTTTCCAAGGAGAAGAGGGTGCTTCTTCAAGTGCCTTCCATTCTCCCGAAAGTGGTCTCTCATTTCCACCTGAGGAAACTGCTAGGCTTGTGACATAGATTGGCCACTGTTGGAAACAGGATACTGGGCTTGATAGGCATATTGGGTCGGACCAAGGTCCATCTTATGTTCTTATGTAAGGATAGTGGACAGTAGGAAGATGCTGATGCATAGATCTCTGCACTTTGTCTGGTTTGTGTCCTGGTTGATTAAGTCAGCACATCACTATGCAACAAAGAAGGGAAGGAGTACCAGGAAGGAGCAGCAGGGAGCCCTGATCCTAGAAAAAGAAAGTGAAGATACAGAGGATATACCCTGGAGCTGTGTCAAGGAGGTCTAGACTTTACAAGGTACTACACCTGAGGTCAACATTCAGCTCTGTGATGTATTTTGGGAACAGAGTTAGAGGGAAGGGGTTCTCCACCTGAAAAGGGAGGGTCCTAGAGTAACCTAAGTGACTGTGCCAGTTAATCAAAAACAATGGCCAAGGAATAGAATTGTCAGCAACCCCTAAAAGGCTTTCAGTAAACCTCTTGATTCAGAACACAGCTGGCCAGGACTCGCTCATTTAAAGGGGTAGGAAGTGGAGTGAGTGGATCTAGGCTTTCCAGTTTTACTGGTCCAGACCTGTAACCCTGAAAATTTCCAGAGTAAAGTCTGAAAGGATAGTATTACCTCCCTGAAGTTGTATCCCACAGGCTGCTGCATAGTAGAAATTAGTTGCTTTGAGGACTCCCATACTGGCAAGGGCAACACATACGTATAACAGAAAACAATAATAATCCCACCCCCCCACCCCCACCCCCACCACACACAAAAAAAGTTTCACTCAGAACTAAGGGAGCCTATTGCCTGGGATACATCTGTGTATATGTGTAGGTCCCAGAAAAGAAATATCTTACTTCTGTCAGAATCCTCATATCCCCCTTGCATGGAGCACCAAATACAAGTATTAAATGGGACATGAACAGCCATAGTGACATCATAAGCCACCATTTCTTTGGGACAGTTGGCTAAAACAGTAGGCATCCCAAAACAACTCAAAAACTTTCTCAAATTTTCAAAAATGTCTCTTCCATGAAAGAAATTCTTGAAGAACAAGAAGCACTGGAGGGGAAAATATTTCCATCCTGACCCTCGACTGAGGCAATCGACTTAAATCACCTCTCATACAAGATATTTAACTGCTTTCTAAATATAACCAAGTCTGTTTTTTGGTTCCCACTAGTGACAACTACATAAAAAACATGCTTATGTTACATAGTTAGCAGATTAAACTTAAAAAAAAACAACAACAACAAGATTTATAGCCACTGGAACACACAGTATTTATGTTAAATGTTAGCAAACACAGTTGTACCGAATGGTGACAGAGTAAATCCTATAGCCTAGCCTGATTATTCAGATCTTTTCCAGGAATAACAGAAAACAGTATACTTTAGCAGCTGTGTGTCAGTCCCTGAATAGAGATAAAAACATAACATTATGAAATGCCATACTGGGTCAAGCCAAGGTCCATCAAGCCTAGTATCCTGTTTCCAACAATGGCTAATCCAGGTCACAAGTACTTTTCAGGTTCCCAAAAAGGTGCACAGATTCCACAGTGCTTATCTTTGGGTAAGCAGTGGATTTCCCTGGTCCTCAATGGTTTATGAACTTTTCCTCCAGGAACTTGGCCAAACTTTTTTTAAACCCAGCTACACTAACAGCTTTTACTATATCCTGCAGTAACGAATTCCAGAGTTTGATTACTCTTTGAGTGAAAAAATATTTTATCTGTCCTAAATGCGCTGTAATGTAGCTTCATTGAGTGTCCCCTAGTCTTTCTACTTGTATGATGTAATAAACAACTGATCTACGTTTACCTTTTCCACTCCATTCATTAATTTATAGACCTCTATCATATCTTCCCTCAGCCATCTTTTTTCCAAATCAAAGAGCTCTAACCTTTTAAGCCTTTCTTCAGAGGGGTATCCTTTCATCCCCTTTACCATTTTGGTGGCTCTTCTCTGTACCTTTTCTAATTCTGCTATATCCTTTTTAAGATATGGTGACCAGAATTACACACACTACTCAAGGTGCAGTCACACTGTGGAATAATACAGAGGCATTATAATATCCTTGCTTTTGTTCTCCATTCCCTTCCTTATGATTCCTAGAATTCTATTTGCTTTTTTTGGCTGCCACTGAACACTGGGCAGAGGGTTCCAATGTATTATCCACGATGACGCCTAAATCCTTTACCTGGGTGGTGGTTCCTAATATGGAACCTTGCATCGTGTAACCATAGTTCGGGTTGTTTTTCCCTAAGTGCCTAACCTTGCACTTGCCCGCATTATATTTCATCTGCCAGTTGGACATCTTGTCTTCCAATTTATCAAGACCCTCTTGCAATTTTTCACAATTCTCTTGTGTTTAATAACTTTGAATAATTTTGTGTCATCTGAAAATTTGATCACCTCATTCATTATTCCTAGATAGACTTGCTGATATCCAGGAGCATGTTACATAATTGTTTCTGTTCTAAAAGACCCAACTCCTTCTGGGGCTTCATCTAGTTTTAACAGAAGCGCAGGCACCAGAACCCAAATATAAGATTGCTATCATTCTGTCAAATGTCATTATGACAATAATATTATACTCCTGGGGGAATTCTGAGCAACTGCACAATGCAGAATTTGTGCAGAATTCTGTACTTGCTTTGCAGAATTCTGCGTAGGCACCGGCACTGGCATCAGTGAGCCAGGCTTTGAACACAAAAGTTTTAAGGGTGCCCCAGCCTGCCTCACTACTCACTGCTTCACAGCCGCAGGAGTGTTTCCCTTTGCTCTTGTGGTTGTGCTACATTTGGGATGCCAGGGTAATTGGGGTGGGAGGGGCCTAATGGCTGAAGATGGACAGATGGTGAGTAGAGGACCCTAGTGGCTAAGCATGGGCTGATAGTGAGTCGGGATGTGACTGTGGGCTGCAGATGGGCTGATGATAAGTCTAGAGAAGGTGGCTGGGAGCTGTGACTGCGGGGTGGGAAGAAAGAGGTGGAGGTATGTGTCTGGGAAGAAAGGAGAGGGAAAGGGAGAGATAAGGGTAGATGCATGGGGAGGGGAGAAAGGAGGTGAGGTGGAGGTGAGAAAGGAGGTGAAGTGGAGGTATGTGCATTAGAGTAGACCTTAGTAACAGACAGCAGTAGGGATCTTGCTAGAAGTTAGAGGGAGAGAGAACTGGGGGGGGAAGGGGGAGGGGGAGGCAGGGAAGGCTTGGGGAGAGAGCTGTGTTTAGAGCAAGATAGCTGAGGAGGGAAAAGGCAGTGGGAATTTCTGGTCTAGAGGAGTTAGGGTTTATGATGGGGGACTTTTGCACAAAAAGTTACTAATAAAACATGCAGAATTTTACAGAATTTTAAAATACTATGCAGAATTTCTAAATTTTTGTACAGAATTTTAATTTTTTTGTATGTAGAATTCCCCCAGGTGTAAATATTAACACACATTTGTATAGTGCGTTTGACCTGTTCCCCATTGTACTTTCCTGTTGTCATGCTTTGTAAAATTGCATATAATCACTTTTGGGGTGGAAAATCTGGCTACCAGTTTGGTGCAAGATGGGTTCCAAATGGGGAAAAAGATGACGTAACAACATTACTGCTGTTCCTAACTGAATGAATTCTCACAAGAGAAGTGTCAAGCAAAAGCCTGGGACATGGATAAGTTGCTACTTGAGTCAAAAGACCAGGACATGTTCTGGGTTTAGGTTCTGTAGGTTTTGGTTTCAACAGCTGACAGCACTAGCTGCTTTTTCATTAATGCTGTTCCACCCTGGGCATTCATGCATTTTAACACTATAACAATGATTTTAATGACCCTTGTACCCTAACCTCAGTCAAAAGAAAATATAATTAACTTGTTTTCAGATGTCCCCAATTTTAGAACTGTGTCCCTGACTCCCACCTATTTGGCAACCTCCTGTCCCTGATTCCAACAATGGGGACAGAGAGGGTAGAAAAAAAAATTCCTAATCGTCTCTCCAGTCCAGTCATGCAGGTTATGTCCACCCACCAGCAGATGGAGATTGAGAAAAAACTGAGCTGAAACAACCCTCCAGGAGCCTGTGCACATCAACCAGCGAGTATATTCTCAGGTGAAGGTGCATAGCCTGTGCTCTGTTTCTGGACTGATGCTTTGAGTTGGCTGATCCAAGTTTTGTTGTTTTTTGCCTTGAGTCCCATTCAGGGGTGCAGAACCCAGTGATCTGGGTTCCCCCTCCTCTCCTCCCCCAGCCACACTTATTTTCTCCTGTTCCCTCTCCTCAACACTAGGGGAGAGATGCCAGGGTTGGGAGCGCACTCATCTCTGCAGTTGGGAAAAAGGAGATAAAGAGCAGGGTTTCTCTTTGCCAGAGGACAAGCAGGAGGTTCTGGGGTGCTTGCGGCGGCTCAGGTAAGACTGGGTGGGGAGTGAAGCAAGCACTGTGGGCCCAATCGCAGTGCCAGTATTGTGCATGGCTGACTCTGATGTGTGCAGCTGGTGCACGTTGTGCACCAGCCGGTGGACTCACTTACTGCTGGAAGGCCTGTGTCGCGGTTGTATGCGAGAGAGTGCTACAGCTGCAGATTTGCTTGTGGGCAGGGAATCCCTTCCATTGACAACAGACATGCAGTCTTGGAAGGCCCGGGGCCCCGGTATTTTGGCGGGAATGGCCACCATGTTGACTAGGGCTGTGGGCTTGGCAGTACATTTGGAGCCTACGGAGCTGCAGTTGGAAGCTGGTCACATGTATGGGGGGTCCAGTGGGGGCCCAGGAGCGTGCGCTTCCCCCCCCCCATTTTTGCCAGAGTTTATTTTATTATTGCATCATGCTTACTTCCAATGGCAGGGCCATTGGGGGGTTTCAGGTAGGGGAGCTTCAACACAGAGAAGCATGCTCGGAGAGAGTCCCTGTCTCTGGAGAGAGAGGAGGCATCTGTGGGCTCCGCAGACTCCCTGGAGGCCCTGAAAGGGCCCTTGAACCTCCTGGATGCATCAGCTTTGGAGGATCTGGAGGAGGGGGAGCTCCCTGTGGGAGAAGATGATATGACGGTGGTTCGGATCTTTCACAGGGATGACCTCTCCTTCCTTATCTTCAGATACTAGTGGAGCTGCGTATTTTGGAGGAGCATCAGAGCCCCCGGCTGATATGGCTGGTGGCCTGATTTAGTAGTGGGTTAAGAAGCCCCCCAAAGCCTTCCCGATGCACATTGCGGTACAGGTGCTTATTGAGGCAGAATGGAAGATGCCGGATGCCAGGTTGTAGGTGGGCCAGGCAGTGTCACTGCTTTATCCTATTTTCTTTGAAGAGAGAGAGAAGTTCTGACTCTCCCAGGTAGATGACTTGGGTGGCTGTGGTCACGAGGAGGACTACGATCCCGGTGGAAGGAGGGGCACGCTGAAAGAGCCTCAGGACCATCAATTAGAGGACGAAGCCGTCTTTTGAGGTGTTGGCCTTAGCCTTAGAGGCTTTGATCTGTGGGGCTTATGTGGCCAGGTCCTGTCTCCACTGATTTCAGAAGGGGTCGGAAGGGTCTTTGGCTGAGTTGAGGGGCCTGGCTGAAGCGGCTCACCTGGAGTCAGGCCCGGCCTTTTTGGCTGATTTCCTTTATGATCTCATTCGGGCTTCACAAAGAACATGGCCACCATAGTGGCCACAAGGTGTTTTTTGTAGCTGCGCAACTGGTCGACAGATGTAGCTTTCAAGACCCTGCTCAGTTTGATGCAAACCTGGAGAAGTTGGTGAAGGACCTGGTGGAGTTCAAGATCCCATGGCTGCCCAAGGATAGACCCAAGGGCCCCGGAAGGGGACTCTCGCACATGACAGGGGTCATGATGTCCAGAGGTTCTATTTGATCTAGGACGGCAGCTCGCACCACTCCCGTTTTCAGGCTTGAAGCCAGCCCTTTCAAGGGAGAAGCCAGAGAGGGCCCTGATGGAGGCTTGCAGCGGTTTTACTCCACTTGGGCCTGACTTGAATCAGACGCTTGGGTGTTGGAAATGATTTGTGAGGGGTACATGCTCAGTCCCTCTCAGATGCCTTTATGGTATCCTCCTGTCACGTGCCCCAGAAGGCCTGGCCGTCCACAACATGCTGGAACAGCTGTTTCAGCTCAAAGCGGTGGTTCCCATGCTGAAGGCCAAGTGGGACCTCGACCGGTATTCAATTTACTTTGTGGTTCCCAACAAGAAGGGAACTTGGTGGCCCATTCTGGATCTGAAAGGGGTCAGCCATGCTTTGTGAGTCTCCTGCATCCAAATGGAGACCCTGCGCTCAGTCATTGTGGTGATGCGGCAGGTGGAGTATCTCACCATTCCTTGACTCACGGAGGCATATCTGCATATACCAATTCACTTCATGCATCAGCGCTTCTTGTGATTTGTGGTCCCAAGGGTCCATTTCCAGTTTCAGGCCATACCATTCAGCCTGGCCACGGCTCCTCAGGTGTTCACCAAAGTTACAGTGGTGGTGGCTTCAGCCCTGTGCAGCCAGGGGATGCTGGTCCACCTTTAGCTGGATGACTGGTTGATTCAGGTGAAGTTGCCACAGGACAGCCAAGAGGCCACCAAAATTGTGGTCAACTTCTCGAAGAGCAGGATGGTGCCTTCTCGTTCGCTGGAGTATTTGGGGTCCCTTTTCAACACAGTGAAGGGCATTGTTTTCTTGCCAGAGGGCAGGATAGTCAAGCTGCAGGCTCAGGTGCAGGCCTTGTGGGGGGTTCCATGCCCATCGGTGTGGGATTATCTGCAGTGCTGGGCTCGATAGCGGTGATGCTGGATCTGGTACACTGGATCCATCTCCCCATGCATCCCTTACAATCCTCTCCCAGTGGTCCCTGCAGGCACAGTCGATACTGGCACAGTCGATACTGTTGGCCCTGACGGGCATTGCCCGGGACAGCTTCCAGTGGTGGTTGGATCCGACCAGGTTGGCGGTGGCAGGGATGTCCCTTAAGCCGCTGGACTGGGTTGTGAGGACCAGGGATGCCAGCCTTTGGGGCTGGGGGGGTGGGCCACTATCAGACACAGGTGGCACAAGGCTTGTAATCTCCAAGGGAGAAGCAATGTTCCTGTCTCTTCAGGTTTATTTCCTGCTGGTGCAGGGTCGGGCGATGAGAGTCCTCTCCAACAATGCAACAACGGTTGCATACACCAATCGCCAGGGGGGCACCTGGAGCTCCCTGGTGGCAGCAGAAGAGCTCCTGCTGCTCCAGTGGGTGGAATGCCACCTCCTGGCACTGTCGGCTGCACATGTCGCTGGGATGGACAATGTACAGGCAGACTTCCTGAGCCAGCAGACAGTTGACTCAGGGGAGTGGTCTCCTCTTGGAGGCAGTCTTTCAGCTAATTGTGGAGTGATGGGGGACCTCCATTATGGATCTGGTGGCGACAGTGTTCAACACCAAAGCCCTGCGATTCTTCAGTCATTGGCGAGAGTACATGTCGGAAGGCTACAATGCCCTTATGCAACCCTGGCCCATGGGCAGCCTGTTGTGCGTGTTTCCACCCTGGCCCTTGATTGGCTGGATGTGTCATCGAGTCCATTAACATCTGGGCCAGGTAGTCCTGGTGGCCCCGGACTGACCTTGGCAACCTTGTTACCCAGATCTGATGTGGGCTCTGGTGGCCGAACCCCTACCACTCCCGGGGCTGGCGGACCTTCTGATACAGGGCCCATCCTGATGCCAGGGGCGGATTGGTTCTCGCTTGTGGCATGGCTCTTGAACAGGTATGGCTAGGCCGTAGAGGTTACTGTCCGTGTGTGGTGGATACCCTGTTGAAGGCTCAGTAGTGTTCCAGGTCATTGGCCTATGTGTGTGTTTGGTGGATTTTTGAGATCTGGTGCACAGAGCGCAAAGTTTGGCCCTTGGTGGCCTCTCTTCAGGAGATTTTGGCCTCCTTCAAGTGGGCTGGAGAAGGGATTGGCTTTGAGCTCCTTGAAGGTTCAGATGGTGGCCTTGGCCTGTTTTTGCAATTTCTCTGGGGAGTAAAAAACATCCGGCCCCAATGCTATTCCTTGCTCCCACCTTGGGATCTCAATTTGGTCCTCTTCGCTTTGGCAATGGCTCCTTTTGAGCCTCCTCTGCAGCCTCCTTGAAGGATTTGACGCTCAAAGTAGCATTCTTAATTGTGATATGCTTGGCCCGTCGGATTTTGGAACTGTAGGCTCTGTCCCACAGGGAGCCATACTTGGTAATCTCCAAGGAAAAGTGATATTATGACCGGTTCCCTCCTTTCTGCTGAAGGTGGTTTCGACCTTTCATGTCAATCAGGTGATGACCCTGCCTATGTTCTCCTTGTGACTGAGATGCTGCAGATTCTTCATGTGTTGAATGTATGGCGGGCTCTCCATCATTACTTGCGGGCCACACAGGAATTCTGGAGGTCAGATTACCCTTTTGTGGCCTTTGGCGGTCTGAGGAAAAGTGAGGCAGCGTCCAAGGCCTCCATTTCTCACTGGATCCAGGAGAACATTACGTCCACCTACTTGCTACAGAACAGCATGGTTTCGGAGGGCCTGCGGGCCCATTCTACACGGACTCAGGCTGTGTCCTTGGCAGAGTTCGGTCTCATCCTGCCGCAGGATATTTGCAGGTCTGCCACCTGGTCCTCATTTCATTCCTTTGTGCAGCACTAGTGTCTGAATGTGCAGACCAGATAGGACGTGACTTTTGGGGCCCGGATGTTGCAGGCTGGTGTTGCTGGTACTGCTCTTTTACATCTCTCATGTTTGGACTGGACTTGAGGGACAATTAGGAAGGTGAAATTAGATCTTACCTGTTATTTTTCTTTCCTGAAGTCCCTCCAGTTTAGTTCAGAACCAGCCTGGTTCTTTTGTCTCTGTTTATGCAGCAGACCTGCATCGACCCGAAGGACTATGGGATTGGCGCTCTCGGCGGCTGACCTCTGCTGTCTAGTCTGTTGCCTTGGGGCTCTGCTGTGGGTACTGGTGTGAGCCTCTTGTTTGTATCCATGCTTAAGGGATACTCACTCATACAAAAAAAAAAAAAATATATATATATATAATTGGTAATATTTCTAATATAACAGCCGATAGAGACCTCTCTCTTTGTTGTTGTTTGTCGTTCTAAGTTGGCAGAGGATTGTTACGTCATACTGGCTGGTTGGTATGCATAGGCTTCTGGTGTGCTGTTTCAGCTCAGTTTTTTCTTAGTCTTCATCTGCTGGTGGTTGGGCATAACCTGCATTTCTGGACTGGACTGGAGGGACTCCAGGAAAGAAAATTAGCAGGTAAGGTCTAATTTCACCTTATTTTTGATTTAATGATTTGAATATGTCGGCTTTTAGAATTTACATCCATTATCTTTATATTTTACACAGTACGGGGGAAATGTATCACTGTTTCTATTTCTCTGTTGATTTGTCTGCTTGAAAATTAAATTGTTGCTGTCGTGGGATAGATGAGGAACAGGGTAATGACTCCTCTTCCCTCCTCCTTGCTCAAACCTGGAACTAAGATGTCCTTGCTCCCTCTCCCCCATCTCCCCCCTCTACCCCCACACACATACTTTGGATAAGTAGCTCAGATTTGCCTGCAAAAAATCTGGTAACCTTATTTCAGGTCTATCTATTTGTTTCGTCTGGTTTCTGTCTTTCTCCAGCAACATCTGTTTCTTTTTCTCCTCCCTGTGCTGATTCTGGTGTATCTGATTTACTGTGAATTGGCTTTTTTTTCCCAGTATACACCACTCCACTGATTGCCGAGAAGAGGTTTCCATTTTCTTCCCACAGGCTCCTCACGCATTCACTAATTGTTCTACTCATACGCCACAAGTTCCCACACAAGTGAGTCACATTTATTCTTGAGTCTACCATTGAATTCTGAGCAGTAGGTTGGATGCAATACAGAATTACTGGAGACACAGGTAGTGCAGGAATTTTGAATTACTTTCTTCCTTTTGTATTGAGAGCTGCTTGAGGTGAATAACTTGTTTCAGCAAACAACAACTGCAAAGAGAAGAGGAGAGGTGGATAACTCAGCAAGGGTATAAAACCAAACAATAGGCAGAATAGGGTTTACACATCCCAGGAGCAAGTAACTAAAAATAAATACACCTGGTAAAACAGTAATAAGGCATCAGAATCAGGCAGACTTCCTCCAAGAGTATCATTTGTTCCTCCTTATCCTCATTACCCCTTTTTCGCCACATCCACCTGGAGTGTTCCCGTGCCTCAGCCTTTTCTTATCGTGGCCTCACCCTCTGGCACACTCTTCCTCTCTACATTTTACAAGAACATTCTTTTCCAAAATTTAAAAAGGCTGTCAAATCCTTGCTTTTTATTCTATGCTTTGGGAAACATCTGGGGGTCGCTGTCTCTGTGGTTGAAGGCTCCTTCTATTTTCCTCTGTTGTTAAGTATAAGGCACATTTTAGAAAGGCAGTGTAGATGAAATCTGGGATGACCAAGACAAAACGTCTGAAATTCAGGGGGAAGAGCAGCAGAGAGGCTGGGCACATGCAAATGATGTGTAAATTTGGCTCATCTCTACCCTGAAAGACATACATGTCTGCAAAATAAAAGGGAAAATGGGGATGTGCAGAGTAATGGATCAAACATGCAGGTTTTTGCCCGATTTTAGGAAACTGGATGTGTCTGTTATGGATGTTTGCCATTCCAAGAACATAGATGTGCCCACAGCCCTATTTCTGAATGTGCCCACATATCTCTTACCACATATGTCCTGGCCTGCCATCTTGAAAAACAGACATACAGTGGAGCAGGAGCTAGAAACATAGAAATATGACGACAGAAAAAGACCACATGGCCTATCTAGTCTGTCCTTCCATATCAACAACTACAACAGTCCCCTTTTTACCTTTAGAGATCCTCTGAGTTTGTCCTATGCTTTTTTGAATTCAGTTACTGTCCTCATCTCTACCACCTCCACTGGGAGACTATTCCACGGATCCACAAATTCCTTTCTACTTACTGACATGTTTTTATTTTTTTGAAGGAGCAAAAAATATTAGGGGAGTGAGGGGACATTTTCCTTTTCTCCTTACAGTTGTTGGTTTGCCGAAATGAGCACTTTTCAGAGTCCCATTCATGCCTTGGAGCAGATATAGCCATGGACGTTTCTGTGGCAAATTTAGATATGCAGTGCCGTTCTAAAATTGGGAGCACAAGCATATCTATTTTGGTAAGGTTACCAGATGTCCCCAGTTTTTGGGGATTGTCCCCAGTTTCAGAACTGTGTCCCTGACTCCCATCTGTTTGGCAGCCTCCTGTCCCCGATTCCAGCAGTGGGGACAGAGAGGGTAGAAAAAAATATTTTCAATTTAGTGATTGGAGCATTCAGTTTTTAGAATTTACATCCATTATTGTTATATTTTGCACAGTATGGGGGAAGTGCATCACTATTTCTGTTTCTCTGTTGATTTCTCTGCTTGGATGTGATATTGTTGCTGTCATGGGGGCAGTGTAATGACGCCTCTTCCTTCCTCCACACCTTGTTGTTCAAATCTGAAGCTAAGGCATCCCTTCCTCCCCACCCCTCCTGGCTTTGGATAACAAGTGTCCCAGATTTGTATGCAAAAAAATCTGGCAACCTTTTTTCAGACCACCCCAGCCACACTTCCAGCATACCTCTCTGTAACATAGACGTGATCACATCAGACATTTGTAAACTCAGGGCATTCTAAGATTGCTCTTGAGCAGTAGATGTGATTGGGGTGTCTGAAAGGTTTTCAGAAGTCCAAATTACAAATAGGGCTTATGAAATCACCCCCTATGAGTCCCCTTGTTCTATTTCTGGTTTCTTCTGATTCCTATTTCTCCCTCTTTTCTTCTTGACAGTGGAAACAACCTTGTAGTCTTTTATATTTTTTTTATATTGTTAGCCGCTTTTGTTGCACCTTTGCTGTAAGCGTGGTGCATTAAGTGGACCTAAATAAAATAAATAACTAAATCATGTAGGAAATGAGTGAGGTGGTTTAAGGAAATCAATTTCAACTATGAGAGAAGACTGGAACTGACAAAGAACCATCATATTCAGCGTTCTGTCTCCAAAAGTTGCAAGCTGAAATTAGTGCGCCTGTGATACATCCTGGCATGAAAATCCATCAAAACGCTGAATGCAGGGACTGGTAACCCCTGAGACATTGGCAAAATGCAGAAAATGGGGGTTCAGAGCAGCAGAGGTTCCAAGAAACTATACAGAATTCAGGGGTGAAAAATATCTGAGGCTCTAGCACTTTAAAGAATTTGCCAGTTTAGAAAATCTAGAATGGACACTTGATTTCTGAGTAAGGAATACCCGAGGACGCACTTGTAGTTGTAGTTATACAGCAGCTTTCTCCAGCCTCTCAGACCACTTGAAGCTCTGCCTAAGAAACCCTTCTATTGGTGTGCTTCTCTGTCTAGCCATGCCTCCTGCGGGTATCTGCAACCTGCTGGTGGACAATTAGTGAGTTGGAAAGGAAGAAAATATAAAGTTTTTTTTTGGGGGGGGGGTACTTGTTCAGAAGGGGTTTTTTTGTTTTGTTATTTACATTTCTTGGCTTCAGATATGTGTTGATTATTGTCAAGAGCTTTTATAGTCAGGCGGGAGATTTGGAAATAAGTATGTAGATGTTTCCGGAGATGGGTATGCACATATAGTTCAATCAGCTGTTCGTTCATTCGTTCATTCATTTATTTATTTATTTGTTTGTTTGTTTATTTATTTTCTTTGGCTCTGCAGCTCCCTGAACATCTTGAACAACAAGAAGTGCACTAGGTAAGGGCCAGCAAGTCTCAGTCAGGTGGCATGTTTCCAAAACTCTATAGATCTTGTGTCTGGGAGGGATTTGCCTGGGAACTGCTGTGTTATGGCTTTATTTCTACTGGATACAGGGATAAAGGTAGGGGGGACAGTTATGTTTTGAAGAGACAAGAGGTTTTTTCTAGCTCCAGTAGTCCAGGAATGATCACTGCCCACTCTAATTGGTTTCTGATCAGTCCCATTTTTATTTTTTGTTTTTTACTGAAAGGCTGATCCCAGTTTGGTTTTGGTCCAGTACATGTATGGACTTGTAGTTTTGATTTTCAAAAGTAGGAACTGCTAATCCTTTTATGCAGTGGTGCCTCAAAGGGGTTCTTACAAGACCAGCCCTTAAAAGGGCTTTTCCCAGCACACTTTTAAAAGGGATTCATGCCATGAACTGTCTGACAGTGTGTAGTGGAACATAAAGGCACCCAATTCTAAATAAATCCACTTGAGACAGGTGACAAAAACTTCCATGTACTCTATCTTCATGTATATGTGAGGGGCCTCACTGATAGAAGGTTCCAGTCCCTTGAGCTTACAGAGAACTGTGTATTAAACTTACCAAGTTCTGGAATTTTCTTTTCCTGGTTGGAGTAAAACCAGAAACAGTCAGTGCTGCTGCTGTAGGAATAAAGCAACTCCTGCAGGCAGCTACTGGTAAAACCTTTACTGGATTCATTTAGCAGTCCAAAAAAACGAAAAGCATAAAGGTACTCGCCAACGTCCAAGGCACACAAAAAAGCAAGATACTAAGAAAAGTTTTATTAGGACCAATAGGTCAACCAGTAGGAATATCAATACCACAAGACCCTACATGAGCTGTGTTTCAGCAGGAGCCTTCTTCACAGATTAAAACTCTGTGTGGTAAAAACATACATAAAAATACATATAAAACATAATCAATAAAAAAAAATCATTTTTACATTTATTTTTATTTTCCTCTTCGCCTCCCTCCCCCTCCCTTTCCCCCTCCATTCCTCCCCTCCTCTTCTTCCCCCCTCCCCTTCCCTTCCTGTCCCTCCATTGACATGATATGACCCATATCTTATGTATTTTTACTCTATTTATGTATATTTACTATAGTTGTGTTATCAGTCAGTTTATAGTCCTCCTTATCACAATGTTTGGAATTCCATCATTGTTTTGTTTCTTTTGCCTTTTATTTTGTTATTATGAATATTTTGTTATTATGAATATTTTTCATTTATTTGTTTTATGATTAGTTTAGCATGCCTTTGTTCCTATTTGTTCCATATAGGACTGTCTACAAAGTACCCTTTTTATATGTTCTTTACATGCTTTTATTTGTAAGACATGTGAATTATGCATTTTATTCTCTTAATTTCTATTTTCAACTTCTGCCTTTGATCATGGAGTATGTTTTGAATATTTATTGTTTAATTTATTTATGTCCACACAGTTTTTTGACCCCTGAAGTAGGCTCCTGCCGAAACACAGCTCATGTAGGGTCTTGTGGTATTGGTATTCCTACTGATTGACCTATTGGTCCTAATAAAACTTTCCTTAGTATATTGCTTTTTTGTGTGCCCTGGATTCATTTAGACCATGCCTGTGGAACTCACAGGAAGCTGCTTGACTCACTTTGCACCAGCTGGCAGTAAGTAGCAGGGTTAACTGCCACATGCTGTTAAAACTATATGGGATAATTGTTTTACAGTTAGAGCAGGGGTTCTCAACCCAGTCCTCAGGACACATCTAGCCAGTCAGGTTTTCAGGATAGCCATACTGAATATGCATGAAGAGATATTTGTATGCGTTGTCTCCATTGTATGTAAACTTCTCTTATGTGTATTTATTGTGGTTATCCTGAAAACCTGCCTGGCTAAATCTGTCTCGAGGAATGGGTGAAAACTCCTGAGCAGGAGTGATAGCAGAGAGAGACTGGAGAGAGTGTGGTAAGCTGGGCCTCAGTGACCACAGGAGGAGCCCTTGGTTTCCCTGGGACCAAAGCAAACAGGAGGATTTTCAAAGGCAAAAAGGAGTTGGACTGCTATAGAAAATCAACAGTTAAAAAGGTATTTGCTTGCACAGCAGACAAAGGTTCATCTGGGACAGATCCAATTACTGCAGAACTGAGCTGCAGCCTGCTTGATAACAAGGACTGATACAGAGGGACACCCAAAGGGAAAAATCCTACAGGCCACCAGAGGTAGCAGAGTTCTTACTCAATGCCTGGGAGAAGTATGTGAGCTGAATTTGGAAACCAGAATCGTTCTGGGGACCATCCAATCCAAGAAAGAATTCAAATTGAGTAGGACTGTGAAAGAGGTTTTTTTTCCTTTACAAGAGCACCAAGAGCCAGTGTGATTGGGAAACTATCCTACCCCAAGTTATAGCTTTATTTTCCCTCAGAACACTCGGGGAACTGCATAGCAGAAAACTAAAATATGATATTCTAACAGTGACCACCAACTAGACTATACACATACTCAGCAAAGTGGTTCTGTTTTCTGAACAGTTCCAGCCATCTTGGCTACCAGCTTTTCTGTTTTGTTTTTTTAGTAATTGGGCTTGGGACCACAGTTTCATTTAGTTTGAACCTACCTTGA
The DNA here is from genome assembly GCA_033557465.1 of Ichthyophis bannanicus. Lineage (NCBI taxonomy): Eukaryota > Metazoa > Chordata > Amphibia > Gymnophiona > Ichthyophiidae > Ichthyophis > Ichthyophis bannanicus. The sequence goes on along the minus strand of CM066039.1, from coordinate 239,735,313 downwards.
ATATTTTATGTTAATATCTGCCTAATGTTTAACCTGATTTTTTTTCCTGTAATTACCATTACATGCTACCTTATATAATACAGGCAGAGCCCGATTCACTGTGGGGCATGTTCGGACCGTCTGGAGAGCCCCGGCCGAGACGAGGCCGTTTGGACCGATTCTGCACCACGGTTGCAACATTGGGCCCGGAAATGGCCCGGCGTGCCCCTGCTACAACGCGGGGACATCCTCCCTGTGGGCTGATCCTCCTGCTGTGCACCTGTCCCTGCAACCCTGCTGCCCAACCCCCGGCAGGTGCTACCGGGGCCCGGATTGGGCAGCGGGGACCCACTGTTGGCCTCCATTTGCACCGAGAGGGGCTTCCTGGCTCCAGGGGAGGCTTCTGTCCATTCTGTGCAGGATCAGGGGGAGGGGCACCCCGCGCTTATTCCACCTCAGAGGTGGAATAAGCAGGGCGTTGTCCTGGTGATCGCCAGACGTACAATAGAATAGGCCCTGTATGTCCAGGGGTCAGTCCCACCCTCACCCTGCCCACTCTCCACCCCCGTCACACCTCTGTCCCCCACAGTATGCACAGCAGCTCTGTGCGTACAGTGGGGGACAGAGGCAGAATACTGGCAAGGTGGATAGCAGGGTAGCACATCCTGGCGGGACATGCTGTCCCGCTATCTGCCTTATGGAATCGGGCCTTAATGGGGTTAAAGAGGAACATGATAAAATATTCAACAGGAAAACATGACAGGAGGGAGAGAGTGGTGTGAAGCAGAATGAGGAGGAAATCCAGGCTGCCCAAGGTGAATGGAGAGGTATTTGGAGAGGACTTGAATATTGTGGAACCAGCCAGGGGCCAGAAAGAAGAGAAGAGTTAGAAGAGAGATCAAGTGATTGAAGGGCTGACAGTGGATCTCCAGGCCTGCATGGTGGCTGATAGGTGTGATGGGGCACAAGAAAGGGATCAACTGCCAAAATTACACCTTACATCTAAGAGAAAAAGTATGATGTCTATAATTTACATTAAGTAACCACAATGGATCTTACAGAGATAAAATGGATGCAGTATTGTGCAGCAAAGATTGTTACTGAGACAATTCTACAAAAAAGACACAGGGCCAGAAGAAAAGGAGAAAGATAACAATTCCTTGGAAAAAATGTATTGAAATAAAAATGAAATCACTGTGTATCGAGACAGGTTTCTCAAAACATCAAAATGAAACATTACCAGAAGAAGATCTTAAATTCATATGCTCCAATAATAAATTGAGAGTAATAACAGAAACACAAAAATAGCAGAAATATGAATAAAATAAAAAAACTCCTCCATGCCTACGAGGTGGTTTATAATCAGTATAATCAGTCAATCAATAATCAACCACATCTTCCCTAGACCCATGCCTGGTCTCTTGGTTTAAGGTCATAATTAAGCAACTGTACCCTATTCTACGGAACATCACAAAGATATCTCTCAGTCAAGGACATCTACCTGCCACTCTCAAATATGCAACAGTTCGAACAATCTTAAAAAATACAAACGCTGACCCCAAGGATCCAAACTCCTATCATCCAATCTCAAGCCACCCTTTCCTGACCTGGGGATGGGTGAAGAAAGCCCCCAGGTAAGTGAAAGCCCCCAGGTAGGTGATACATTAAATACCTTTATGGAAATGGGTAACAGGGGTAACATATGGAAAGCAGTGTGTATTAATGCCCGTAGCATGGGAAATAAGATCCCTGAAGTTGAAGCTTTGGTGGGAGTGGCTGACTTGGATTTAGTGGCAGTTACAGAAACATGGTTCACAGAAAACCATGACTGGGATGTAACTATACCTGGCTGTACTTTATTCAGAAAGGACAGGGTAGGAAGAAGGAGAGGAGGAGTGGCACTATATGTAAAAACTACTATTAAAGCTTTGGAATTACAGAGCTTAAAAGGGAGAGAGGAGGCATTGTGGGATAAACTAGAAAGAGGGAAAGAGAAATCTATTTGCATTGGTGTGATATACAGACCTCCCTCACAAGAGGAAGAGGTGGACAGAGAGTTAATTGAAGACATACGCAGCATTGCTAGGAAAGGGGAAGTGCTACTGATAGGAGATTTCAATATGCCAGATGTTGATTGGCACATTCCTGCTGCAGTATCATCTAGAAGTAAGGAGATCCTGGATTCTCTACAGGGAGAACTATTCAGGCAATTGGTAACAGACCCCACACGTGAAGGGGCCATACTGGACTTGGTGCTTACCAATGGTGAAAGTGTTTCTGATGTTGTAGTGGGAGATCATTTTGCATCCAGTGATCACCAGATGGTGTGGTTCAGTATTAGGACTAGGGCTATTAGAATCCATTCCAACGTGAGGATCTTAGACTTTAGGAAGACTAACTTTGCGAAGATGGGCCAATACCTCAGGGAGTCGTTAGTGGGATGGGAACAGCTGGGGGATGTAGACAAACAGTGGGCAAAACTGAAAGGGGGTATTTTAAAGGCAATCAACCTTTTTGTTAAAATGGTAAATAAAGGCAAAAGGAACAGGAGACCGCTATGGTTTTCGAAGGAAGTAGCTGAAAAAGTGAAGAAAAAGAGGGAGGCCTTCATGAAATACAAGAGATCACAGAGAGAGGAAGACAGGCATCTGTATTTGGAAAAACATAGAGAAGCTAGTAAAGTAGTCAAGAAGGCAAAGATTCAAAAGGAGGAGGAAATAGCCAATGCAATAAAATGGGGGGATAAGACATTTTTCAGATATATTAGTGAGAAGAGGAAGGGCAAAAGTGGTATTGTCAGACTCAAGAGTGCAGAGGGGGAATATGTAGAAGCTGATAAGGATAAAGCGGAATTGCTTAACAAATATTTTTGTTCTGTGTTCACAGATGAAGAACCAGGAGCAGGACCTCAGAAAACACCCACAAATAAGAACAGAAGCGAGGGACATCTTGAACAATTTTCAGAAGACTGTGTTCGTGAGAAACTAGCTCTACTTAAAGTAGACAAAGCGATGGGACCAGATGGGATACACACTAGAATACTGAGGGAACTTGGGGACGTTCTAGCAGCTCCACTGACTGACCTTTTTAATGCCTCGTTGGAGTCGGGAGTGGTGCCAAAGGACTGGAGAGAGGCTCATGTGGTGCCTTTACACAAAAGCGGAAGTAAGGATGTGGTTGAAAACTACAGGCCGGTTAGTTTAACTTCGGTGGTGAGTAAATTATTGGAAACGCTGCAGAAAGAGAAAATAGTGAGGTTTCTGGAGTCCAGCAGATTACAGGATCCGAGGCAGCATGGATTCACCAGAGGCAGGTCTTGTCAGGCAAATCTGATTGATTTCTTTGACTGGGTGACCAGGGAATTGGACCGAGGGAGAGCTCTAGATGTGGTGTATTTAGATTTCAGTAAAGCCTTTGACACTGTTCCTCACAGGCGACTTATAAACAAACTGAGCACCCTAGGGATGGACCCTAAAGTTACTGCTTGGGTTAGAAATTGGTTGGGTGGGAGGTGACAAAGAGTACAAGTAAATGGAGCTCACTCTGAGGAGAAGGATGTTACCAGTGGTGTGCCCCAGGGATCTGTTCTTGGTCCGATTCTTTTTAACATCTTTGTTAGTGATTTAGCGGAAGGGCTGTCGGGTAAGGTTTGCCTCTTTGCAGATGATACCAAAATCTGCAATAGAGTAGACACCCAGGAAGGTGTAGATAACATGAGGAGGGATCTAGCTAAGCTTGAAGAATGGTCTAGAATTTGGCAGCTGGGATTTAATGTTAAAAAATGTAAGGTCATGCATTTGGGCTGCAGCAATCCAAGGGAGCAATACAGTATAGGAGGTGAAGTACTTTTGTCCACTAAAGAAGAGCGGGACCTAGGCGTGGTTGTGTCTGATGATCTTAAAGTAGCTAAACAGGTAGAAAAGGCGATGGCAAAAGCTAGAAGGATGCTTGGGTGCATACGGAGAGGAATGGCTAGCAGAAAAAAGAAGGTGATAATGCCTCTGTATAAGTCTTTGGTGCGACCTCATTTGGAGTATGGTGTGCAATTCTGGAGACCGCACCTTCAAAAGGATGTGAACAGGATGGAGTCGGTGCAGAGGGTTGCTACTAAAATGATTAATGGGCTTCATTATAAAGCATATGAGGACAGACTTAAGGATCTTAATATGTACACCTTAGAGGAAAGGCGGGATAGAGGTGATATGATTGAGATGTTTAAATACCTCCGTGGCATAAATGTTCAGGGAGAGAGCCTCTTTCAATTGAAAGCAAGTTCTGCTACGAGGGGACATGGGATTAGGGTGAAGGGAGATAGATTCAGGAGTGATATGCGGAAATATTTCTTTACAGAAAGAGTAGTGGATCCATGGAATAGTCTCCCAGTGGAGGTGGTAGAGATGAGGACAGTAACTGAATTCAAAAAAGCATGGGACCAACACAGAGGATCTCTAAAGGTAAAAAGTGGACTGTTGTAATTGTTGTTATGGAAGGACAGACTAGATAGGCCATGTGGTCTTTTTCTGTCATCATGTTTCTATGATTGAGAAAGTGATTCAATACCAACTCAAGATCACCTTGATAACCATTCTCCACATGACCAAAACCAACACGGCTTTAAAACCCAACACAGTGTGGAAACACTCTTCACATCACTCTTGGACAACCTGCTGCTAAGTCTGGATAACATTAAAAGTGGTTTCTTACTCATATTTATTGATATCACTGCAGCCTTTGAGTCAGTTAATCAGAAATAGGGCTCCATGGCACTACCCTCCAATGGTTCACCTCTAACCTATCCCATAGGAAAATTCAAATAAAATATAACAATGGCCTTTCTGGCATAATAGATAAACCATAGGACATCCATTAAGGATCAGCTCTCTGCCATCCTTTTTAATATTTATATTCAGCCACTATGCAAAATTATCAATCTCTACAAGATACAATATAGAATTTATGCAGATGACATTATGGTCTTTGCCCATTTTAACGTAGATCAACCCAATTTCTCTAACCAAATGGCATGTTTGAAAGCAATGGCGGATTGGCTACAACAACAAAACCTCAACATAAACTACAGGAAAATTGAGGCGCTCTTTGTGACCAGGAACACTTCCTTCACCCCACTGGAGACCCTCAAATACCTGTATAATGACATAAAAGTTAAAGAACATGTAAAATACCTTCAAACACATATTACCAGATCCACAAAAGCAGCGTACCTCAAGCTGAATATAGTGTGAAGGTTCAAGCCACTTTCACACAGTGTGTCAAGACATGATAATGCCAATACTAGACTATTGCAGCGTAATATATCAGGGACTCCCGAAACAATCCACATTCCCGTTACAACTAGTACAGAACACAACTGCTTGAACAATTGCAGGAACTGCTAGAAATGATCATATTATTCCAACTCTGAAGCAGCTCCACTGGTTTCCATAGACTCCTGTACCAAATACAAATCATTACTCATAATCTTCAAAATCACCCAAGACTTATACCCAGAATCACTATAGACACTGGTCACCAAGGACCCAGCACTGAGAGCAAAAAGAACAATGCACCAGAATCAACTACTCACCCCTGCTATAAAAACCACAGTAAGTGGGCATTCTCAATTTCTCAATTTATGCTCCAGCGATCTGGAATGCCCCCCCTGTCAACATAAGAGAAATCAAAGACCTAATGGACTTCAGAAAGGCCCTAAAAACCTTTCTTTTCCTGGAGCATTATGAACAACCAATGAATAATCCTTACATTAGTAACTGATTTCCCTGGATAGTAGAGCCTTATTCTTCCTGAGTTTTACAATCACCCTGCCAATCAAGTCACTTACTACCACTTGAGAATTCCCTTACAATACCTTACACTTAACAAACAAAGACATATTTTCCATAATTGTCCCTGTGTACCCCACCCCTCTGCATTAATGGTTTCTCACTTTTGTAAATATTGTACCGTATTGATTGTTACTCCCTGTTATAAACATCTTTTCCCTGAACTCCAAGTTCGATTACCTGTTCAATGTAATTTATAAAAATTGCAATGTTTTATGTAAACAACTTTGAATGTAAGAAAGGCGGTATATAAAACTTGTTATGATGAACTTGTACATCCCTCAAGAAATTGATTATACATTTAGGGCCTGATTCCGTCCCGGACGTCGATCCCCTCTGTACGTCCGGTCTGAATTGTATGTACAGAGGGAATTGCAATTCTGATCCCTTGCCCCCATCTAACTTCCTCACACAACTGGCAGGGAAGTTAGTCACAGCAGGGTGAAGGCACGAATAGCAGGGATGGATGTCCTGTTGGGTCAGACCAAAGAGCCATAGAGCCCAGTATCCTGTTTGCCCAACAGTGGCCAATCCAGATCATAAGTACCTGTCAGGCTTCCAAAAGGTAGACTGATTCTATGCTGCTTATCCCAGGAGTAAGCAGCAGATTTTCCCAGTTCACTTTAATAATGGTTTATGGGCTTTTCCTACAGGAACTTGTACAAATCTCTTTTAAACCCAGCTACACTAACAGCTTATTTTACATCTTTCGGCAATGATTCCAGTGTTTGATTACGCATTGAGTGAAAAAAATATTTCCCTTGATGAGTCTTAAATGTGCTATATTGTAGCTTCATTTTGCATCCCCTAGTCTTTCTACTTTTTGAAGGAGTAAACAACCAATCTATGTTTACCAGTTCCACTCCGTTCATAATTTTATAGATCTCTATCATATCTCCCATCAGCCATCTCTTTTCCACACTGAAGAGCACAAACCTTTCCTCATAGGGGTATCCTTCCCATCACCTTTATGTTGCTCTTCTCTGTACCTTTTTCTAATTCTGCTATATCCTTTTTACGATATGGTGACTGGAATTGCACACAACATTCAAGGAGTAGTTGCACCATGGAGTGATACAGAGGCATTATAATATCCTTGGTTTTATTTGCCATGATTCCTAGCTTTTTATTTGTTTTCTTGGCCATTGCTGCACAATGAGCAGAGGGTTTCAACGTATTATCCACTATGACGCCTAGATCCTTTTCCTGGATGGTGATTCCTAGTGTTGAACCTTGCATTGTGTAACTTTAATTTAGGTTGTTCTTCCCCTTAAGTGCATCATTTTGCTCTTGTCCATATTCAATTTCATCTGCCATTTGGACGCTCAGTCTCCCAGTTTCTCAAGGAGCACTTGCAATTTTTCACAATTCTCTTCTGATTTAACAACTTTGAGCAGAAGGAATGAGTGAGAATCCACATGAATGCATAAGAAAAAAAGCAATATAATTTGCAAGAAAAAAGTTCAAAGAATTAGATCAAAAGACAAGGAAAGAGAAGAGATAAATGCACAAATACAATGAGAAATACAAAATGCTACTCTAAGAACTATACAGTACATGGATGAAACTAGGACACATGAATGATCAAGGAGAGGTGAACTTAGACCCCAGAATGAGAGATTGATAATTGCAGCCCAGGACAGTGGACTACAGTCAAGATCTTTTATAGTAAAAACAGAAATACTGGTAAAACAGACATATGTAGATTTTATAAGAAAGATCTGGAAATAGTTACTCATTTTGAAATTGGCTGAAAATTCTAATGGCAAAAGATCTCTATGCAGAAAGGCACAACAAAGTGGCACGTCTCATCCACTGGAAACTTTGTAAGCACTACAATATCACAGGAACTGGAGGCACACAGGGATCGTGAATCTAAGAGAATTATGGTGCATGAAGAAGTTATGATCACTTGGGCTATTCCCAATCTGACAGATAAGAAGCCAAATGCAAGGAAAGCCAACATAGTGGTAAAGAAGAAAAAAATCTAACTGGCATTGGTAATAAGGGTGTCAGTTCCAAGCGATTATTCTGTGAATTGTTTGGAAAGGGAAAAAAGATCCTCAAAACTAGGACGTTTAGTCAGACCAAGAAAATGTGGCAGAAAGATACAGAAATATTTCCCATCATACTAGAAGTCACTGGACTGATTAAGAGAACTTTCCAATCGCCCTTTGACAAATTTCCTATTTACTGTATGTTAGATATTATGAACTCCAGAAGGAGACTTTCTTTGGTATGATTCAAGTACTACGGCAAGCTTTAGTAAATTAGAGAAACGGAGATCTTGCTCAACAAGCCCTGCTCTAGAAGTTATGTTCATTGCCCTACAGTTAACAAGTAGATGCTGATAAAGTTACTTGATGTAAATTGTCTGCCCTCTTGTGAATTCTGTGGGAGCAAATCACAGGGCTTGGAAGCAACTCTCTCTCTTTTGATACAGACTGTCCACGCTTCAGCTGGCACAAGTCCCAGAATTCTAATTCCAGGTCCTGGAGGGCTTAGTCTAAGAAAGCTCCAGGAACCTGTCGGGATAAAGGGCCTGTTTCTGGCAGAACACAAGCTACAGGGATTATCCCCCAGTTACATATGTATGTCCACTTGTATGCAAGCTGCTGCTTGCAGAGCTGCTGCCTCACTGACTGGCTGGACCGGGAGGCGTGATGACATCGGCACCGAAAGGGGGAAACAAGCACACAGCGCTGATGCCACATGAGATCGCTGTGCTGATGGGAGTGATGCTCTTAATGGTGCTGTGGACTCTGCTGAGCTTTTCCTGCAGCTCAACATGAATAAGGAGCATTGTCCAGGCATCCTCCAGGTTCTGAGGAGGAGGGAACTCCTCTTCACAAGCCCGTTGTCGAGGGAAAGTTTTCCTTATGGCGCTGGACTGTCGCCCTAAAATCACTTTGCCCCTGCAAACAAGGCATAGCGCTTATTAAGACTCCTTGTGCCTTAGCGCGACGGACTCCCTGCTAGGGGTACCCTGAATCCTTGGTACCCTGAACCGCAGCTAGACAAGGGAAAATCCTTGCGCAGGCAGAATAGCTACTTCACGGCTCTCCTGCTGGGCCTCTGGCATGCTGGAGTGGAGTGGAGCAGTAGCCTAATGTTCAGAGCACAGGCAAAACGGCCATCATAGGGGCACGCTCGCCACCAGGTCCCTGTGCGGGACCCATGGCATCAGTACAGCCCTCCTTGGACCACAGGCAGAGTCAATGCTAAAGCAGGCAGCTCCTGCTATCAGAAAATCAACCCGTGGCATCGACACAGCCCGCTTTGGACCTCAGGTAGTGTCAAAACTAAAACAGTTAGCTCCGGTGGTCAGCAGAACAGACCCGTGGCATCAACACAGCTGCCCGCAGGCAGGATCTGGACTAGAGCGGGCAGCTCCTGCCATCAACTCCTCCAGCAGCCCTTTGAAACAAAAGCGGAAGGAGCCCAGGATCAGATCCTGAATGACCAATTGGCCACATACTATTACAGAGCCTGCACGTAACATTAAACACCCCTACAGGGCTTCACATCTGCTTCAGTCTTCGAAAAAAAAGCTTCAGTCTTCGAAATAAAATGCACAGCCCCTCTGACGAATGCAGCACACTGAGTGCCTGCACGACAGGTTAGAAGAGCAGCCTAAGGGCTAGGGTTGGGCAGACTTCGATGAGTCTCACATGCACCAGCTACATCTAAGAAGATGGAGGGTGGCGGCTCCACAGATGTCTTAGGTCTCTGTACACTGCCACCGGCAAGAAACCAGCCTCTGCTCCTGGGGGTAAGACAACTGAAGCTGTCCAAGGGAAAGGTGAGGTGGCCATTCCGTGAATACAAAAAAAAAAAAAATGGCAAAGCAGCCCTGAAGCGGGAGCACCTGAGGCAAGGAATTATGCCAACATTTGTGGAAATCTGCCTACGGTCCCTCAGGCCCAGCAGCACCTTTGGACTCTGCAGCGCTGCCCTTGCAGCCAAGGGACAACTGCTCCCATACGCTCGCCTGCGTCTCGTGCCCTCATACTCCTCTGCCGGGACCACCTCACACCCTTGCCTGAGGCAGTGCCGTGTGGTGGCAACAGACTCAAAAATAAATAAATATATAAAATAACATCTCTTGGTGTTTCCCCAGACACAGGCAACGATTCAGCAAACCATACCTGGACTCCCTGGTGAACCATCAGAAGCCTCACATTGACTGGTTGCTGTCTAAGCTAACATCAACACTACCGTGTCCACAGCAATCCTCCCATAACACTGGCGGGACAACCCGGGTGGGGTTACAGTGTGGTACTCTACACACAGCCACGGTACTTAGAACAGAGACACAATTCTCCTTTGAGGATCTTGCAGAACACGTCTCTACTTTATCATGGCCCAACTGTGCGAAGCCTGCACCTCTGGCAAAACTACCCAGCTGCCGTGCAAATCCCAGAAGACTTCACAGCTACAATGCCAATGGCAGAACCAAGACCCGCATCCCCGGGCTGCGTTCAGTGCTCCAGAACGGGAGCAACAAGCTATCACCAGTCCTTCAGATACAGGGACAACTGGCTACCACCAAGATTTCCCTACTAAACAACTCCTACACAGGAACCCCAGCGAACTCTGTGGCACCAAAACCTAGAACCTTGTGGCACCAAGACCTTGGCCAAGGTGGCAGGGCCCAAGGCCAGTCGGGGGATCACCGGGCTAGGGATACTACTTATGATCAACCCAGGTGCAGCACTGCAACACACACACACACACACACACACACACACAGATCTATATCAACAAACATCACAGGTTCAAGACCTGGCTGCAGGCCCAGTTGGGCATTAGAACACACTGCCAGAGTGCCACAACGCGCCGCCAGAGTGCCACAATGGCTCCTCTCGCTAAGGCCTGTTTGTCAACAAGGTGGTCATAGTCCCACACCTACACACAAAGGGAACAGGTTCCCACTTCCTTACGAGACGAAAGTTTGCAGGAAAGTTGGCCTGGTGGCTCTGATAATAAGCACTGTCTACCATCCTAGGAAGGTACCTGGTTCAATTCCTGAGTTGGGACTTCTAATCACCAAGCAGGATGGGTTTGTGTTCACTGCGCAGGAGTGACAACTAGATCAAAAGCAAATAGGGATGGTTCTAATTTAAGTTCTAAACCCCGGACTTACCACTCTGAACCCTGACTTACCACTGCAAGCAGTACCCACCCTTCCAGGCAGGGCTAACTGTAAGTTGCCCTCCCAGAGACAGCTAACAGGTAGACCCATCTGCCAGACATACCTACAGGTGGGACTCTCAACCCGGGGCATCAGCTCCATCTTACATAGTGGGGCTGACCACTGATCGACCTTATACTGCTACAAATGGACAGAACCCAAGACATCCTCATCAGGTTGTAATTCGGACCTGACTCTGTTGGCCTCATACTTACCAACGCGATACGAATGAAACTCGTGCCTTTGCATCATCATCATGCAAGTCCTATAGTGCTTGGCACAAGTGCCAGACAGGTTTCCCAATTCCCTGGCTTTGCAGCCTCCGACAATTGCGCTCGGCAGCTGCACTGGCACACTACTCGACTGGCTTACATGTTGAGCATCCTGAGGATAGAACCACCACAGACAGAACTGCGGTAGACTGACAGCAAGATTACTGCTAATCCTGATGCCATCTCGGTAGCACCCCAAACCGCAGCAAGATTACTGCTAACCCTGATGCCATCTCGAGTAGCGCTCCAAACCGCTAGTCCTTCTACGCTACCACGACCAAGCCACATCAGCCAGGCCGTCGGAATGCAAGATCCTTCTCGGGAGAAGCAGAGACACCACACCCTGCATATCATCACAACCCTAAGCAGCTATACACCCAGGATGTACGCGAAATGGCACACCAGTAACACGGGACACAACTCTTCGTATGTGACCTTGAAAAACCCGGTGTACTCCTCTACCAGGGATTCTCCTTGACCAGGGACCCAAGCAGGTGCTCCAGCCATGCCTAGGGCACTGCCACGCACACAATGTCACCATGGCCGCCAGGCCATTGGACTGCAGAATACTTCCCTGGAGACACTCCATACTCTGGATATCATCACAGCGCTATGCAGCTGCATGCCCAGGACATACACGAAACAGTGCACCAACAACAAGGGACCCAACTGGTCCCAGCGTACTCCACCTCTAGGAAGTCCGCATGCACCTCCTCCTGGCACAAGCGGAGGCTCAAACCAAACACAGGACTCTAGCCAGGCTGAAGGATCCATCGACAGTCTGTGGCCCACTCCATGCAACATGGACAAACGCATCGACTAGCAGTCTCAAGGTCTATACCATTACCTCCTGCATGGACACATGACTCATGTCCTCTATGGTATTACTCTGGTAACAGACGGTGTTAATGCTTAGTTGCATCACTCTTGTAGCACTGTCAATATTGCTGCTGGTCCTAGCCTTGCTCGCAGTAACCACCTCACTGCCGCGGCTGCATTAATGAGTCAACTGCCGTGGCTGCATTAATGAGTCCATCTCACAATAGTGTTGCAGTACTTCCAATGTTGATGCCGTGGTTATCCTTGCCCACAGTCGTTAACTCAACTTTACTACTCGAGGGGACTCCCTCTACTACTGCACCTCTGCGGCTGCCCTTTGAGACCATTCTCTCTGCGACTGTCCATGGAGACCAAATACTCCCACAACCACTGCTACTGCACTTGTGCGAAATGGGCCTGTATGTCTACACGTTCAGTATCACTACATGCGGGATCTCATGGCCGCACACTCATTAACACTGCATGCTGCACGTTGTACTGTGTGCGTGCACATTGCACGTTTGGCACCGCCACGAGGTGCACTATGGCATTGCCCAGCCCTACAGGGATATTCCAAAGTGTTCCAGGGCACAACATTAAAACATCCAGCCATGATAAGGTGTCCCTGAATCTGATATCGGCCTCCCCCTTTCCACCACATCGCATGACAACTTGGGAGGCACCAAGTGTGGCTGACTCATCCTGCTTGTCCTAGGAGAAAACGAGGTTACTTACCTATAACAGGAGTTCTCTGTAGACAGCAGGATAAGTCAGCCACACATACCCGCCCCTGGGAAGGGGTCGGCCTCTGACCAGTGCCTGCCTCCTAGCGGCTAAGGCTCAGCTAGTGACGAACTGGCTAGCTAGGGGCGAGCCAGGGGGTAGGGCCAGTTGGCTCATGCTCAGAAGGGCTATCTGAATTGTTGCCTGTGTCCAGGGAGACACCAAGAAATGTTATTTTATATATTTATTTATTTTTGAGTCTGTTGCCACCGCACAGCACTGCCTCGGGCGAGGGTGTGAGGTGGTCCGAGCAGAGGAATATGAGGGCACGAGATACAGGTGAGCATATGGGAGCAGTTGTCCCTTGGCCGCAAGGGCAGCGCTGTAGAGTCCGAGGTGCTGCTGGACCCAAGGGACCTACGGGTCTGAGGCCAGCTGCATGAGCTGTGGATCTTTCACAAAGCTAAGACTCTAATTTTCTTTCTTATCTCTGCTGGTTTCTAACTACCAAAATAGAGTTTAACTGTCTGTTTTATGGGAATTGCTCATATTAAGTTTAACTGTGCTTATAAATTAAGCTTGGGGATAATCTGAATGACTGCTTTTCTGGGTAGTCTTGGAGCAGATATCTGTGGGTGCCCCCAGTTCAGGAACAGCCTACTGGCCAGAGACACTTAAGTTCCCGCCCACCCTACCCCTCGCCCCATCCTCCCGAGGGGCTGCATTGCCTATATAGTACTCGCATACGTTGCCATCTATCCCTTTAACTTGGGTTAGAGCCCACATCTTCTTCCTCCTTTCTTCTTCTTCCTCCTCTTCTCCTTCTAGGACTGCTTATTCAGCATGTCATGTATTCAGTGCAGTGACTGCAGTACTTTCATTCCAAGATGAATCATTTGGAACCTCAGAGCTTGTCCTACGTGCCTCAGGTCAGCTGCCATGCATAAAGAACTGACTCTACTAAGGGAAGACCTAGCTGCCATGCATAAAGAGGTGTCCCTACTGAGGGAGGAACTGGCTGCAATGAAGTGCACCTCTTCTAGGATACAAACTGAACAATGTCCACCACCGCTCCCACAAAGCATCAAACACCCCAGGGACAAGTGGATCACGGTGGGTTCTGGTAGACTGCGACCTGTAACGCACAGACATCCTATGCATCAAAAGATATCCCTGCATAATGCCTTCTCTGCCTTGGCTAATGAGGATGAGGAACTGAGGGGGGAACTGGCTGCAATGAAGCGCACCTCTTCTAAGATACAAACTGAACAAAGTCCACCACCGCTCCCACAAAGAATGAAACACCCCAGGAACCAATGGATCACAGTGGGTTCTGGTAGATTGCGACCTGTGACACAGAGGCATCCTATGCATCAGGAGATATCCCTGCATAATGCCTTCTCTGCCTTGGCGAATGAGGATGCTCAATCCAAAGAAACCGAAAGCCCTTAAATGAGACAGACAATGCCCAATCTCCTGCTAAAGGACCAAATATGAAGAAAACCTCACCAAACAGCAAACTACTACTACTTGGTGATTCCATCATCAGTGGCACCAACTGGGGAACACAGTTCAAAGGAGAGAAGATAGTTAACTGCCTCCCAGGCTCTTCAGCCAGCAGGAATACAAACCACATTGTTGAAGTACTTAGCGCAGAAAGTGGACACTCCACACTTGATGTTGTTATCCACTTGGGCACAAATGACCTGGCTAGAAACAGTGCCTCTACAGTCCAAAAGGACTTCCAATCTCTGGGAAAGAAACTCAAACCCATTGTTAACACTATTGCATTCTCAGAGGTTCTACCTGTGCTTAGTAAGGGGGCAAAAAGGCTGCATCGCATAAACAGCTTTAATACATGGCTCCAGACCTGGTGCAAACAAGAAGGATCCAGATTTATTGGCGACTGGGGTAACAGATGGAACAACAAGTGTGGAGGAGTGGCCTAGTGGTTGGGGCAAGGTACTTCAGGCCGGAAGGTCGGGGGTTCAAATCCCACTAGAGGACAGCAACCTTGGGCCGGAAGGACTGGGGTTTCTAGTCCCACAGGTGCTCCTTGTGGTCTTGGGCAAGCCACTTAACCCTCCATAGCCCATGTTCCCTGTAAATAGTTATTTCCAAGTTATAATGCCCTGTTCAATGTAAGTTCAGTTTGTTCAATGTAAACCGCACTGATGCAGAATAGCGCGGTATATAAGAGAATATAAATAAATAAATAAAATAAATAAACAAGAGACTATACTGTGCTGATGGACTACATCTTTCTGTCACAGGGAAAAGAATCCTAAGTGAAAAATTCAAGCAATATGTGGATATGCATTTAAACTAGAAAAAGGGGGTGACGGATGTAGAAGGTCAAGCTCTGGACGTCACCCCCTGCAAAAGCAGATTAAAATCAGAAACAGACACACTTTTAAACCACACATCAAAAACAAGTAGGAAGATGTAAGCAGAAGAAAATCAATGCTAAATACACACAAGCCAGTTAAATGCTGGAAAGCAATGAGCACAAATGCTTGAAGCTTAGCCAACAAAGTTCCGGACCTGGAAGCCCTAATGATGGAAATGGATTTGGACATTGTGGCCATTACAGAAACATGGCTAAATGAATCACATGATTGGGATATAGCCATACCTGGCTATAATCTATTCAGAAGAGACAGAGAAAATGGAAGAGGAGGAGGAGTAGCCTTGTATGTCAAAAGCAATATTAAAGCTACTGAAATGCAGGAGGCATGGGGAAAAGAAGAAGCGCTCTGGATTGTGTTGGAAAGAGGAGATGGCATTGTCATCCATACAGCTGTAGTCTACAGACCTCCGACACGAAGAGATAGATAACGAATTGATTATAAATATTGCCAAGATAGCAACAAAGGTGGAAGCGATCATATTGGGTGACTTTAATCTACCTGATGTGGATTGGATTACTCCTTCTGCAAATCTGGAAAGAAGCAAAAAAATTGTGGATGCTCTCCTAGATGCTTTACTTAGACAAATGGTGATGGAACCAACCAGGGAAAGCTCAGTACTGGATTTAGTGCTCACCAACAGTGATAGCATGTCGAATGTCTGCGTGAGTGCCCCTGTGAGCAGCAGCGATCATCACACAGTGTGGTTTGAGATAAAAGCCATGGTACAGGCCAATCATAGCAAGCTCAAAGTCCTAAACTTCAAAAACACTGACTTCAATAAAATGACCGATAAGGAGGAGCTGACGGGATGGAAGGAGATAAGGGAAGTGGAATTGCAGTGGGCTAAACTAAAGGTGGCAATAAAAGGGGCAACAGATAAATATGCAACAAAAGTAAACAAAAAAGAGAAGAAGAAAACCTATTTGGCTTTACAAAGAAGTGGCTGCTCAAATAAAGGCAAAAAACCACAGCTTTCGCAAAATTCAAAAGCTCGCAAACAGAGGAACACAGAAATGAATACAGGATCAAACTCAACGAGACAAAGAGAAAAATAAGGATAGCAAAATCAAAGGCAGAGGAAAAGATGGCTAAAGATGTTAAGTGTGGCGACAAAACCTTCTTCAGCTATATTCGAGAAATGAAGAAGATCAGAGGTGGAATTGCAGGACTCAGAAGTGCTGCGAACGGACTCGTGGAAAGTGACATTGAAAAAGTGAAATTGTTAAATGAATACTTCTGCTCTGTTTTTACTAAAGAAAGTCCTGGAGAAGGACCACCTGTGACTCCCAAATATAAAAATGGGAATGAAGTAGATACCACACCATTCACAGAAGATGATGTGTTAGAACAACTTGCAAAACAGAAAGTGGACAAGGCCATGGGACCGGATAGGATACATCCCAGGATACTGAAAGAACTCAGAGAGGTTCTTGCAGGGCCATTAATGGATGTTTTCAACAGATCCTTGGAAACAGGAGAGGTTCCTCAGGACTGGAGAACGGCTGATGTCATACCTCTACTCAAAAGTGGTGACAGGGAAGAAGTGTCAAACTACAGGCCTGTGAGCCTTACCTCAGTGGTGGAAAAAGTAATGGAGGCGCTCCTGAAAGGGTGAATAGTGAACTTTCTCAAAACCAACAGGTTGAAAGACCCGAGGCAACATGGTTTTACCGAAGGACGATCTTGCCAAACAAATCTGATTGAGTTTTTTGACCGGGTGACCAGGGAGCTAGATCGGGGCATACGATGGATGTCATCTACCTGGATTTCAGCAAAGCCTTTGATACTGTTCCTCATAGAAGGTTTATCAATAAACTCAGTAGCTTGGGGATGGATCCTAAGATGGTAAATTGGATCAGAAATTGGTTGACTGACAGACGTCAGAGGGTGATGGTAAATGGAGCTCACTCGGATGAAGGGAAGGTGATTAGCGGGGTGCCCCAGGGGTCGGTCCTGATCCCAGCACTGTTCAATGTATTTGTGAGTAATATTGCTGAAGGACTGAATGGAAAAGTCTGTCTTTTTGCAGATGACACGAAAATTTGCAACAGAGTGGACTCCCCCGAGGGAGTGATTAGCATGAGGAAAGATCTACAAAAGCTGGAAGAATGGTCTAATGCTTGGCAATTAAGATTTAATGCAAAGAAGTGCAGAGTCATGCACTTGGGTAGCAGAAATCCAAGGGAAATGTACGCGATAGAGGGCAAGAGGTTGGTGTGCACGG
Organism: Ichthyophis bannanicus; assembly: GCA_033557465.1. Taxonomy (NCBI): domain Eukaryota; kingdom Metazoa; phylum Chordata; class Amphibia; order Gymnophiona; family Ichthyophiidae; genus Ichthyophis; species Ichthyophis bannanicus. The sequence continues at coordinate 239,717,851 of CM066039.1, read as the reverse complement.
ATCAGGAGAAAGACCTTGGTGTGATTATTTCTGAAGATCTCAAGGTGGCAAAACAGTGCGACAAGGCGGTGGCAAAAGCCAGGAGGATGTTGTGCTGCATACAAAGAGGAATCACCAGCAGAAAGGAAGAGGTACTTATGCCACTGTACAAGTCACTGGTGAGGTCTCACTTGGAATACTGTGTTCAGTTTTGGAGCCCGTATCTTGCAAAGGATGTAAAAAGACTGGAAACTGTTCAGAGGAAGGTGACTAAAATGATTTGGAGCCTGCGTCAGAAGCCTTATGAGAAGAGATTTGAAGACCTAAACATGTACACTTTGGAGGAGAGGAGGGACAGGGGAGATATGATTCAGACCTTTAAATACTTAAAGGGAAATAATGAACAAACAAACCTCTTCCAAAGACGGGGAAGCTGTAAAACTAGAGGGCATAACAGGAAGCTGCAAGGTGGTAAATTGAAAGGCAATGTCAGGAAATACTTTTTCACAGAAAGGGTGGTGGATGCTTGGAATGCCCTCCCGATGGAAGTGGTGGGGGCAAACACGGTGACGGAATTCAAAATGGCATGGGACAGACACAGTGGATCCCTTTACAGCAACAGGATAAAATCAAAATAAACTGGACCATCTAATTTCTCAACAAATATGGGTGTCCTATATGGAGTGGTGTGTTCACCCCTAAATAGGGATGTGGGGAGGGGTGGCCTGCACGTAGCGGCAGGTGCACCTACTCTTGCCATCGTGCTGGGCATACTAGGTGGACCATGCTGGTCTTTATCTGCCGTCATTTACTATGTTACTATTTTATTATGAAATCCAGATGTCCTTAGGTTAATTTGGAATCTTTTGGCTCTGTACCTATCAACTGATGACCAGATTAATATGAAGAAAATATAGCCTTTAAAATTCCTGTATGCCAATGTAGAAGTCTAAAAAATAAGATGGGAGAGCTACAATATATAGTACTAAATGAAAGGTTAGATATGATTGGCATCTCAGAGATCTGGTGGAAGGAGGACAACCAATGGGACCACTGATACCTGGTTATAAACTATATTGCAATGAAAGAGTAGATCAAATTGGTGCAGTGGTTGCTCTATATGTTAGAGAGGGCATTGGGTCACATAGGATTAAAATTTTGCAGGAAACAATACACTGTAGAATCTCTATGGATAAAGGTTCCGTGTAAAAAGCGGAAGGTGACGGCAATGGGGGGGTGTATTACTGACCACCTGGTCCAATGATGAAGCACTATTACAACATATTGAAAGAAGCAAACCAGTCCAAAGTGTGGTAATTCCAAAAACACTCTTTATTTAAAGGATTCACCAATCAGGGGTGATAAGAGCCAAACCCGACATGGCCATGTTTCGGCAATGCCTTCCTCAGGGGTTTTTTGGCACTCATGAATTCACATTCAGGGAATGGCAAGTTGAGTACTAGGGATGTAATAAGGAAAAAGGATTTCCCTGAATGTGAATCCACAAGGAGTGCCAAAAAATCCCTGAGGAAGGCATCGCCGAAACACAGCTGGGGTCGGGTTTGGCTGTTATCACCACTGATTGGTGAATCCTTTGAATAAAAAATGTATTTGGAATTACCATGCTTTGGACTGGTTTACTACTGACCACCTGGCCAGAATGAACAGATGGGTGATGAAATGCTAAAAGAAATCAGGAAAGCTAACAAATTACTCCGGTATCGACTGGGTCAATGTCACAGCAGGACATGCTAGAGATAAAAAGTTTCTAGATGAAATAAATGACTGCTTCTTGGAGCATCTGGTTCATGAACTAACAAGAGGGGAAGCTATTTTGAACCTGTCCTTAGTGGAACACAGGATATGATGCAAGAGATAGGGGTATGGGGGCCTCTTGTCAATAGTGATCATAGCATGATCATATTTGATATAATAAGTGGAAGAAAGACAGAAAGGAAATCCACAGTACTACATTTTAACTTTTAAAAGGGAGACTATGATAAAATGAGGAAAATAGTTAAGAAAAATCTAAAAGGAGCAGCTGTAAATGTTAAAGATTTACATCAAGCATGGGCATTGTTTAAAAGAACTATTTTGGAAGCCCAGACCAGCTGTATTCCATGCTTTAAAAAACATGGAAGAAAAGCCAAAAAACTGCCAGCAGGGTTTAAAGATGAGGTCAGAAAGGCTGTTCTTGCCAAAAAAGCATCCTTCAGGAAATGGAAAAAGGAGCCTATTGGCCTAATGACGAACACAGGAAACAACATAAGCACTGACAAGTTAGGCAGGCCAGGAGAGAATTTGAAAAGAAGCTTGCTGTAGAAGTAAAAACGTATAATAAAAACTTTTTCAAATACTTTCGTAGTAAAAAACCTGTGGGAGAGTCAGTTGGACCACTGGATGATAGAGGCTTAAAAGGGATGCTAAAGGAGGACAAGGCCATAGCAGGGAGAGTGATTGACAACTTTGCTTCAGTTTTTACTGAAGACAATATAGGGAAGTTACGCATGCCTGAATATATAAAGGTGATGTAGCAGAAGAATTGAAAGAAATATTGATAAACCAGGAGGATATATTACAACTGTTTGATAAACTGAAGAGTAGCAAATCACCTGGACCGGATGGCATACATCCGAGGGTATTGAAAGAACCAAAATATGAGATTGCAGACCTACTATTAGTAATCTGCGAACTATCATTAAAATCATCTATAGTACCTGAGGATTGGAGAGTGGCCAATGTAACTCCAATTTTTAAAAAGGGTTCAAAGGGTGATCCGAGAAACTACAGATCAGTGAGCCTGACATCAGCACCAAGCAAAATGTAAGAAACCATTATAAAGAATAGAATTACTGAATATATAGATAGCCATGGTTTAATGGGAGAAAGCCAACATGGATTTAGCCAAGGAAAGTCTTGTCTTATTTATTATATTTTTTTGAAGGTGTAAATAAACAGGTAGACAAAGATGAGTCGGTTGATACACTGTATCTATCTGGTTTTTGAGAAAGCCTTTGACAAGGTCTCTCATGAGAGACTATTGGCAAAATTGAAAAAGTCATGGGATTGGAGGCAATGCAGTATTGTGGATCAGGAACTGGTTAAAAGATAGAAAGCAGAGAGTAGGGCTAAATGGCCAATTTTCTCAATGGAAAAAGGTGAATAGTGAAGTACCCCACGGATCTGTGCTGGGCCCACTGCTTTTTAACATATTCATAAATGACCTGGAAACAAAACATTATTACAGGGTGGCCAAAAGGGCCGCCCATACAAGTCTACAAGTTCGCGGAAGCCCCAGAGTTGTCCCTCGGCTTTCCGCAAGGGAGAACAGCCACCACAACAAGAACAGTGAACTGTACAGTCAGCAGAACAAAACTTCCTGATTTTTAAAACATATTTTCATATTTTTTCGCTCCTGTCCTACCCACAACCCCCTCCTCTTTGAATGCGCACCCAGAGACTATTATGATCCGGTGAAAAATGGTATATAAGTATAGCTAAATTAAAGAAATCATTCTTAACACCAGGCCAATTGGGCCCCCACAACCAGCAGTTTAAAAGCAGCTACTCTTCAGGCACCAGACCATCGCCCTCAGGCCCCAATCGACATTGAGGAATGGAGTGGGTGAGTGAAGCACCTCCTTGCTCCTCACCACCAGGCCAATTGGGCCTCTGCACCAGCGGTTTAAAAGTAGCCATTCTTCAGGTGGCCTGCGCCTGGCGGGGCCTTGCCAGAGGGCCCTTTGGTGTGGCCCTTAGGCAGGGACAACAACTATCCACACAGGACAGCAATTCAAATGATGACCTACAAGAAACAACGGAGCACGACAATATACACAACAGCAAACAACCCAACAGGCACTCTTCAGTCAAGCTGCGATACTCCATAATTGTCCAACACCACTCGACTCTCAATAACTCTAACACTACCACAGCAACCATAATCCTCAGCTACCATTTAATTGCAACTCTCCTGACACTAATCATCACAATTCAATGCTCTACCACCCTAACAGCCATTACCCTACATATCCCAATAATTATCAGGACACAACGCCAACAGCACCACAATTCACAGCACAACTTGTGGTCCAGAAACCAAAATAGACTCATCCAAATACAGCTCGCCCTACACGCCCTCAACAAACAAAGAACCAGTACAAACAACAAGTAATATCTGAAGTGCTCCCTCATCAACACATGCTCACTGCGCAACAAAATCCCAGTTATCACCGACATACTCCAGAGAGACAAACCAGATCTACTATGTATAACAGAAACCTGGCTAAGAGCTGCAGACGCTGTACTCCTCAACCAGCTCACAACTACAAAATACGCAATCCTTAATAGCCCATGTATAAACAAAAGAGGAGGAGGAGTCCTAATCATCACCAATGCCAGCCTACAATTCTGAATCTCAGAATCTGCATCCTTAGATGACCTAGAAAGTTTGTCAATAACAAACGGCCACATCATTATGGGGTTTATTCTGTCCCATGAATAGCCAGGATGGACGTCCTGTTGGGATAGAATAGGGTCTATTCTGTCCCACGAATAGCGGGGATGGACGTCCTTCTACTGCATTGGGACATACATTCCCGCTATTTGCCCCCTGCCAGCCCTGTCAAAAGCCTCCCTGTATGAACAAGGAGTTTGTACGGGGAGGCTTAGACGGGGGCGGGAGGGGGCATTGTGGAAGCAGAGTTAGAGCAGGCAGTGGGCGGTCCGTGACCCTGGACGAACAGGGCTGATTCTGAAGTCTACCCTGTACGTCCGGGGTCAGCAGACTGGATGGGGGATGGCAGGCCCTGGCAGTGCAAGTGAGGTGAGAGGGTGAAGGGGGTTCCCTGCATCCCTACCCTGGCCATGGAAGGCCAGATCGGGAGTCGGGCTGCAGGGAAAGGAAAGTGTGGTTGGCGGCCAGGAATCACGGCTCCTGAATGGAGTCGCAGTGCCATGGCAACGGGACACCATGCCACGACGGCTCCATTCAGAAGCCTGACTGAGTTAGCTAGGGATGGGTCTGTATGTGCAGGCCGATCGGAATTGGGTCCCGGCCTGTACAAACAGACCCTAGACCCGATTCTGATCCCTCTGGGCACGTCTAGCCCCAGCAGGATCGGAATCGGGTCCACCTCTGTGCATCCCAATTCCGATCAGGCACACAGTGGCCTGGACATACGTGTTGGAATGTGCTTCCACGTGCCTAGTTTACAGAGCACCCTCAGCCAATGCCAACAAGATAACCAATATACTAAGAACAGCAAGCAGAAACAATACTCCACGCAAATCCTTACTACTCTTACGAGATTTCAACCTAACCATGCTCCCCAAAAACCACGCAAATGCATTCCTCAAGGTGACGGATGCTCTGGACTACCAACAAATAGTAAACAACCCCACCCACACAAAATGAAGCACAGTAGACCTTATATTCATTCCAAAACTCTTCACATCAGACAACAATGCCTCAGTGACACAAACACTCCCAGTCCCGTGGTCCGACCACACTATGATTAACTTCTCCAGCCCCTTCTACTCCAATACCCCACAAAAAACTCTATCCACACCACAAAATAAAGATTCTGCACCTTTGACAAGAAATCATTCCTGGAAGAAATCATACCCCACCTCCAATCTAACACATCTAACATAGAAACTATGATCGCAAACTGGAACCAGACACTAAACAATTCAGCATCCATGTCCCCGACCAGATCATCACCAAAACTCAAGCCAAATGCTACCTGGTACACCAGAGACCTCAGAAAACAGGAACTAAGAAGGATCAAAAGAAAATGGAGAGCATCTAAGCAACCTAAAGACAAAATTCATGCAAACACTAGAACAATACCGCAACGGGGTGAATAACACACACAAAAAAAATCATCATACAAAAATACGAATGTGTTCTCTAAACCGCCCAAGAGAGCTGTTCAGCATTGTGAAATCCATAACCACACCACCCAGTCATGAGACACCAGATGGCAACTGCTCCTGAAACCGCAACACAGCACCTACTCTCCGTCTCCAGGGCTGTTTCATGGTTTCATTCTGTTCAATCTGCTGCTTTGGCCCTGGACTTCCGATCTTGTATAAACTGGAAGTCTGTGCCATAGCGGCAGATTGGAAGGCCCACCTACAGTAGGTTGCCTTCAGTCCTTGCACTCTTGTTTTCTTGTCTCCTGCATTGTAACAAAGTAGTCATATTATTGTCTTTGCTGTATTGTAGCACAGCAACATAATATCTCTGTTTGGTTATTTATTTATTTGTAAACTTTTATATACCGCCCACTTCCAAAGATCAGGGGCGGTTTACAAGGTAAAAAGTGGACTGTTGTAGTTGTTGTTATGGAAGGACAGACTAGATGGGCCTTGTGGTCTTTTTCTGTCATCATGTTTCTATGTTTCTATGAACAACAATTAACATACATTGAACTTCTGAACATTATAACATTACAAGAACAGTTGAACATAACTGAGCATTAACTATATAAATTACTGCGGCTATTTATTGTAACTATTATTTACAACTTAAGTCATTTCATTGGGGTTCCGAAATGTATGTACAGTGACATATACATTTCAAAGGGGATTGAGAATACCAGTGTCTGAACTAGTTATAATAGCTGTGTTGCTATGTTGACATCGGGGCTGGCCCAACCATTAGGCAAACTAGGTGGTCACTTAGGGCAGCAACTTTTGGGGGCGGCAAAGAGCAGGACGTTCAGAGTTAAACAATAGATTTTGACAAGCAAGTGTCAACACCTTGAACCAACTCTGGGGCTGGCCCTGGTTATCATACAGCAAAGTCAAGAATATACTGTATGCTTTGTATTCATTCCATGTCTCTGAGTTTCTAAGAGCCTGTTTTCATTAAATAAATTAATTAGCCTCACTATAAAAAGCCTTAACGTGTATTCTGCATGTGCAGAAACAAGATACCAACTGTTCTGCGTGAACAGTGATATTGACCTTTATTCAACTTTCAGCATGAAGAAACAGAGAAGGTTTTTGTGCTGAGGCATTTATAGACATGGTGCACAGGTTTTATGAAAAACAGTTGAGGGGTGGAAAAGATATGTTGCCTTTCATAGGAAACAGGGAAGGGCAAAGACTTCCCTGAGGCCCACACCCACTTCCACATTTAAACAGAGTTTGACTCCAATCCAGGCCAACAAGGTTTGGCAGTACTAATGGCCAGATAAATACACACATGGATTAAAAAAATCCCAGGCAACCAACTAAAATTTGATTGATTGTGCCTGCCAGTGTAAACTCCCTATGTCTTACTTTATTTCAGTCTGTCGCCCTAAATTAGGGATCTTGTGTGATCCTTTCTGCCCCTTCTTGGAAAGCTGTAAGTGTTTCAGTCGAGTAGGGGGATATACTGTAATCTGGGAGAGTTTCCATGAGAGTCACCAGGAGTAAAGATGCTTGAGGAATCTGGAAGGTATTAAGAAACCCTGAAATCTCCACCATCCCCTCTTTCTAGCATTAGCTCCCTGTCCATTTCAGCATCCAGTTCAAACTTCTCTTACTGATCTACAAGTGCATTCATTCTACTGCTCCTCACTACCTTTCCTCTCTTATCTCTCCCTACACCCTTCTTAGGGAACTCCACACTTCTGGAAAATCCCTTTTATCTATGCCCTTCTCTGTCACTACCAACTCTAACCTTTGTTGATTCCACCTTGCTTCTTGATATGTCTGGAACAAACTATGCGAGTCAGTATGTCAGACTCCATCTCTGCCTCTATTCATATTCAGGCAAAATCCCCACCTCTTCATGACTGCTTTTTGGATCCTGATTCTCCTGTTCACCACCTATGTGCATTTTTACCATTCCCCTATGGATAGAAATCCATGTAAAAAGGGGAAGGCGATGGCAGTGGGGAAGGGGGGGAGGGGGTACTACTGTCCGCTTGGCCAGAATGAACAGATGGATGATGAAATGCTAAAAGAAATCAGGGAAGCAAACAGAAGTTACAACACAGTGATAATGGGTGAATTCGATTACCCCAATATCGAGTGGGTCAATGTCACAGCAGGATATGCTAGGGAGATAAAGTTTCTAGATGAAATAAATGACTGGTTCTTGGAGCAGCTGATTCATGAGACTGACAAGAGGGGAAGCTATTTTGGAACTAGTCCATAGTGGAACACAGGATTTGGTGAAAGAGATAAGGGTATTGGGGCCACTTAGCAATAGTGATCATAGAATGCTTGCATTTGATTTATTTATTTCATTTATTTAAAGGGTATTTGTATCCCGCCTTATCCTTTAATCAAGGCGGTGGGCACAGCAAGCAATCAGTATAAGTGTTGTGTGTCAGGTGAGCTTTATGTACAGTGCGGGTGCGTGTGTGCGAGTGTTTTGATTTGGGTGAGCTATTTACAGTGTGCGCTATGTACAGTATATACATGGGTTTCTGGGTCCAGGTTTGGTGGTTTCCGTGAGCTGTCATTAGTCCAGATTGGATCCGGTTTGTAGATTCAGGTTAAACATTTGGGCCGTAGTGTTCTGTGAAGAGTACAGTCTTCAGGTGCTTCCGGAAGTCCTTCAGATCTTCAGTTGATCGTAGGTCGTGAGGGAGTGAGTTCCATATTGATGGGGCTGCCAAGGAGAGTGCTCTTTGTGTGGTGGCTTTGCATGCTTTTGTGTAGTTGTTTGGGGTGCTGAGTGTGTCTGTTGTGGCTTTTCTTCTTGGTCTGTTGCTGGTGTTAGGGAGAATGAGGGCTTGGAGGCTGAGTGCTGAACTCTTGTGTCTGATTCTGAATATGTTTAAGATCATCTTGTATTTGATGCGGTGGCTGATTGGGAGCCAGTGGAGGTCTTTGAGGATGGGGGTGATGTGTGCTTGGGTTGTTGCACCGGTAATTATCCTGGCTGCTGTGTTTTGGGCCATTTGAAGTGGTTTGAGTGATTGTTTTGGTATTCCGTTGTAGATCGGGTTGCAGAAATCCAGTATGGGGGTTATGAGTGCTTGGCAGACTGGGCGGAAGTGTTCGTAGGAGAGTAGAGGCTTGAGGCGTCTGATTATTTTCATTTTGTAGTATGCGTTTCTGGCGGCTTTTTTGATGTGTGATTGTAGGTTCAGCTCTTTGTCGAGGGTTATTCCGAGGTATTTTACTTCGTCCTTTAGTGGGATTGTCGTGTTGTTGGTTGTGATGAATGTTGGGGGGCTGAAGTCGGTGTTTCGTGTGATGATGAGTGCTTCTGTCTTGTTGTAGTTGATTGCTAGGTTGTTGTGTTTAAGCCATGTGGATATGTTGTCTAGACAGTTTGTTATCTTGTTGTAGTCGGGGCTGTTGAGGTTGATCGGCGTGTAAATCATGATGTCGTCTGCATAGATGGTATAGTTTATTTAATAAATGGAGGGAGGACAGCAAGCTTCTTTCAAAAGGGAGATTGATAAAATGAGGAAAATAGTTAAGAAAAAAACTAAAAGGGGCACCTGCAAAGGTTAAAGATTCGCATCAAGCATGGGTGTTGTTTAAAAATACTATCTTAGAAGTGCAGACCAAATGTATTCCACGTTTTAAGAAAAGTGGAAGGAAGGGCAAAAAACTGCCAGCATGGTTTAAAGGTGAGGTCAGAGAAGCTGTTATAGATAAGAGAAATGGAAAAAGGATCCAAATGACAAAAACGAGACATGACATAAGCACTGGCAAGTTAGATGCAAGGCATTGATAAGGCAGGCAAAGAGAGAATTTTAAAAAAAGCTTGCCATTGAAGCAAAAATGTGTAGTATAAACATTTTTAAGTACATTTATAGCAAAAAACCTGTGAGAGAGTCAGTAGGACCATTAGATGATAGAGGGGTAAAAGGGGTGCTAAGGGTGGATATGGCCATAGTGGAGAGACTGAATGAATTCTTTGCTTTGGTTTTTACTGAAGATGATGTAGGGAGGTTATGCATGCCTGAGGTGATCTATCGGAAGAATAGAAAGAAATATCAATAAATAAGAAAGATGTATTATAACTATTTGATCAACTGAAGAGTAGCAAATTACCTGGACCAGATTGTATATAGCCGAGGGTTTTGAAAGAATTGAAATATGAGATTGCAGAACTACTGTCAATAATCTGTGAATTATCATGAAAATCATCTGTAGTACCTGAAGATTGCAAAATGGCCAGTGTAATGCCAATTTTTAAAAAGTGTTTCAGGGGTGATCCGGGAAGCTATAGACCGGTGAGCCTGATCTCAGTACTGGGCAAAATGGTAGAAACCATTCTAAAGAAAAAAATGACTAAACATGTAGATAGTCAGAGTTTAATGGGAGAAAGCCAACATTGATTTAGCCAAGGAAAGTCTTGTCTTACTAATTTGTTCTGTTTTTTGAAGGTGTGAATAAACAGGTAGACAATGGTGAGCTGGTTGATATAATGTATTTAGATTTTAAGAAAGCCTTTGACAAGGTCCCTCATGAGAGACTCTTGGTGAAATTAAAAAGTCCCTGCACTCCGGCTGACCATCTGCTCTCCTCTTGCCGAGGATTGAGCTCGCCGGAGCACCGGACCGCCCCTCCAGCATGAGCTGCCCAATCGGGGCAGCCTGAAATCAGCTTTAAAAGAAGCGCCATTCGGGCGCATCACCCTCTTGCCTCCCTGCACTCCGGCTGACCATCTGCTCTCCTCTTGCCGAGGATCGAGCTCGCCGGAGCACCGGACCCCCCCTCCAGCGTGAGCTGCCCAATCGGGGCAGCCTGAAGTCAGCTTTAAAAGAAGCGCCATTCGGGCACATCAGCCTCTTGCCTCCCTGCACTCTGGCTGACCATCTGCTCTCCTCTTGCCGAGGATCGAGCTTGCCGGAGCACCGGACCGCCCCTCCAGCACGAGCTGCCCAATCGGGGCAGCCTGAAGTCAGCTTTAAAAGAAGCGCCATTCGGGCGCTCCCACGCCTGTCGGGCCGATGGCTGTGGGTCTCGCCAGAGGGCCCTTTGGCGTGGCCCTTAGGCGTGAGCCCTCCTGAACCTGGAGCACAACCAACCCAGCAGGACCAGACCATTAACCTCAGCACCCCCAGAAGAACTCTCCACCGCCTCCTCAGCCGATGCACCTCTTATGGAACCAAAGGGAAAACGCTCCTGACCACGAGGTAAGCCATTGATTTAAAGAGGACACTCCATCTTGTAACTCTACAACTAAACTGAACCCTAAGCTGCTATCTTGGGTCCCTGTAATCTAAATTGCCTTTACATGAATGCATAGATACACCTCCTATCCAATGGACACATTGTTGAAACATTGTAGCTAATCTCTGCAACCTTTGGATTAGTCTTGCCCTAATTGACACAGTGCTGATACATTGCAGATACATTGCTGATACATTGTTCTGTTCCCATAACTTTGTCTTAAACTTGCCTTGCCGTTTGATCTCTGTAATCCTGTACTTAGTCTTGCTTACCCCGTGCCCATAATAATTAGCCTTACATAGAACACCCTAAAAATGTATCCAATCCTGCCTCTAATCCTTATCCTCCTTACCTCCTGGTCCCCCCTATCGCATGCCTTTAACCCCGGCATCAGTCACATCCCGTTCCTCCACAACACTGGAAGAAGATGGTCTGAAATCCCCCGCCACACCACAACAAAAACTAATAAACTCCATCCACACCTACTACACATCCCTCTGCAGAACATTAAGAAGAACCAAACTGAGAAATACAATCACCAACGCCTACTCAAGTGCGCACTTATAAATGCTTGATCAATACGCTCAAAATGGCCTGTAGCCAATGACCTGATAACCCACCATGACCTCGATATTCTAATGATAACTGAGACATGGCTATCCGACTATGACAACGTTATCATCAACCAGATGTCCCCACCAGGATTCTCTCTCTATGCCTGCCATAGGACCAACCAGAAGGGAGGCGGTACACTCATTCTTGCTAGATCTGAACTCCAATTTAAACTAAGCAACGCCACCAGCACAACCCACCTGGACATGAGCACCATATCAAACGAGCACTGCACAATCAACCTACTGTACCGAGCACCAACATCATCACCAGATGATCTACCGTCAATAATCGACCTCGCCTGTAACTCAAATAACCCACGCTCCCTAAATTGGTTAATAGAAGATTTCAACCTGCCTTCCCTACAAGATGCAAATTCATCAGTCTTCCTTGAAGCAATGAACAAGCTGGGTTACGAGCAACTCGTCGGCTCTCCTACCCACAGTAAGGGGAGTAAACTGGACCTGATCTTCGCTCCTCAGACTGCTCTCAACTCAACTCAAGGTCATGTGATTTCCATAACACCAGTACCCTGGTCTGACCATAACCTACTCATATTCCACATACCCACCAACTACTACAACAAAAGCAGCAATAAAGCATATGCCCCTCCCAGAACCCTTACGACACGCTTTCGGCCCCTCGTCAAGAACGAGATTCTTGAGAAGGTCCTACCTCTCCTTACCAACGCATCCCTCGACCCAGACAAATTGGTATCCAATTGGGATGACACCCTTAGAGCTGCCGCCTGCCCCCCACCCACTAGCAAGAAACCAACGAAACGGGAACATGCACCATTGTATTCCAAAGACCTGCGAGCATCGCTTCTCCACCTACGCAAGCTCGAGAGACAGTGGCACCAAACCCGGACCTCCGAGGCACTATACGCATACTCCTCACACCTACAAATACACTGAGAAAAAACGATGGAAAAAAGAAAACATTACCATTCAGATATACTAAAACGGTCAATGAACAAACCACATGATCTTTTCAGTATTGTAAAGTCCTTAACAGGTGATCCAGCACTAGCTCAACCACCCATGCCCCAGCCGCAGGACTACTCCAACTATCTACAGTCGAAGATGATCCAGACTAACATGAATGCAACCACCACAATCCCCCCCACCCCGTATGATACTTCCCAGCCAGCCTCTCTGCTCAAGTTCTGTGAGGTATCCAACAAAGAGATCGAAGACATTATTTCCTCTATTAACCTCACCACTGCACCCAACGATTCTTGTCCAGCCAGCTGGATTAAAGAGCTACGCCATGAACTCAGTCCAATCATAAGCAGAATTCTGAATCAGTCCTTCTCAACATGGTCTTTCCCACAGAACCTAAAGTACACATCAATCCGTCCACTGTTAAAAAATAGCAGACTCGACCCATCTAAAGTCGAATCCTTCAGACCAATTTTGAGCATCCCCCTTCTTGCCAAAATCATCGAGAAGGTAGTCCAGCAACAAATCCAACAGCACGTCGACACCGAAGCACCACTTGACCCATCCCAACATGGCTTTAGGGAAGCACATGGTGTTGACACCATCCTCACAACCCTCTTTAACAACCTAGTCACAGGACTTGACAACATCCACCAAGGATTTGTCCTCATCTTTATGGACATTGCAGCCGCTTTTGACTCGGTGAACTATGACATACTATTACTTCGTCTCAAAGAAAAAGGGATACAAGGCACCGCTCTAGCCTGGTGTAAATCCTATTTGGCCGACAGATGGCAAAAAGTCAGAGCAGGCGCCACGACCTCAGAGCCATTTCTGCTGAAACAAGGTGTGCCTCAGGGATCATCCCTATCTGCATTGATGTTTAACATTTACATGCAGCCCATCTGTGCCTTGATCGATCTTTCAATGTTCAATGTCTTGCCTATGCAGATGACATCCTGATTTACATACCTTTCAAGATCGATCAACCAGACTTCTCACCAGTACTAAGATGCTTTGATGCAGTAGCAGGACTGGCTCCTCACACAGAACCTACGGATTAACCACATCAAAACTGACGTTCTATTTGTCACGAGAAATCAGAAGTTTACACCACCTTCCTCAATAAAAGTCAACAATGCTGAGTTGAAGACCAAATCCACAATTCGCTATTTAGGCATTACACTCGACCAACGGCTCGACATGTCAGCACATGTAAAAAACACCACGAAAGCAATATATCACAAGATCCGAACACTACGTCATCTCCGCCCATTACTTGACTTCACTGACTACCGAACAATCTTCCAAGCCCCGGTGATCCCACATCTTGACTTCGCTAATATCATTCTCCATGGACTTCCACAGTCAACTCTAAGCCCGCTCTGACTTGCCATGAACTCAGCTGCAAGGGTATTTGTAGGATTATCAAGGTCAGACCACATAACGCCAGTCCTGAAGAACCTCCACTGGCTACCTCTGCAGGCTAGAATCCATTACAAGACCCTAGTCCTGACATTCAAAGCCCTAAAGAACCAGCCCCCTACGCCCATCAGTAAACTTATCCACAGCACACCGGTCAACAAGAACAGACAAACACACTAGAAGTCTCCAAGATGTTGACAAAATGCACAAAGACAACAGCTAGTAGGGCCTTCTCCATATTCGCTCCTAGGGCCTGGAATGCCCTCCCAACCGAAATCTGAGCCATCACGAACCTAGAGTTATTTAGAAAAGCTCTCAAACACCACCTGTTCCTAAAACATTACCCTGAAACTAATTCTGGAAAACACACAGCCATCACCCTGCCCTCCTACCCAAACCGCCCCATAGCTCAGCCCCCTGAAGAGAATGGTTAATCAGCTCTCCCCCTCCCCTCACCCCCTGACTCATGAACATATGTCTTTGGTAAAGATCCCTATATAAAAGAGAAATTATAATTTGTAAATAGTTCTCCTGGTTACTTCCATGTTTTACTACCCCTGTTCTTTGTAAACTCAATGTGGCCTGTTGCATTGCAGTATGTTCTGTTCAATTGTACACCGCACTGATTATAATAGTGCGGTATATAAGAGATGTAAATAAATAAATAAATAGGAGGCAGTGTACTGTTGTGGATTAGGAACTGATTAAAAGATAGAAAACAGAGAGTAGGACTGAATGGCCAGTTTTATGGCTCAGTAGTAGTAGCAGCAATTTTCTCCATGGAAAAAGGTGAATTGTGAAGTACCCTAGGGATCTGTGCTGGGCCTGCTACTTTTAAAACATATTTATAAATGACCTGGAAATGGGAATAATGAGTAAGGTGATCAAATTTGCAGATGACAGAAAATTATTCAAAGTTATTAAAACACAAGAAGATTGTGAAAAATTGCAAGAGGACCTTTAATAAATTGAAAGACTGGACGTCCAAATGGCAGATGAAATTTAATGTGGGCAAGTGCAAAGTTACGCACCTAGGAAATAGCAACCCAAACTACGGTTACACAATGTGAGGTAACACATTAGGAACCATCACCCAGGAAAAGGATTTAGGTGTCATAATGGATAATACGTTGAAACCTTCCACCTAGTGTGCAAGCATGGCCAAGAAACAAATAGAATGTTTGGAATCATAAGGAAAGGACTGGAAAATAAAACAAAAGATATTATAATGTCTCTGTATTGTTACATACCTCTCACTTTTTCTTACGCCAAATTCGTTCTATTCGTCCCTTTCTCTCTTCTGCTGCCCTGACTACCCTTACCATAGCTACCGTACTCTCTCGTATTGATTATTGTAATTCAGTCCTCACAGGTCTTACCCGCACTCAGCTATGTCGTTTGCAATTATTACAGAACACTGCTGCCAGGATTATCACTTATTCTTCTTACCGAGATCATGTTACACCACTTCTGTATCACTTACATTGGCTACCTGTTGAGTTCCTTATTCATTTTAAAATTCTCACTCTAGTTCACCGAGCCATTTACACCCAAACGCCTCAATACCTCACTGACCTTCTACAGTTCCACACTCCCACTCGTTCCCTCTGTTCAATCCATGTCAATTGCCTTCACCTCCCCTCACCCTCACGTGCACACCTTCAATCAACCCGGCATTCAGCTTTTTCTTCCATGGTCCAGCCCTGTGGAATTCCTTGCCCACCTCACTCCATCTTGAAACAAATTATCCTGCCTTTAAGTCTCAGTTGAAAACTCATCTCTTCACCACAGCTTATAACCTCCCGGCCTCTCAATCCTGACCTGGTTTATTAATATTTGTGTAAGCTCTTCTCTTATGTATTTTCTTTATACGCTTTATAATTTCCTCTTTCCTGTCTAAGATTGTAGTTCTTTTCCTTTTTCCTGGCCTTGTGCCTCTTTCTGATTGTTAACTTATTGTGAACTGCCCTGATGTCATATAGGGCGGTATATCAAATCCAAATAAACTGAAACTGAACATGGTGCGACCACACCTTAAATATTGTGTGCATTTCTGGTCACCATATCTTAAAAAGAGTATAGTCGAATTAGAAAAGGTACAGAGAAGAGCCACCAAAATGGAAAAAGGATGGAAGGATACCCCTATGAGAAATGGCTTAAAGGGTTAGGGCTCTTCAACGTGGAAAAAAACATGGCTGAGGGGAGATATGATAGAGCTCTATAAATTAATGAATGGAGTGGAATGGGTAAATGTAAATCAGTTGTTTATGCCATCAAAAAATAGAAAGACTAGGGGACACACAATGAAGCTACAATGTAATCCATTTAAGACTAATAAGAGAAAATATTTTTTCACTCAATGCGTGGAATTCCTTGCCAGAAGATGTAGTAACAGCTGTTAGTGTAGCTGGGATTAAAAAAGGTTTGGACAAGTTCCTGGAGGAAAGGTCCATAAACCATTATTAAAGAGGACATGGGAAATCCACTGCTTACCCTGGACAAGCATTGTGGAACCTGTGTACCTTCTTGGGAATCTGCCAGGTACTTGTGACCTGGATTGGCCACTGTTGTAAACAAGATATACTGATCTTGATGGTCTGACCAGTATCGCATTTCTTATGTTCTTATGTACCCCCCAGTCCCCATTTATTGTGTTGTCTGTCTTGATTAGATTGTAAGCTCTGATGAGAAGGGACTCTTTATTACATGTATATGAACAGCGCTGCATACACCTTGTAGCACTCTACAAATAATAAGTAGTAGTAGACCCCTCAAACAGGAGCATTGGCATTCTCGTGGTGCCTGGTGTATATTGTCTTGTTTATTTAGCAGTGCTTTTACACTGCTTTTCACCAGGTCAAAGCGGTGTACATTCAGGTATGGTATATAGTTCCCTTGTCCCTGAAGGGCTCACAATCTACATTTTGTACCTGAGGCAATGGAGGGTTAAGTGGCTTGCCCAAGGCTAACCAGGAATGCCTGTGGAACTAGAAGCCGCAGTCCCTCTGGCCCGAGGTTGCTGTCCTTGGCAACATGCCTCTACCACTAGACCACTCCTCCCTCGTGGGATAAAAGAGGCCATCTTAGAGTTTTGATTGGTGGCCAGGGAGTACAGCACTTCTGAATCTGTCCATGTGGGCTGGTCACAGCTGGAGTTTTTTCTGCCTTAAACAATGAGATTCCCCTTTGTGATCTTGAATCTTCAGGGGTCCTAGTGCATTTGTTTTGAAACATGAAAAAAGCAATGAAGCAGACTTGTTTCACTTCGTGTTATTTCAACGTGAAATGAAAAGCATCTCCAAAAGAAGTTGGTGTTTGTATTATTTCTTTTTTTGTTTAGTGTGCACTATTTGCAAATAGGACATACTAAAATGGAAAAAAAAATGAAAAAATAGGACCCCCCAAATGAAAAGAAACAGTATGCACACCACTAGATTCCAGCACCAAGTTCTGATGAGTTATGAGAGAGAAGACATCTGTTTGGTGAGATCAGACAACCAATGTTTTCACATAGGCTGTATTTTTCTTTCTGGTGTAAATTCCTGCAGATGTTTTGCTGCACAGTAAATTGCAAACAACCAGCCTGGTGGATGGAGTGGATTAAGCCATTTGGAACAGAAGTGGAGTAAGAACATAAGAATTGCCATAATGGGTCAGAACAAAGGTCCATCAAGCCCAATATTCTGCTTCCAACAGTGGCCAATCCAGGTCACATAAACATGACACAATATGAAAAAGTAGATAATGGTTTATGGAGTTTTCCTCCAACAATTTGTTCAAACCTTTATTAGACCCAACTACACTAACTGTTTTTACCACATCATCACCTATGCGTTCAGTGAAAAATTATTTTCTCTTATTTTTTTTGGTGGATAACTCTCTACTACTACCTCTCTCCTCAGCTCGTAGCCTTGGGGTTGTTTTTGACTCTTCTCTCTCCTTCTCCACACACATCCATCTGATGGCTAAAACCTGCCGTTTCTTTCTCTAAAACACCAACAAAATTTGTCCATTCCTTTCGGAAAACACTACTAAGACACTTATCCACTCCTTAGTCACCTCCCGTCTAGACTATTGCAACCTACTCTTTGCTGGTCTCCCTCTGAATCATCTCTCTCCCCTTCAATGTGTTCAACACTCTGCTGTGTGGCTAATCTTCCGCCAGCCTCGTCATGCTTATATTATATCCCTCTTCTCAAGTTACTTCATTGGTTCCCTATCCGTTTCCTCATCCAGTTCAAACTTCTCCTGCTGATCTATAAGTGCATTCACTCTGCGGCTGCTCACTACTTTTCCTCTCTTATCTCTGCCTACACCCCTCCTCAGGAACTCAGCTCTTCTGGCAAATTGCTTCTATCTGTGCCCTTCTCTTCTATTGCTAACTCCAGACTTCACTCCTTTCGCCTTGCTGCTCCTTATGCATGGAACAAACTACCTGAGTCTGTACGTCAGGCGCCTTCTCTGACCCTTTTCAAATCCATGCTGAAAACTCGCCTCTTTGCTGCCACTTTCAGATCTTGACTCATTTGATCTCCTTCATGTTTCCTTACCTTTCCCCCTAGATGTATCCTATGTCTACAGCTACTGTGTTGTCAGTCTTGACTAGATTGTAAGCTCTGATGAGCCGGGACCGTCTTTCACATGTGTCTCTGCAGCGCTATACAAATGTTCAGTAATAGTAGTAATAAATGTACTACTTGGTAACTTCATGGCATGTTCCCTAGTCTTTGTACTTTTTGAAAGAGTAGACAATCAGTTTGTTTACCCATCCAACTCCACTCAGCATTTTATAGATTTCTATCTTATTTCTTCTCCAAGCTGAAGATCCCTAACCTCTTTAGTCTTTCCTCATTTTAGAATCGTTCCTTCCTCTTCAATATTTTGGTTGCCTTTCTCTATACATGTTCTAATTCCACTATACTTTTTTTGCTACTAACGTGATTGTTTCAAAAATGTAACTATCCCTAATGCGATTAATTTTTTTTTAAGTGCATCACTTTTTTAACGCATTCTCACCCCTTCCACCCCTCCGTGGAATCTGCATCTTGTCCTCTTCCTCCCCTTTAGTGCTTTTGTTCACTTGCCTGATATGAAATATCCCCAGCAGTGGCAACAAATCACTAATGTTCCCTCTTACTGGCCCTGAAGCCTTTCCTCGGCATGCTATGCCTCCCTTGGAGGTAATTTCCTGTTACTGGCATGGGCCTGATGCATGGCAGAGGAAGGCTTCAGGGTCATTGAGAGGTAGTGTTAGTGATTTGCTGCCATTGCTGGAACTGGAGCTATTTCATATCAGGCATGTGAATGACAGCACTTTGGGAGAGGAAGAGGATGAGTCCAGTTTGCAGCTCAGGAAATGCAAGATGGAGCAGTTAGATTTTAAGGGATTATTTTGAGGGCAGAGTTTAGGAACAGAGCAAATATAGAACAGACAAGGAGGGGGGTGAGGAAGAAATGCTGGACCCAAGGGGCAAAGAGGGGAGGAAAAGATCTTGGACCTACATGGGAAAGAAGGGGGGGGGGGGAGGAAGAGTTGCTGGTCTGATAGGAGAAAGGGAGGGGGGGGGATGCTGGTCTTGGGGAAGATCGATTAAGAATGAGGATAGGCCCTTTAAACACATTGCAATTAGTTGCAATTAATTACATGATTACATTTTTTAAATGCATGGTCAATTCCCACCCCTATTGTTTTGAGATGTGGCAGCCAGAATTTCACATTGTACTCATTATGATATTTATTTGATTTATTCTCTATTTTATTCCTAATATTTTGTTTGCTTTTTTGGCTGCTGCTACACACTGAGAAGAAAATGTCAATGTATTGCCCATGATGACACTTAATCCTTTTCCTGGGTAGAACTCCTAATGTGGAAAAGGCCAAAAGTCCATAAATCATTGTTAATGTGGACTGGAGAAAATCCACTGTTCCTTTGCGTCCCTCTAGTCCAGTACTGGTACCATAGAGTTTAGAACCTCCTCCAGCAGCCTTGGAGACTGAAAGCTGTCATCGCTTTGGTGACACCTGGTATAAGTAGGCAAGGACTGCCCCCTTCCATCAGTAATTTCAGTCTCCAAGCAGCTAGAGAGACTCCTGAGCCTTGAGCTCAGTTAGCACAAATAAGTAGAGCTTTAGTTTAATTTTATATTTAATTAATTTTAATTTAATTACCTTTTTCAGTGAGTTTGTCCCTTTGCTTCTTTTGTAGGCGAAAAGGGGCTGCTGTGGAAGAGTTCCTGCTGGTGTCTCTGCTTTTCCCCCTGCCTGTGTTCTTTATTTTTCTTTTATTTCTCTCCCTCCTTTCTCTGCATTACCCACTGAGCTAACGAGCAGCGGGGCACAGCAGACGGTTTTCTTGCCTCCCTGCTCCCGAACCCGCAGTTAAGGGTGAGGAGCAGGTGGAAGGCCGACACCCCCAGAGCCGCGGGTGTGGAGCGGCGAGACTGCATCTGCGGGGTTCAGGAAGCCGGAGCGGAAGCCGCGGTTCGTCTGAGCTCCAGCGGCAGTTTATGCCTCCTCGGGTCGCCGGCAGAGATATCGGTGAGTCCCTGAGGTGGGGGTTTAAAGCAGGCTTCATTTTAGGCAGGAGAGTTGAAGCAGCAGGGCTGCCTCGTGGTGCGCGGTGCTCCTGATCCGTCAGAGCCGCTGGGCGCAGGGCGGGAAACGAGACGGCGGCCATTTTGGGAGCTGCGTGTTCAGCGCTCCTCAGTGAGATTGCGTTACGGGGAGCAGGGGCGAGTTGTTAGCCTCATTTGTGATTTGTTTCAGGCTTAGGGGCCTCAGTTGGGGCTAGGCTGCTGGCGCAGTGTTAAAAAAAAAAAAAAAGGATTTTTAGAGTGTGTTGTTTAACGCGTCAGCAAGTTGTCAGAAGGAGTAAGGGTTCTTTATTTCTTTCTTTCTTTTCTTTTTGCTGCTTTCAGTCAGTGGGGGATTAGATGACGTGTGTGTGTGTGTCGTACAGACAGTTAGTTTCCCTTAGGTGGGGCTATGCCGGCGAAGCCTCGATGTCTAGTCTGTGGCACAAGGCGCGCTGAGATGCTAGACTCCGGGGTCTGTAGGCCCTGCACTCTGGAGGCAGCGGTCATGGACAAGGAGCTGAAGGGAGCCGCTGGGGATCAGATCGCGGTTTCTTCAGAGGGAGGTGAAGCGCCTTCCTTGAGTCCCGAGGGGCCTGTTCCGGGGCTGTCCTCTTGGGTGGGGGGGGCGCCGCTCTGCCACTGGGGAGTGGCCAGTCGGCCGGTGTTCCCATGATTCCCCCAGATTTTTTCTCTCTTATGCAGCAGGCGTTTGCACTGTTACAGCCTGCAACTGGGGTTCAGCCTCGAGGAGCCCAGAAGCGGGCTGGTTCGGGAGGCCCCTTGGAGGGGGAGGCTTCCCCGCCCAAACGGAGTAAGGGGGCGGTGGAGGAAGGTCCCTTGTCTCTGTTGGATGATGAGTTCAGAGTGACGGACGAGGAGTTTGAGAGGATCTCGGAAGGAGAATTAGAGGAAGGAGAGTTGCCGGATTCGGAGCAGCAGAGTAGAGTAGTCCGAGTCTTTAAGAACATGATTCAGGAAGAATGGGATTTGCCAGAGTCGGCTCTGCGGGGTTCAAGGGCCTTAGCTCGGCTTTATCCGCTCTCTGACCAAGATAGGGAGCTGTTTCAATCTCCTAAGGTAGATGCGGCGGTATCGGAGGTTACTAAAAAGACTACGATTCCTGTTGAGGGCGCTGCGGCCTTGAAAGATGTGCAAGACAGGAAATTGGATACTTTGTTGAAGCAGGTGTTCGATATTTGTGCCCTCTCCATGCAGGCCTCAATAGCGGGGGCGTGGGTGGCGAGAGGCTGCTTGAGATGGTCTCAAAGGTTACAAGGGGACCAGTTGGGGGGGGGCAGTTGGAGGATGCAAAGCGCCTGGAGTCTGGTACCGCTTATTTGGCGGACATTCATTATGACCTCATCCGGGGGCTAGCTAAAAGTATGGCTTCCGTTGTTGCAGCTAGGAGATATCTGTGATTGTGAAATTGGTCGGCAGACGGATCTTCTAAGGCTCGGCTCAGCAAACTTCCCTTAAGGGGGAAGCTCTTGTTTGGGGAAGATTTAGAGAAGTTGGTCAAGGATCTCGGTGAGTCCAAGGGGGGTCGTCTGCCGGAGGATAGGCCTAAACAGGGCCGGAATTTGTCGAGCTCCAGTGGGATGCCGAGAGAGTTTCGTAGGTTTCGGTCCTCTCAGTTTGGCCAGTCCCAGCGGGGAAAGTTTCCGGTACGGAGCCAGGGGTTTCGAGGTTTCCGGGGGGCGGGCAGGGGGTTTACGCCTTTCCAGTCCTCAAACCCTAAAAAGCCCCAATGAGATCAGGCGGACTCAGGTGGAGGCGGTGCCCGTGGGGGTATGGTTGCGGGAGTTTTACCCTGCCTGGGTCCAGATAATGTCAGATCAATGGGTTCTGGAGGTCATTCTAGAAGGTTATGCTCTGGAGCTCCATCAACCCGTGTTAGATTCCTTTGTTCAGTCTCCTTGCAGAGCTCCGCACAAGGTTCGGGCGGTGGCGGAAATGCTACAGCGGCTTCTGCAGCTCAGGGCAGTGGTTCCGGTTCCGTCGGACCAGTGCGGGTCGGGTCGCTACTCCATCTATTTTGTGGTGCCAAAGAAGGAGGGCACGTTTCGGCCAATTCTGGATTTAAAAAGAGTGAATCGTTGTCTTCGGGTGACCCATTTCCATATGGAGACGTTGCGCTCAGTGATTGCGACGGTCAAGGCAGGAGAATTCCTGACCTCCTTAGATCTCACGGAAGCTTATCTCCATATTCCTGTTCGAAAGGAGCATCAGCGCTACCTCAGGTTTGCAGTGCCCATGGGCCATTTTCAATTTCAGGCTCTGCCCTTTGGGCTAGTGACGGCGCCTCGAACATTTACCAAGATCATGGTGGTGGTGGTGGTGGTGGCAGCGCTCCGCAAGGAAGGGGTGCTGGTGCATCCATACCTAGACGATTGGTTGATTCGGGCGAAGTCGAGAGAGGAAAGCGCCACGGCGACCGTTCGGGTGGTGCAAGTCTTGGAAAGCCTCGGTTGGGTAGTCAACGGGGCAAAGAGCAGGTTGGTTCCCTCGCAGTCTCTGGAATATTTGGGGGCGCGTTTCGAGACTGCGCAGGCAAAGGTATTTCTCCCGGACCGACGGGCACAAGGGATTCGGGCCCTTGTTCAGAAGTTTCTATCGCAACGAGCTCCGACGGCATGGGAGTACCTGCAGTTGCTCGGAACTATGGCAGCCATGATCGAGGTGGTGCCGTGGGCCAGGGCTCATATGCGGCTGTTACAGTGCACTCTTCTTCGGCGTTGGTCTCACCAAACGGATGCATTGTCTCAGCGATTGGTTTGTCCTCCAGAGGTGCGTCAGGAGCTTCTCTGGTGATTAAGGCCGGAGATTTTGGCGGCGGGGGTCCCGCTGGAGCCTCCATCCTGGAGATTGTTGACGATGGACGCCAGTCTCGAGGGGTGGGGAGCGCATTGTGAAGGCAGGTGGGCCCAAGGGCAGTGGTCGCTGGAGGAGAAAACCTGGTCCATCGACCGGCTGGAGATGAGGGCGGTATCCTTGGCCCTTTTGGAGTTTCAGGCGCATTTACTGCAGACACCGGTAAGGGTGCTGTCCGACAATGTGACGACCATGGCCTACATCAATCGGCAAGGCGGCACAGGCAATGTGCTGTTGGAAGCGGAGGTGAGTCAGCTGTTGAGTTGGGCCGAAGACAATCTGCAGGTTCTGTCGGCGCAGCATATAGCTGGAGTGGACAATGTCGAAGCGGATTTTCTAAGTCGGCGCAGGATAGACCCGGGGGAGTGGGTCCTTCATCTGGATGTGTTCGCGCTTCTAGGGCAGCGCTGGGGACTTCCTCACATGGATCTGATGTCCAGCTTCGACTCCGCGAAGGTAGCTCAGTTTTTCAGCAGAAGGCGAGAAAGAATGTCAGAGGGTCTCGATGCGTTGGCCCAGAGGTGGCCGGAGGAAGGCCTTCTCTATGTGTTTCCACCTTGGGCTCTCATAGGCCGGGTAGTGCAGCGCATTGAGAGTCATCGCGGCCTGGTGGTCCTGATAGCGCCGGATTGGCCTTGCAGGCCTTGGTATGCAGATCTGGTGCGTCTCCTGGTGGACAAGCCTTGGCAGCTTCCACAGCGAGCAGACCTCCTTCTGCAGGGCCCGTTATGCATGCCCCAGGTGAGGTTATTCGGCTGCGGTGGTTTCTACTTTGCTGAAGGCTCGTAGGCGGTCAACGTCTTTAGCTTACATACGGATATGGCGCATCTTTGAGGCATGGTGTGAGGCTCGGGATCTGCGGCCCTTGAGAGCTTCCATGGCCCAGGTCCTGTCGTTTTTGCAAGATGGTGTAGAGAAGGGTCTCGCGGCTAGTTCCTTACGAGTTCAGTTGGCGGCCCTCGCCTGTTTCAGGGGTAAGGTACAGGGCCAGCAGTTAGGGGCTCATGCTGACGTTCGGTGGTTTTTGCGGACCGTGTTGCTCTTGCGGCCCCCGAGACGGTGTTCGGTGCCCACGTGGGATCTGAATTTGGTGTTGGAGGTGTTGATCAGAGCGCCGTTTGAACCCTTGGATAAGGCCTCGCTGAAGGATTTAACTTTGAAAACGATATTTCTGGTGGCCATTTGTTCTGCAAGGAGGATTTCGGATTTGCAGGCGTTATCCTGTAAGGAGCCACATCTGTCATTCTTCCCTCACAAGGTGGTGCTTCGGACAGTTCCGGCTTTCTTGCCGAAGGTGGTTTCAGTGTTCCATGTTAACCAAGTGGTGTCCCTTCCAGTGTTTTCACAGGAGCAGAAAGATGAGTCAGGGGGCAGGTTACATTTGCTGGATGTTCGTCGCGTGTTCAGGAGGTATCTCCGCAGGACCGCGCCCTTCCGGAGGTCGGACAGGTTGTTCGTGTCCTTTGGAGGTCTGTGGAAAGGGGAGGCGGCAGCTAAATCGTCTATTTCTCGGTGGTTGAAGGAAACAATTGCGATGGCGTACCTTCTCAAGGGTAAGGTGGTTCCTGAGGGCCTCCGGGCTCACTCGACCAGGGCGCAAGCGGCGTCTTGGGCGGAGTTCAGTTTGGTTCCGGTTGCGGACATTTGTAGGGCGGCGACTTGGTCCTCTTTACATTCTTTCATGAAGCACTATCGGCTGGATGTGCAGGCGGCAGAAGAGGGGCGTTTTGGCTCAGCGGTGCTTCAGGCTGGGCTTGCGGGTCCTTCCCGTTGATATTCACTGCTCTGTTACATCCTCTATGGTACCGGGACTGGACTAGAGGGACGCAAAGGAAGATTAAATTAGACTTACCTGCTAATTGTTGTTCCTTAAGGAACTCTAGTCCAGTCCCGGATCCTTCCCAAGATGGTATGGTGTTCGTCAGCCTGAAGTTTACGGTGTGAGTTGGGGGGGCGAGGGTTCTTTCTGTGCGGCACAAACTCAGTGCGCAGTGGGAGCCCTTCTGTTCACAGCAGTGTTCGCCTAGTCTGGGAAATTGCCTTTCCTCCCTATGGAGGCGGGATCTCTCACTAGGGGGGGGGGTTTAGTTTATTTAAAAAAAAAAAAAACAGGAGAAGAAACAGTTTTGGTTTAGTTGCTCCTATCTGTAGTTTGGTAGATGGTTGAATTACTATTTTAACTACTTATTTGTTGCTCTGCTGAGTCTGCTTTGTTAATAGGTACTGATGGAAGGGGGCAGTCCTTGCCTACTTATACCAGGTGTCACCAAAGCGATGACAGCTTTCAGTCTCCAAGGCTGCTGGAGGAGGTTCTAAACTCTATGGCAGCGTTTTTCAACCACTGTGCCGCGGCACACTAGTGTGCCGTGAGATATTGTCTGGTGTGCCGTGGGAAAAATTCCAATTTCATCCGTAACATGTGGCCTCGGCTCACAAATTAGGGTTGCCAACCGGCCGGTTTTCAGCCGGCCTGGCCGGTTTTTCCATGGCCAGGCCGGCTGCCGGCACAGTTGTAAAACCGGCCATTGAAAAGCCGGTTTTTTGCTCTGGCTGCAAGATCGGGAGCGGCCAGAGCAAAAAACCGGCTTTTGTGCCGAAGTCCGCGGCGCGAACGCGATCGCGATTCCCTATAGCAGTGCAGCCGCTGGTTCTGCTTTGTACAGAGCAGCGGCTGCACTACACTTACATTGAAAAGTAAAGAGAAACTGTGTCAGGAGCCCTCCGGTCATCGCAGAGCCCGAGGAAGTGATGTCATGGGGGCGGGCTCCTCACAGGCTGTCTTTCCTTTTCAAATTAACTTTAGCTGCAATAAAGTTAATTTGAAAAGGAAAGACAGCCTGTGAGGAGCCCGCCCCCATGACATCACTTCCTCGGGCTCTGCGATGACCGGAGGGCTCCTGACACAGTTTCTCTTTACTTTTCAATGTAAGTGTAGTGCAGCCGCTGCTCTGTACAAAGCAGAAGCAGCGGCTTGGGCAGAGAGGGGGTGTGTGTTTGTGAGTGAACCAGCAAGGGGGGGGGAGTGTGAGTGAACCAGCAAGGGGGGGGGAGTGTGAGTGAACCAGCAGTGGAGGGGGGGGGGGGTGGTGTGATTGAACCAGCAAGGGGGGGGGCGATGGTGTGAGTGAACCAGCAGGGGAGGGGGGTTAAGTGAGTGAGTGACCCAGCAGGAGGGGTGAGTAAGTGACAGGGGGGTGGGTGAGTGAACCAGCAGTGGAGGGGGGGGGGGTGTGAGTGAACCAGCAGGGGAGGGGGGTTGGTGTGAACCAGCAGGGGAGGGGGGTTGGTGTGAGTGTTTGATTCCTATTCAAGAGAATTACTTTATATATAGTCAATATAGGCACAGAGGTAAATTTTTTTAACATTTTCTAATGGTGGTGTGCCTCGTGATTTTTTTCATGAAAAAAGTGTGCCTTTGCACAAAAAAGGTTGAAAAACACTGCTCTATGGTACCGGGACTGGACTAGAGTTCCTTAAGGAACAACAATTAGCAGGTAAGTCTAATTTAATCTTTATCCCTATGATAAGTAGCATGAATCTATCTACCTTTTAGGATCCTGCCAGGTACATATGGCCTGGATTGGCCACTGTTGGAAACAGGATATGGGGCTTGATGGACCTTTGGTTTGATACAGTATGACAAAGCTTATGTTCTTATGTTTTAATGTTCTCTTCTAACGTAACATTGTATAATTAGGGTTAGTATTCCCTAAATTAGAGGTTCTCAACCCAGCCCTTGGGAAACACCCAGCCAGTCAGATTTTCAGGATGATACAATGAATATGCATAAGATAGATTTGTATGCACTGCCCCCATTGTATGCAAATTTCTGTCATGTAGATTCATTGTGGTTAACCTGAAAACCTGACTGACTAGATATGTCCTGAGGACTGGGCTGAGAACCTCTGCCCTATATGCATCAATTTTCACTAATCCACATTAAATTTCATCCATCATTTGGATACGCAATCTCACAGGGATCTCTTGCAATTTCTCATAATCTATATGTGATTCAACAATTTTGTTTAATTTGGTGTCATCTATATATTTGATCACTTCACTCATTCCTGTTTCCAGCTAATTTATTAATATTTTACAAAGCACCGATCCTAGTGTAGATCCCTGGGGTACGCCACTATTCATCTTTCTCCATTGAGAAGATTGGCCATTTAAACCTACTCTCCATTTTTCTCTCTTTTAACCTGTTCCCAGGATATTCCTTTTTTAGATTTGTGGGTGTGACTCAAGTGACTGCTAGTTGTCTGAGGTCTTGGCTGCTGGAGAAGAGATCATTCCACCAACAGGCAAATTCACAATAATATTAGTACTTCACCTCTGGAGGCGGGAGGAGACATCAACATTGCAGCTGCCAAAAAGGTGCGCTGACTTCTTCCCCATCATGATATGGCTCTCTGAAAGCTTGAGCCATGCAATGCAGAAGGCTCAGGCTGGTTTTGCAGTTTCAAGTCTCACACGAGTCGAAACTGCAAAACTGTCCAAACTTCCTGCACTATGCAACTCGAGCTTAGAGAGAGAGAGAGACAAATCATGCTGGGGAAGTAGCAAGCACCCATTTTTCGGCAACTCTGCACAAGATTCGGGGACATGAAATCACAGGCACTAGGGTACAATTTCTAGGCACCATGGGGATCTGGTGCCTTGGATTTGTCAAGGACTGCTATAAGGTCCATTTTTCAAAGTGAATTGAGTCGTTGAGGTTGAGAGATGTTGAATTCTGGCAGCATTTTGCAACAGACTCTGCAAATGTGGAGCCTTATATAAAATATTTATGAAGATATGCAGTAGTGTATGTGAATTTGCTACCATTTACAGTGGAGTGGCCATTTTACAAATCTACAAATGGGAGAAATGACATCCATGACAAAATGTCTGAAAATCTGGGAGGAGCAGCAGTGAATTTAGGCATGTGTAAGTCTATTGTAAAATAGACCCATCTTTGCCCCAAAAAGATAAATGTGTCTGTCACAATATCAAGAGAGTGGGGACATGCAGAAGAAGAGCCAAGACATGTGCAGAAAACTGGCTGATTTTACAAACATGGATGTGTGTGATCTGGGAGTGCACGCTACTGGCCACATAGATGTGCCAATACTGGTATTTTGAGACTTGCATATATGCCACCGCATATACATCCCAGCCTGCCATTTTGGAAACAGAGATGTGCAGCAGGAGATAATAAGGCCTCAATAATTACCTGCAAGGTATTTTTGAGTTTGTGAAAAATATTGAGGGAATGAGAGGGCATTCTACCCTTCTCTGTACTGTTGTTAACTGTCTGAAACAAGCACTTTTTAAATATCTATTCATGCCCAGGGGCAGGTATAGTCATGGACCTGTCTGCTGGTGGTTTTAAACATGAGGCTGTAATCTAAAATCAACCGCACATATGTGTCTTTTTTGGAATGCCCCGTGAGAGATAGATGTGATTGCACCAGAAACATGTATGCTCAAGGCATTCTAAAATAGCTCTTGGGATGTCTGAATGGCCTGTTTCAGACATCCAAATCACAAATAGGGCATTTAAAATAACCCCCTTAGTCTTTCAGCTATGGACTTGTCCTCCCTGTGTGCCCATTTTAGTCTGTGATCACCTAATAGTCCAAATGACCTGCCTCACAGGCTTCCTACTTCGAATGCACCTGAAAGTTTTTATTATGAGTTTTTGCCTCTATGGTAAGTTTCTTTTCAGATTCTCTTCTTGCCTTCCTTATCAACGTTTTGCCCCTAACTTTCCTGTTTTCTTCATTTCCATCCTTTGTACAATTTTTGAAAGATGTTCTTTTGGCTATCATAGCCTCTTTCAACTTACCTTTTAACTATGCCGACTTTCATTTGGGCTTCCTTCCATCTTTTTGAATACATTGGATACATCTGGCCTGGGCTTCCAAGATGGTATATTTAAACAACTCCATATTTAATGTAAACTCTGAACCTTGATAGCTGCTACTTTTAACTTTTTTTTAACCATGTTCCTAATTTTATCATAGTCTCGCTTTTGAAAGTTAAGTGCATGCCAACAGTTGGGGAAACCATCCCAATGTGTGCAGTGCCTTTTGCATAGTAGCTCTGTGTGATCCCTGCCATCAAGGGTTCATCTACAAGATTCTTAAACAGGACCTATGTCTCCTCTGTCCCTATACCCAGGTTGAAAGTAGCTACCCTGGTACTTATTGGTCTGTCCTCTACAATTATGAGCCTGATGTATTCTGTGTTTTTTTACATTTTACTTTTCCTTTCTCCATTTTTCTGGTCTCTTTATGACTGGCTAACTAACTCCGTGCTCTGAAAAAGAAGCTAATGCTGTTATAATTTTACCCTACTGCATTCAGACTTTGTTTCTAAAATATATTTTCCTTACAGAAATGAGAGCTACAAATCCATCAATGCAATGGTTGGTGGGGGGGGGGGGGCAGAGGGTAAGGAGAGAGGGAGGGGGATTAGATAAAACATGGACTTGGTCAAAATAAAGAGAATTGGACTGCCTCTGAATTTCTTCATTCCATCATTGCACATCTGTGTACCCTGATGATTGCCCTTTGCATCTGTTATCTTATTCCTCTATTCCCACTTTCCTTGTCTCTTTTTTTCTCAGGAGACAGGCAGGGTGATGCAGTCACACTCAATGGTGAAGTCCCCAGACTGAAGCTTTGTTGCTTCACTGATCATGCGTGCCTGCTTCCCGCCTGCCTGTGCCAAGGGAAGCCTATCTGGATCTCCCTTCCTTTTCATTTTTGCCTTTCTTTTGTGTGTTTTTTCATGGTTTCCTCGTACTGTTCTCACACTGGGTGTAGGGTCTGGGGATTTCCCCTCAGCTATCCTTGCCATTGGGTAGTACCCTCTTCCTCCTGAACTGATTGTAAACAGCTCTGATGCCCTTCAGCCTGGGCGGTATATCAAGAAATTGCACAAACAAACAAACTCCAAGCTTTGCTTCCTCCTCAGTCACTCTGAGGGACATGCCTCCATCAGGTGAAAAGGCTAAAACTAAGCATAAACATCAGCTCCCTCTGCCAACGTAGTCAGGTAAGCACCATACATAGAGCAAACCCCTGCCCTCCATGCTTGACAGCCCTCCCCCTACCTGGGAGGGCTCCTCAGGCTTTTCAGTCTTCCCTCCTCTTGCTTCTCCAGAGGTTTCTTCAGGATAGTTCCACTCTCTTGCAGGTCTCTCCACAAAAGCTTGAAACATGCCCCAGTGCACCCTCAGATCCCTGGCTCCCCCCCACAAAGGAAGTCACGGGATCCCCTCCACTGACTGGCACAAGCATTCGCCCCTTGACGTGGACATTCACTCATTCCCACCTTATTCCTGGGAGCCATCTGAATCCTATGAGGATGAACCTGTCCCATTTCCCCTGGAACAGGACCTTCAAGATGATCCACCCAAGGATCTTTCCTATCCGAAGTTCCTCCAGAAACTCCTGTGCTCTCTCTCAGTGCCTTGCAGTCTCCAACTAACAAGCGGGACTTCCATTCCATTTTAAAGATTTGCAGTACTCCCAAGGAAGTCCCTGCACTCCCTGTGCCTCAGGTCCTTCAGGATTTACAATCTTCCATCTGGAAGATCCCCTTCTTCAGGCAGGGCTGTGTCCCGCTGCATAGATGTCAAGTACAAGGTCCTGCTGGCTCCTGGATTCCATCACACTCAGCTACTCCAGCAGACCACCCTTCCCAAACCCTTCCCCTGCTTTTTATGGACCGCTAGGTTCTCTCCATTGTTCAGTCAGGGTACAAGCTTCACTTCGATGTGACACCACCTCCTTGGCCCCCAGATCTATCCAAGTGCTTCCTGAAACGGCATGTGCCCCTACTAGCAACGGAGATAGCTTAGCTCCTTCTCAACGATGCCACGGAGCTTGTCATACTTCCTGAAAGGGGTCAGGGGTTTTACTCCTAGTTTTGATCCCAAAATGTCCGTCAGCTTTCGGCCGATCCTCGACCTCTGTCATCTCAATCTTTTCATCAAGCGGGAAAAGTTCAAAACGCATTCATTGAGCACAATCCTTCCCCTGTTCAGTCCTCACAATTGGCTCACCTTGCTAGACCTCTAGGATGCCTAAACCCATATCCCCATTCACCCTCTCCACTGGAAGTTCTTCGGTTCACCTTCATCAACCACCACTATCAGTGCAAGTGACTCGTGGTCATCACAGCCTACCTTTGGTATCAGGGCCACTGTGTTTACCCCTATCTAGATGATTCGCTGATTTTGGGTGCCTCCAGAGATATAGCAACCTGAGCTGTGTGGGACACTGCCGCCATTCTGCAGACCCTCTGCTTCATCCTCTGCCAAGAAATCCAAACTCTGGATTTCATTGGGGTACATCTAGACACTCTGCAAGCCAAAGCATTCCTTCCCGATCAGAGGGTTCAAGCCTTGCAGCATCTCAGCAGCACCCTTGCCATATGCCTATCAGCCCTTGCAACTCCTCAGCAGTACTCTTGCCACATGCCGATCAGTGCCAGCCTGCCTGCTTCTGTGTCTTATGGGGAACATGGCAGCATCTTGACAATCTTAGGTGGTGAGAGACTCCGGACAACCTTCTAGTGGGGTGCCCATTGCAGATGCTGCCGCATCACATCATCATTACCACCAATGGGCTATAGCAAATGGACAGGATCCAGTTCACTGCTTGGTGAGCCAGCTTTTGTCTTATCTCCTTGACCTGTCACACTCAGGCCTACAGACTAATTCAGTACGTTTTCATCTCTCAGCTATTGCCTCCCATCTGACTGCCTACACCAGACTGGGACCACAATGTTCTTTTGCTTCAGCTGATGTAACCACCGTTTGAGTATCTCCTGTCCTCTTCGCTCAAGTATCTCACTTGTAAAACAGTTTTCCTCATTGTAATTAATTCAGTCAGATGTCTGGGGGAAATTCAAGCACTGCTGCATTACCACTCCTAAGCTCAATTCTTCCATGACAAGGTCCTCCTCCGGATATGTCCTAAGTTTCTCCCGAAGGGGGTCTCTGACTTTCACATCAACTAACCTCTATAGTGCTCCCTGACTTCTTTCCGAATGCCTCTGTGGGCTCTCCAGAGGAGAAATTGCATACATTGGACTGCAGAAGGGCTCTCCTTTTACTGTCTGCATCATACTAAGCCTCTCTGCAAGTTGTCTCAGTTGCTCCTGATCTTCGAACCCAATAACTCTGGGCAGTCAGCCACAAAGTTGACCATTTTCTCATGGACTGTGGACTGCATTGCTTTTTACTATGAGCAAGCAGCTCTCCCTTCTCCAGGATGTGTTGCCCCTCACATGTTCAGGGCCATGGCTGCCTACATAGCCAGTCTGGCTTCTGTCTCCACCCAGGACATCTGCAGGGCACTTCCTAATCATCTATCCACATTTTCACTAAGCACTGCAGTTTGGATTGTTCATCCACAATGAACTTCGCCTTTTGTCTAAGCTGTCCTCCGGAATCTGTTTGCTACCTGATTCTTCTCTCCATCTGAGCTAACTTCAGGACTGCTCGATTGCACAGACATTTCAGACAACCAAACTTACCTGACCAGGTGGCCCCTAGCTCTGGACTCACCATTGAGTGTGACTGCATCCCCCTGCTTGTCTCTGAAGAAAGCATAGATGCTTACCTGTAATGGGGGTTCTCTGTAGACAGCAGGGGTATGCAGTCATACTCTCCTGTCCACCTTCCCCTAAAACTCCCTGCCACCAAAAAACAGAAGCAAACCCCCCCCCCCCAAAGGCGTCAACACCACCAAACTGTTTCCAGTTTCTGTCTTGGTTTCTTCTTTGCTCTGGTACAAACTGATTCTCTTGGCACAGGCAGGCAGGAAGCAGGTACACATGCTCAGTGAAGCAACAAAGCTTCTCTGAGCTGTGAGAGACCCGCTCAAGGATCAGTCCAGGGACTTCACCATTGAGTGTGACTACATGCCCCTGCTGCCTATGGAGAAACCTGTATAGATAAGCAACTACACTATCTTGTTTCTTATACAAATTGCAACTACTTAATGTTCTATCTTACCTCCAGTACTCAACTTCTTTCATGCTCATTGCCCTCATCTAGTCTTCAATTCCCCCTCGGCCTCTCACCTCTCAAGAATGGATGAGAGGCAGAGAGGGAGGCGTACATAGTATCAAATATTTTGGCATGGCATCTTATAAATATTTAGAAAACTGATCATGTGCCTCCCAAATGCAGCAAGATTGAGCCCAAATGACTTCTAACGATGTGAAGTCATAAACACAGGTGATGGCAGTCTTGCCTTCTAAATATTGGGACAGGTTCACGATAAAAAGTGCACCACTGCTTTGTGCATTCCTCTGTGTACACTTACCAATGAAAGATGTAACAAAAACCTCAGAATCTACAGTGGCCTCTGTGAGCAGGCTCTCTTAGGAATGTAAACTGATTTGCAAATTCCTGAAATCCTTTCCTTTCCACCAGAAGGAACCTCAAACTCTCCCTGTGGGACTAAACTGAATGTCAGATGTTTTGTGTTAGTTGTTAGCCTACAGCTGACTTTTGGGCCTGAATGTTTTTCAGGGAACTGTGTGCTGCAAACCTGATGCTGAAATTAATAACAGTTGTCAGCTCTTTGTTTTCTTTTCTTTTTTCTTGCTCAGTCTTTCTTTCTTTGTCTTCTTTTGAAAAATGATTTCTGCTTTGGAGCCCATTAAGCTCTTTTCACCCTCAGTAAGTCAGATCCATCCACAACCAAACATTTGTCATGAAATGGTGTGTGGTCTCTAATGTGCATTTTTTTATTTTCAGGGAAGTTGATTAATGTTTCCAAGTGTTGCCCTTGTGCTTTCCCAACTCTTGGAGCCCAAAACACACACAGTGGTACCAGCTTGGCATAGAGCGGTGGGTGAAGTTTTCTTTGCTCTTGGACATGCTGGAATGCAAATGGTGTCCAGCCACACACAATCAGGCCACATGTACTTTCAGTAAAGCTACACGACAGACCTTACATATTGAGTCTGTCTGCAAATTTCCACCCTGAGCTCTGAAGATGCATCCTTCAGTTGGCAAGCTTTGATACTGGTAAACTTGGAAGCCATATAGCAGTAGAGTGCTCAGAGTCTGAGATGAAGGAGACAGGCATAGGGGGAAAATATGGGAGAAAGTAAAAGCAGCATAGGTGAGTGGTGCTCTTCTTCTCCTGGAGCTATAAGTAGTGATAATGATGGTGAGAGCATGGAGGTGGTGAACCATCTAATATAACTAAGAGAGGAGATAGCAGTGATGGTGATTAGCTGGTCCAGTGCCTCAAAGAAAATCAGCAAGGGCTCCCACTGAAAGCCTCCTATTCAGGTACATGCTGCTTGCATGGCAGGACTTGCAGTGGAGTTTTAATCATTGAAGGACTCCCTTAGATTTAGGGTGCAACACTCAAATGAAGATCATATTTCTTGGCAGTTGTCATCAAACCCAAGGGAACCCCAATTAGTCGTACACAATTGCAAATTTTAAAGTGGCTGTTAAAGTGGTGACCATAGTCAGTGCTGGCCTTAGCCAAGTCACACCTGCCCAATAGTGAAAGCAAACAGAAATAAGGGTCACAGTGTTTAGTTTCCAGGGAAGATTTTGCTTGATCTAAATCCCTCTCTTCTTCCTTAAATCACGGCCTCTGGATGACATTCATTTATGGGATAATTTTATGAGGAGGAGCTAGCAGTTCACATAAATGTCAGTATTTTAGCTATTTATAAAATACTGATCAACATAAAAATATGTACATTGTTTGTGTGGTGTTTACCTTCACTCTGGGCATGCACATGGTCAGAGTTTGGGCGGTACAGGCAAGTGCATGCATTGATTATAGAATATGATTATGGTTAGAAAAATCATGGAGAAGCTAATGAAAGAAAGGATAGTCAACTTTCTACAATTCAGTAAGCTGCAAAACTTGAGGCAGTATGGCTTTACCAAAGTCAGAGCATGCAAAATGAATCTGATTTCTTTGACTGGGTAATTAGAGAACTAGATAGAGGGCATGCACTGGATGTGGTCTCCTTGGATTTCAGCAAAGCCTTTAATGCTGTTCCTCATAGGAGGCTCATGAATAAACTGAGCGGCATGAAGTTAGGACACAAGGTAAGGGACTGGATTAGAAACTGGTCAACCAACAGAGGGTGATGATAGAATTCACTCAGATGAAAGAAAGCTGAATAGTGTAGTGCCTCAAGGAACAGTTATGAGAATGATCCAGTTTGATATCTTTGTGAGTGTTATTACCAATGGATTAGAAGGAAACGTTTGCCTTTTTGTGGATGACAAAGATTTGGAATAGAGTGGAAACCCAGAGGGAGTAGTCAACATGAGAAGTGGTCTACAAAAATTAAAAGAATGATCTAATGCTTGGCAGTTAAGATTAAATGTAAAGAAGAGCAGAGTGATGCAGTTGGAATATACGTAGAAATCCAAAGGAGACGTATGCAATAGACGGCAAGAGGTTGATGTGCACGGACAAGGAGAGAAACATCGGGGTGATAGTATCTGAAAATCTCAAAGTAGTGACAAGATGGGTGGCCAAAGCCAGAAAGATTCTAGACTGCATAGAGAAGGGCATGACCAACTGAAAGGAGGAGGCGATCATCCCTTCACTTAGAGTACTGTGTTCAGTTTTGGATACTGTATCTTGCTAAGATATAAAAAGATTTGAAGCAGTTTAGAGGAAAACAACCAAAATGGAATGGAGTTTGCAACAGAAGCCTGTAGTAGTGTGGTATGTGGTGGGAAAGAGTTTTCTGTACAACACAGGCCAGACAGCAGTTCATGGAAAACAAAAGCAGTTTTTATTCTGTCCCAGCTTGTTAAACTTCCACAAAGCAAAACCCCAAATAGACAGCAGTTCAGGAAAAACAATAGCTGTGTTACTTCTGTCCCAGCTTGTTAAACCTCCACAAAGTTGGTTCTCCCAGTCCTTCCTTCAGCCAGCCCTGACCTCAGGGCTGCAGTGTCTCTTAAAAGGGACTGTTGAAAATCTCTTTGGAGAGAGACGGGTAACATTCTATAGACAAGTTATTGTAAATATTTGTAAATACTTTATTTCAAAACAAAATCCAGACCATTGTGACAGTCAGCCCTTGTAGATGTAGCCCTTATCCCTGAATATTAATCTGCTGTTATCCAGAGAACAAGCACCATGAGCCTACAAGAAAAAACATTTGTTCCATTTCTGTCAGTACTCCAAGCTCTTGCAGAGTTTGTTCTTGTCCCGTGGAGACAGAATCCAGCATGCTGCACTCAGAAGAAAACTTTGAACTAGCAGAAGAAAGAATAACTTTGGAATGGGACCATAGTTTTCTGTTGTAGAACATGAGGTGCTTTTTGACTTCAGGGAGCATTCCAGCCTTGCCAATGCTATGAATGCCTTTCTACAGCAACTCTGTGCTTTCTACTATCATGAATGTACACGTACTTCAACATTTATTTATTTATTTAATGCTTTTATATACCGCGCTTTTTAAAATCAGTGCGGTTTACAGATAACATTTTGTGAAGAGTAGGAAGAGCCTACTTTGCACTTACAATGAACAGGTAGTACAACTTGGATTGATAACAGGGGAAAGCATATACAGGCTATATACGGATTATATACAATGGGAGGGAGGTCGCTATGTGGCTATAGCAACATGGCTTGTCCAGAGGGCTATATACAAGGATGTGAATTATTTATTGGGTTGACTGTAAGGTAAAGCCAGGTGAGGATGTGTTGTTGGCCTGGGCATAGTGTAGGAGAAAAAGGTGGTGCTTTAGTGCCTTTCTAAATTGGGCAAGGTCGGTGATCGTGCGGATGGTCACTGGGAGCTCGTTCCAGCAGGTAGGTGCATAGAACCTAAACGCTCTGTTTCTTGTGGCGTTAGTGCATTTTGTTACTTTACTGGGGGTTACTAGAGTGTTGGTGGCGGAGAATCTTCTTGTTCTAGATGCAGGTGTGGGGAGGATAAGGTTTGTCAAGGAGCTGGCAGTTCTTTTGTTAATGTCCTTGAAAGTTAAAAGAGCAACTTTGTATATGATCCGGCAGTAAATTGGTAACCAGTGCAGATCCTTTGGGATTGGAGTGATGTACTCCCTTCTAGAGGCCCCGTGTAGGAAACGGGCGGCAGCATTCATTGCTAGCTGTAGTGGGTTAAGTGTGTTCTTGGGGAGTCTCTGAAGGATTACATTGGCGTAGTCAAAGTGAGGGGGTTACTAGTGCCTGGAAAACTGTTCGGAAGTCCTCTGGTTGCAGCGAGGGTCGGAGATGTCGAATTGTCCTCATCTTATGGTAGACCTTCTTTACAGTATTGCATATGTGTGCTTTCATATTGAGGTGCTGGTCCAGCATGACTCCTAGGTAGCGGATGGTGGGACGGCTCGGGAGTTTGGCGTCTCTTGTCTTCAGTGTTGCCGGTGGGGCGAAGCTTTGATTTCTCGTGATGAACAGCACTTCTGTCTTGCTGAAGTTTATCCTGAGACTCTATGAG
This sequence comes from Ichthyophis bannanicus, assembly GCA_033557465.1. Lineage (NCBI taxonomy): Eukaryota > Metazoa > Chordata > Amphibia > Gymnophiona > Ichthyophiidae > Ichthyophis > Ichthyophis bannanicus. The sequence goes on along the minus strand of CM066039.1, from coordinate 239,679,836 downwards.
TGAAGCCAATCCATGACGGCGTCAAAGCATTTTACTAGTGGAGAGAAGTCTGGTTGATCAATGGTGAATGGGGTGAAGAGTAGTACATCATCTGCATAAATCAGGCAGGATATGTTGAAGGAGTGGATGATTGCACATATGGGCTGCATGTATATGTTGAATAGTAGGGCGGATAGCGAGGAGCCTTGGGGGACTCCATGTTTTTGTTGAAAAGGCTTGGAGGTCGCAGAGCCTGTCCGAACGTACTGCCATTTATCTGTTAGGTACAACCTGCACCAACTCCAGGCTGAGCCCTGGATTCCCTTTTCCTGGAGACGTATTAGGAGCTGTTCGTGGTTGACTGAGTCGAAAGCTGCGGCGATGTCTAGGAAGATCAGGGCATATCCTTGTCTGTAGTTGTTAATCCCTGTGATTAATGTGTTAAAGAGCGTGGCAAGAAGCGTTTCAATGCCATGTGCTTCCCTAAAACCATGTTGGCATAGATCAAGAGGGGCCGTGGAGTCATTGTGTTCTTGGATTTGCCATTGAACTACCTTCTCAATAATCTTGGCTAGAAGTGGGATGCTTGAGATTGGTCGATAGGATTCAACCTTCTGGGGGTTCAGCTTGTTGTTCTTCAGAAGAGGCCTGATCAACGTCTGTTTGAGGCATGCTGGGAACGTTCCTGTGGAGAAGGACCTCTCCATGATCCTGGCTAGGGCTGGACTGAGTTCTTTGGGCAGGGATCTTATCCAATGTGCTGGGCAGGGGTCGTTTGGAGCTGTGGTGGCGTTGATAGTTGCGATGATGTCCTCGATGCCTCTGGCTGATGGTGTCGTAAGCAAGTTGAGCGGTAGTGGTTGGTATGGGTTGTGTCCAGGGGTGGGTTTCGTGGGTATGCTGATATTGCTGGCTTTGGCCAGTATGTAGTCTGCGTATTCCTGCGGGTGCAGTATTGTACTCTGTGTGGGCGAAGGTTCTTTCGTCATGGACTTCACTAGGTTGAAGAGGTCGTGAGGTTTGTTTAGTGAACAGTGTAGGAGTTCAGAGTGGTATTCTTTCATTTTCACTGATATAGAGTCGTGGTGTGCGTTCAGGTGGGCGGAGTAGGCTGCCTGGTCGGTTGGGGACCTGGATCGCCGCCATTTTCTTTCTAGTTTCCTAAGGAGAAGTAGTGAGGACCATAGCTCAGCAGAGTACCATTGTGCTGGTTTCCTACCTCTTGGTGTTATGTCTGAGGTCTTGATTGAGGTAGGTAGGCATGCGGCGGAGTTCAGGCTATTATTCCAAGTGGCCATCAGTTCTTCCAGGTCAGGAGAATCTAGCTTGAGATTTGGAAGGGCTTCCTTGAGGATCGCCTCTTGTCGAATGGTCTGAAACGTCTCATCGGTGGGGATGAGCTTTTGGCAGCTTTCCTAGGTAGGTTGCTGTCCTGATGCATGGGTATCTGGAATTTGATTAGGTTGTGGTCGGACCATGGGACTGGGGTGATAACTAGTTCAAAGTTGTGGTTCGGGCTTATGTCAGGTCGTGGAATGAATATGAGGTCTAGTATATTTCCTTCCCTGTGGGTGGATGTTTCAACTATCTGCTCGTAGCCCAGATCATTGAGTGCTTCAAGGAAGGCTTTAGAGTGGGTATCTTGGAGGGCTGGGAGATTAAATCTCCCAGTATCCAGTTTGGCCTGTGGGTGTTCTTGGGGTTACAGGCAAGGTCAATTATGGTTGCAAGGTCGTCAGGGGAGGAGGATGGTGATCTGTAGATTAGGTTGATGGTGCTGTGGCTGTTGGTTATGGTAAGTGTATTGAGGTGTGTTGTGCTGCTGGATTTGACCAGTTGGTATTGGAGCTCTGCTTTTGATAAGATGAGAGTGCCACCTCCTCTCTAGGTTGGGTCTGTGGCAAGTGTGGCTTGAGAAGTTGGGGGGGGATGAGTTGGTTAATAAGGACTGAGTCTGAGTCGGCAAGCCATGATTCAGTGACCAGTAGGATGTCTAGTTCAAGATGGGTTATAAGGTCGGTGATGGCTGGCCATTTTCTGCGGACTGAACATGCATTTATGAGGGCACATTTCAGGCTTCGCTGGCTTTGGGGCTGTGCCGCTTTGGGTTTTGCGGAGTGTTGGATTGGTATGTAGATTAAGTGTGGGTGTGAGTCTTGATGTAGTTCCGGTGGCTTATAGTATGTGCTGCCTTGATATCTTTTTCCTCGGCCTTGAAGGGTTGGAATGGGGTTGTGGTTGGAGGCCGAAGTGAGGGAGCCAATGAGTGTGTTGCTAAGGAGGTACAAAATGGTTAGGGTTAGGATGGATATGACCATGTTGAATTGTAGGGCACCACTGGGCGCTAGTATAGGAGATAGCTAGGTTGACAGTATTGGGGCAGCAGTAATTGCATGTATGGGAGATATCTGGGTTAACAATGCTGGCTATCTTGCACAGCAATAGATAGATACTTTGTACTTTAATGAGGCTAGCTTGTACAACAATAGATACTTGCACTTCAATGAGGCTAGCTTGTACAACAATAGATACTTTGCGCTTCAATGAGGCTAGCTTGTACAACAATAGTTACTTTGCACTTCAATGAGGCTAGCTTGTACAACAATAGTTACTTTGCACTTCATTGATGGCTATGCAACTGACCTTGAGTACTTTTAGTGGGTATTTTAAATGACTAACTTACATTCTATAGTTCTGGCTAGCTTAATGAGGGTGTCTAACTTGTGCAGCAGTGTACTTTTTAGGAATAACAATGGCTACTTGAATAAAAGTAGCTAGTTACACATTAGTGTCCATTTGAAACGGCAGTAGATTTTGTTAGAAAACAGATCTGTTGTAGGGAGTGGCTACCTGAGTATTTTAGCTCTTACAAGTATGTCCAGTAATTAGCAAGTGCAGTTTTGTGCAGTCTTACATACGTTTTGTGGAGAGCTCAGCGTTCAATACTGCTGCTTGGTTCCATGGTTCTGCAGTTCGTCTTCAGTTTGCTTGGTTGTTTCTTACCGCGGACTGCAATTCTCTGGGGTTGGGGGTGACTTCCACACAGGACCCCGCCTAAGGGCCACGCCAAAGGGCCCTTTGGCAAGGCCGTCAGACGTGTGCATGCCAGGAGTGAGTGCAAATTTTGTAAAGTGGAAGAGGGCCCTGATTGGCCTTGTCGGAGGGGAGCGGGGCGTAGCTTACCTTCCCGCTCTCCCTCGATGATGCTGATCGGGGCCTCCTTAAATGGAGATCACAACTACCTGCTCCTTTGATCCCATCCCAACTACTCTCCTTCAACTCCATCTTCTCCTCAGTTATCCCCACTGTTTCTCAGATACTCTCCACTGCCACCTTCCCTGCAGCCTTTAAGTATGCTGCGATTATTCCTATCCTCAGAAAACTCTCTCTTGACCCTACTGCTCCTTCCAATTATCGTTCCATCTCCCTTCTTCCCTTTATCTCCAAACTCATTGAATGTGCTGCTCTTCATTGCTGCTTCAAAATTCTCTTCTCACATTCCCTCTTTGATCCACTCCAGTCTGACTTTCACCCTCTTCATTCTACTGAAATGGCTCTTGCTGAAGTTTCCAGTGACTTGTTCCTAGCCATGTCTAACGGCTTTACTCAATTCTTAGTCTTCTTGATCTTTCTGCTGCCTTTGATACTGTTAATCACTCTCTCCTCCTCATCACAAGCAGCACACAAACCACACAATGCCACACCCAACACGACCACCCATCATACAAATAATGTACATAACAACCCAATTATATCAACCAACATAAGGTTTGCATTAGTAAAGGCCTGATCAATCAGGAACAAACTAAACACTATCCTTGATCTCATCACTGACAAAAAATTGGATATAATATGCATCACCGAGACCTGGCTAGATGATACAGACCAGGTCATATTAAACCAAGCAACACCAACAGGCTATGCAGCATTTAACTGCATCAGAGCTCATTAAAGAGGAGGAGGTGTTTTAATACTTACCAGAAAAGAATACAGATTTAAAGCAATCACTACCTCTAACACAATTGAATCCAACACACTCACCATAGCTAACAAGTACATAAGCATATCCCTCACCTACAGGCCGCCTGGAGCCACAACCGAACATCTCTCCACAGTTCTAGAAACAATATGTACACACAACAGTAAACACAAACCCCTCATTGCACTGGGAGACTACAACCTAGCTTCCACATCCAACAGAGAAGCTACATCATTCTTAAAAGCTATGGAGTCATTAAATTATTGCCAAACAATCACCGCCCCAACACACCAGCATGGTACAACACCTGATATGGTATTTATGCCAGTACAAATGATTGAGCAAGGTATAACTACAATACCAACAATCACGCCAGTCCCTTGGTCAGACCACTGTATGATAGAATTCACCCTTACACTGAGTAACCCAATCCAATGCATAGAAAATGAGAAAAAAAGCCAGAAGATTCAGAACTTTTGATAAGGACTCATTTCTAAAGGAAATCACTCCCCAGCTTCAACAAGAATATGACACACTTGACATCAACATAGAAAAATGGAACTCAATAATATCTAATGCAGCTACAGCACCTAAGAGCAGAGACATACACATCACATGCACACAAGCAACCCAACGCCCCATGGTACTCAAATGATATCAGAGAGGCTAAACACACTCTAAGAAGACTTGAAAGAAAATGGAGACGAAGCAAAACTTACAGCTCCCAGCTACAATACAGAGCCAAGCAACAAGAATATTACGATCTAATAAATATGCACAAGCAGCACCATCATACCAACTTAATCATGAATTCCACCAACAAACCAAGAGAACTGTTAAGCATTGTCCAAAAGCTCACAAAGGACGACACGCAACAGTGCACTCACCACCTTGACCCACAGAAATTTGTGGACTACATGCAATCAAAATACACCACTCAAACATACCCCATCAATCCACAGAGAGATGACTACAAAATCATTGAGAAGCAACAAACATGGAAAGAATTCAGCATATCATCAAAGCAACAGATAGAGGACATAATAACTGGACTCAACACAACAACCTCACCATCAGACCCATGCCCAGTGTCATGGATCAAGGCTTCAAAGAGCCAGCTCTCCCATCACATTCAAAAAATCGTAAGAGACTCACTCCAACAGGGATACATGCCACAACCCCTAAAACATGCCATGATACGACCAATAATTAAAAACAACAGCTTTAACCCCTCTGAACCAAAATCATACCGCTCCATCTCCAGCTTTTATTTATTTATTTATTTTTATTTATTTAACATCTTTTATATACCGCACTATTTATAATCAGCGCGGTTTACATAGAACAAGAAAACATCAGACAGAATACAATATCTGAGTATTTTACATATAACAGGAACAATAACTTGGGTAAACCGGGGTAATTAATTAAAACAAATAGTATTCATTGCAAAAATCGTGGAAAAGGCAGTACAGAGACAACTTCAAAACCATATAGATATGAATGCACCACTAGACATACATAAATATGGCTTTAAACCTCATCACGGCATGGAAACATTACTCGCTTCCCTCTTTGACACTTTCCTAAGAGGAATGGATAACATAAGAGTGGATTCATATTAGTATTCATGGACATATCGGCAGCCTTCGACACTATATCCCACACTAAGCTACTACAATGCCTACAACACATAGGATTGCGCAAGAACACCCTGAAATGGTTTACTTCTTATCTGGAGGGTTGTACACAACAAGACAAAAATGACCAAATTAAATCGCTGCAGTTCCCCGTCATGCAAGGAGTGCCACAAGGATCAGCCCTATCATCAATGTTGTTTAATATTTACATCCAACCCATATGCAACATCATTAAACACCACAAACTCCACTACCACATCTATGCCGATGACATCATGGTGTATGCTCCAGTCAACCTACTAGCAGTAGATATCACAACAATAACAAAATGCTTGGAAGAAATGAATGCCTGGCTCACAGCCAACAACCTAACGGTCAACTTCGAGAAGACAGAAGCAATGTTCATCATCAGAAATCCCACCTTCATTCCACCACAAACTATCAGCATCCTAGACAAACTCATAGTAGTCAAAGAGGAAGTTAAGTACCTGGGCATCACTTTGGGCAGAGCCTTAAACATGAAGTCCCACATCTCAAAAACTGCAAATAAGGCTTATCAATGCTTAAGAGTCATCAGAAAGATCAAGCCATTACTCCGTCAGGACCACTTCCGCACAGTATGCCAAGCACTCATCACACCTCTGCTGGACTACGGAAACTCAGTATATCAAGGCCTCCCTCAGCAAACCTTACACCCACTCCAGATGGTACAAACACTACAGCACGCATCATAACAGACACACCAAGAGATGAACATATCACACCTGTCTTACAACAACTGCACTGGCTCCCAATGGTAACAAGAGCAAAATTTAAAACAGTCATGATTATATTTAAGATCATTCACCATCTCTCAGCAGACACACTACAATACATCATAACAAGAGATAACAGCAATAGACCAAGAAGAACCAGTACTGACAACATGATCGGCACACCTACAGGATACCACAAGACCAAACAAATAACCTCAAAGAGAGCCCCATCACTACTGGAATCTACTCTATGGAACTCCCTCCCAACAAGCCTGAGGGCAATGGATGACATCACAGAGTTCCTTAAAGCCCTAAAAACCCTGCTCTTTATTGAAACATATGAACACACAGAAAGTTCTCCCTACTCAAACAATAATACAACAACGCTCAGCAACACAACAACCTCCGACAGCTAGATACCTCCACCTACTACACACCCACTTAACCTAACCGGACTCTCGAGTCCACTATACAATGCACTTAAATCCCCCTATAATTGCACTACTTATACGTCTAAATGTTGTCAAGGACCCACATGTTGTACTGTCTAAATGTTGTTAAGCACCCACATGTTAAATGTAACCCACCAATTGTTATGTAATGTGACCACTTTGATTGAAGGATAAGGTGGTATACAAATATGTCTAAATAAATAAATAAAATAAATAAATCACATTATCTTCTCACAGTTTTAGAGACTCTGTTCTGTCAGCAAATGCATGTGTGCACATAGAAAGTTCATGCATGCATTGAATACAACACTGCCTGATCAGCTGTGATGACCATTTATCCACATGTGTATTCAGGTTGCTGGTCCCTTGTTGATTTATTCTATTTTCCACAGAGAGCTTAGTTCTCTCTTATCCCATCTATAATATGTATGTTTTATCCCAAGAACAATAAGCACCACAGACTAACAAAGAGAACATTTGTTCCCACCTCCCATCAATGCTCTTGCAGAGTCTGCCTGACCTGTAGAGCCACAGCCAACCCTGCCGCACCCAGAAAAAAGCCTTGAACTTTCAGAAAAAAAGAATAACTTTGGAACTAATACATAGTTTTCTCTTCTAGAGCATGTGAAGTGCTTTTTTGCCCTCAGGGAACATTCCAGCCTCACCGGCATTTTGAGTGAAGCGGTTTGAAATGTCTCTTTAGTAAAACTAGCATAAGAACATACTAGTCCAGCATCCTCTGTCCAGCAATGGTCAATTAGAAGTACTCGGGTTTTTTCCCTGTTACTCATTCTCAGTCCTACGAGTTAGTGATCCGCATGACTTCCAGGCTATTAATGTTAATGAACCTGTCCTCCAAAACCTTGCTCACTCCTTTTTTTAACCCAACTATGCTATGAAATTTGACCATGTCCCCTGGCAATAAATTCCACAAATTAACTGTGTGTTGTCTGAAAAAATTACTTTCTTAAATTAGCTTACTATAGCTAAGCTGGTCCACTTTCCTGGCTGAGACACCCTCGGACCCTCCTACTTAGAGAATCAGCAGGTTGGAAAGGCCAAGTGCAGTAGTGTAAATTGCACCCAGGGAAGAAGAGGGCTCACTTGTATCCTCAAAGGTGGCTCTTCCACTGCTCTGAGAACCCCTTCCAATGTTTTGTTTGGGGATCCTTAATATGAATTTCTAACACTGGCCAAGAGCCAGATTTCCATGAAACAATAGACCAGATAGTCTTTTAGTATAAAACCTGACAAATTCCGTATCTATTCACATTTTCAGATTTTCACTCAGTGAGGTGCTAGGCACTCATTTTATCCAAATACTGAATGGGAAACTTAATAGATAATGAGGGGCAGTGAATCAAAATGGTTATGGGTAAGGCATTGCTAAACCAGGTGGCAGTGGCATAGCATAGGTCTCTAGTGCCCAGGGGCCAGTATTTATGCACACATCACGTAACAAAGACCCTACACTTCCTGATCTTCATCTTCTCCTCCAGCAATTTCCTCAGCACCCCTTGGAGGCCATGGCCCCTTCCTGACTCTCTTCTCCTTCTCCCAGGTGGGGGGAAGAAGGTGCCAGCACCTCAAAGTTCTAACAAGGAAAATAAAAAATGTGCATTGTTTCCTAGTGGACAAGGATTGGGCTAGAAAAAATTATTTATAAGAGCACGTATGCTTTTTTTAATATCATTTGAGGTTTTTTTTTAGGGATTTCTGGGGTTTTATTTCATTTTAATTTTGTTTCATTTTCCATTTTAGCATGTATTATTTGAAATAGCGCCTGCTAAAATGGAAAAAGAGTGAAAACATGAATTTCAGCAAGACTTCTTTTTGTTCATTTTGAAATGAATTTAAACAAACCTGGTTCTTTGCACTTTTTCATTTCTTTTCAAACAAATACACATTCTATTGCTTTAAGGAGCAGAGCTGACCCACTTTCAGCTATAATGAGGGGACAGTTTGATCCCTAAATATAATTGAATGGAAGGGAAACTTTTGAAGTGAGTCTCTTGGCTAGACATTTCTTCTGTTTTACTTTACTTTTCTTTCCTCTCTTAGGAGCCATGTCATAAAGTTCATTTGACTCTGATTATAGCACATAGTGAGACCATTACCTCAGCAGCATTAAATTACCACCAGGGCAACTTGCTTCCCCAAAGAAAGAGAGAGAGAGAGAGATCAGCTGATAATGTCTACCAGACACCCGAGGGATCTCCTCTCATCGTAAGTCGCTGGTCTAAAGAGAGAGATGTGGGGGCAGAATAGGCCAGCCTGGTACGTGACTCCATGCACAAAAACTAGCATTGGTAACTATGGAAACGGTCTGCAGCCTTCTGACCTGGGTGCTCGCCTTTACCACAGCCTCAGCTCACAGCTCTGCTAGCCACACGCCAAAGTCACAAGGTAAGAATGAGTTTTCCTTTCGTTTAACAGGTTATTGTTATTATTTATTAGGCTTTAGCTCACCCCTTTCTCAGAAGTTCAAGGCAAGTTACAGTCAAGTACAGTATGTATTTCTCTGTCCCCAGAGGGCTTACAGTCTAAGGGGCCCTTTTACCAAAGTTCACTAAGCAATTAAAATGTGTTTTTGCCTGTAACATGCGCAAGGGCCTGTGGTACCTGTTACCACGGAGCCATGATAGTTGAAAGTTACAGTGCTGATGCGCATGCTGGCAATCATACGTAGGGGTGGTGAATGGACAGTTTAGGGGTGGAGAGTGGGTGGGTTGAGGTGGAGGGTGGGTGTGAAGAGCAAATTGCAGTTAGTGTGGAGGAACATAGCGCATGCTGTGAATGTTGCAATTAGCATGGGTGCAACTAACACCCCTCAATAGGTGGAGTTAGGTGCATCCATGGTAATTGTACTATTTATTAGGGTATGTATCCACACGTTAATTGCTGGGACCATGCTGGCTATGCACTTAATGCACGTTGATTTTAACACTAAACACGTGATAAATGCAAAAATCTACTGCACTTTAGTAAAGGGGCCCCTAAATTTATAACTGGGGCAATGGAGGGTTTAGAGATTTGCCCAAGATCCCAAGGAGCATCAGTGGAATTTGAACCTGGCTTTCCTGTTTCTTTGCTTAAAGGGGAGGGTGATTGGCCAGTTGGGCTGTCGTTCCCCCCCCCCCCCCCATGGGTTATAGATTTCAATAAGCTCTACAGTGGCAGGGGAAATTAATTTTTAAGTTTTTGGTTTGCCTGCCCAAAGATTTTAAGGGGCAATTTTCAATAGTTCAAGTAGTTTGCAAAGTGCATGGGTACTTTCTGCTTCAAATTTGGCAGTCAATATTCATTTTACACTTTGAAAATTTGCAGATGCAAAGTACATGCATTAAAATCACCCACCTACTTTCCACATGCTCTTTGCACAGGTAACTGCAGGGGGAGGGGGGCTTGGGCACTGGAAAATCCCATGAATGTGTGTTGTTTTACATCCTCCAATCTCAACATGCTGTCAGGAATGCCTTTTATTAACCCAGTTAAAAATACATGCACTATGGAAGCCTGCACATAATCTTAGTTTGGCAAAGGGAGACAATTTTCATCCAAGGTATTTTATCTGGGTACATCACTACTTACACAATTGAATGGCATTGAAATTTCCCCTTTTCAAGCTGACATACCAAAATTTTTTGGAAGTAATTTTATAAACTTGTTCTGTGCATAAAATGCTTCTTTTAAAATTAGGTCATGCCTAAAAGTATGCATGCTGTACTTCAGAGTGTACTTGTAGAGTAGGTTTCCTCAGGGAAGGAGTTTGGGCAGAGCATGATTTAGGCGGAAATGTTATAAAGTATATGCATATATGCATACTTAGGAGATAATTTTATAAAGTCATTCCAGTGAATATGCGGCCACATATCCACATAAATGGCCTCTTATAAAATACTGACCAGCGCAAAAGTATGTGCTTTGGAATCACCTGGGTAGGACATGGACATAAGAACATAAGATATGCCATACTGGGTCAGACCAAGGTCCATCAAGCTCAATATCCTGTTTCCAACAGCGGCCAATCTAGGTCACAAGTACCTAGAAGTTTCCCCAAAAGACACAGGTTCCACAATGCTTGTACTGGGTCAAGCAGTGGATATTATGGATCCCCTTTAATAATGGTTTATGGACCTTTCCTCCAGGAACTTGTTCAAAACCTTTTAAAACCTGGCTACGCTAACAGCTTTTACTACATCCTCTGGTACCAAATTCCAGAGTTTGATTATACGTTGAGTGAAAAAATATTTTCTCTTATTAGTCTTAAATGGGTACCTTGTAGCTTCATTGCATGCCCCCCCTAGTCTTTTTATATTTTGATGGCATAAACAATCGATCTATCTTTACCCGTTCCACTCCATTCATTAGTTTATAGACCTCTATCATATCTCCCCTCAGCCATCTCTTTTCCAGGTTGAAGAGCCCTAACGTTTTTAGCCTCTCTTCATAGGGGTATCCTTCCATCCCCTTTACCATTTCGGTGGCTCTTCTCTGTACCTTTTCTAATAATGCTATATCCTTTTTAAGATATGGTGACCAGAATTGCACACAATATTCAAGGTGCGGTCGCACCATGGAACGATACAGAGGCATTATAATATCCTTTGTTTTATTCTCCATTCCTTTCCTTATCATACCTAGCATTCTATTTGCTCTCTTGGCTGCCACTGCACACTGGGCAAACGTTTTAACATGTTATCCATGATGACGCCTAAATCTTTTTCCTGGGTGGTGGTTCCTAATGTGGAACCTTGCATCGTGTAACCATAGTTTGTTTTTTCCTTTCCTAGGTGCATAACTTTGTACTTGTCCATTAAATTTAATCTGCCATTGGATGCCCAGTCTTCCAATTTATCAAGATCCTCTTGCAATTTTCCACAATCCTCATGGGTTTTAACTGAATAGTTTTGTGCTATCTGCAAATTTGATAACCTCACTCGTTATTCCCATTTCCAGGTCATTTATGAATATGTTAAAAAGCAGCGGACCCAGTACAGATCCCTGGGGTACTCCACTATTCACCTTTCTCCATTGGGGAAATTTGACCATTTAGCCCTACCCTTTGTTTTCTATCTTTTAACCAGTTCCTGATCCACAGTAGTACACCGCAAGCATTTACAGCACCTCTAGGACTGGGGTAAATGTCTGCACCTGCAGTATAGATGCACGTTAGGCCACTACTCTAGTATTTTCTAAAGATAAGTAGGATTAACATGATACCTTACAACACCTAATATAAAATTACCCTCCACATGTGCTAACTCTTATGACTTCTTCCGAGTAGGCATAAATGTCAGTGTCCACAATCTAAGTCTAATTTTGCAGGTCTTGTGCTAATATTTTATAAAGACACAAAGGTGCTTATTTATAAAATAGGCTAAAACAGGCAAACTTCTCTATCTCCAAACATAGGCACCCTGTTATAAAATGCCCATCTTTGTGTAGTGATGTCATCAAGGAGAAGCACTTTGCTCTTACTTCATTCTTATCCCCTTGATATAGCAGAGGTTTGCTTATGATTCTTGCTCAACTTGGTTTCCATGGGCTGCAAATATGCCACAGACATGTACAAAGGATAACCCGCTGATATTTTAAGAGACTTATTTTGAGCCCTGATATGTGTCATATGTATATAAGAGCTATGGGGTAGATTCTGAGCAGCATTTAGCGGGGATGGACGTCCATCCCCGCTAAACACTTGAGGGTGATTCCACCCACAGAGCTCCCTGCACATACAGCAGAGATGTATGGGACGTTCTATAGGGGTTGGGAGGGGGCGTGACACCTACCCCGAGGTCGGCCATTTAAACTGGGGGACTTAATCCACCTTGGAGGTGCAGTAAGTCCCTCTGGACGTCAGGGGCTGCTGGATCCAGGGTGTGGAGAATAGGTGAGGGGTGCAGGCGGTCTCCTGCAGCCTGATCCTGGCCATGGAAGGCCCGATCGGGGATCATGCTACAGGGAAAGCAGTCTGCTGTTGCCACAGGGAATGCGGCTCCTGCATTGAGCCGCAGTCCATGGCAACATGATGCCATGGCACTGTAGCTCCATGCAGGAGCTAACCGGGGTTGTGGCCAGATGTCAGGGCTGCCTGAATCGGGACACATTCCAGACGTCCAGCCACTATGCCACAGTTCTGCTCCCACGGGGCTGTCTATGTTTATGTTTATGTTTTATTCAGCTTGATATACCGCCCTTTTAGGGGGACCAGAGCGGTTTACAGTATAAAAACAATCATAAAAACAATCATAAAAACAACCTTAAAAAAACAATAATAAAATAATAGCTAGAAGAAAAGAAAATGAAGTTACATTGTCTGGACAGGAAAGAGGGAGAGAAGACCACAACATAGACCAAAGTGAATGGAGTTAAGCGAAAGGGGAGGGAAGGTCAAAAGCAAGGGAGAAAAGGTGGGTTTTTAGATTACACTTAAAAGTGAGGAAGTGGGGCTCAAGGCGGAGGGAGGGGGGAAGAGAGTTCCAGAGGGCGGGAGCTGCGAAGAAAAAAGCAGAGGAGCGGGTGGACTGAAGGTGAGCAAAGGAGGGTGGAGGGAGAGTGAGACGGTTGAGATGAAATGAACGAGGTGTATGCCTGGGGGTGTGATAGGTGAGAAGGTCAGCTAGATATTGCGGCGGATATTGTCTAGCCCCACGAGAGCAGAATCGGGTGCATCCCCAAGCCGTCTGGATGTCTGGACATCCGGACGGCCCAGAGACGCACAACTCAGAACTGGCCTCTATATGCTCTACCCCTTAAGCTCTACCAAGGGGAATATTCCAGAGATGGGAAAGTTCTTAAAGGTAAGGTAATAGTAAGGGAGGTATTGCCCATCCCCCACAGGGCAGAGATATTAAAAAGACTTTTAGGCCTTGGGAGTTGCTTTTCCCTCCCATTAGGAGAGTGGGTTTCTCTCCTACTACCGGTTGGCATAAGTCCATTGTGGACTCTGCCAAGCAATGTTTAAGAAGGTAAATATTCTCAGGTCTTGGGGAAAGGAGTTTTGTCTGTTTCTCAAGAAGCTTGAGAAGTGGATTTCAGGTGGATGATGATTTGTGTATTTTTTTCTACTTCAGAACTGGGTAATTGTTGAAGACTGAAACTGAAGTCTACAGATTTGTTTTTCTGCATGTTTTACTGCAGATTTGTTTTGTTATTAAACTTATTTTTCTAGCTTGAAACAGATACTCAGAATTTGGAATACTTTTTGTGTTCCTTTTAGATTTACATGGAATGCCTTGCATAATGGAGGTAACTCATGGAAAATCTTAATGTTCGAAAATGTTTTCCATTCCATGTAGGGCTCTGCATTATTGGGATAGGGATATTTCAAGTGTAGCAGTGCATGAAAACAAATCTTCCAGTTCTCATATTCGGGCTTGGAACCCTGAGGTAGATAAGCCACGGGGCAGTGAGGTGAAATGAAGACAGGCTCAACCTGTCCTTAGTGACCTGGAACCACCTGGTAGCATTAAGATGGGGAGCAGTGGAAGAGGAGGAGTTGGGTTGAGAAGCCAGAAGCCCTATATCTCTGCTGAGGAGGCTCTGCGTCTAGTAGCGCTATAGGAATGTTAAATATTCAAAACTTCAACTCTGGGTCTTGATAACATTTCCTGACACCTTCTGTACCCCACTGATTTCCCTAGGAAAACTGAAGCTATAAATCCCTACATGCAGTAGGGCAAACATGGATTGAATCTAGACTTCAGTTATCCTAGGATCAGGTGGCATCTCCATTTCAATTACAGGAAAACTATCAGTATAGCTGTCAGAAGCTTTTACTGGCCCTGAATTAGGCTGGCAGACCTGACTTAACCATTAGACAGACCATGCTATTGCCCAGGGTGGCAAAGACAGCTGGGGTCAAAACAAAGTAATAGGTCTTAACAATCACACAATCTCAATGAACTATCAGTGCATACTTTTACCCTCAGGGAGGGTGGGCAGTTTTAAGTGGTTTTGGAAGTTGTCCTTATATAAATGTGTATATACACACACACAAAACAAAGTTTAATATTTTAAAAAAGTATGATGTCCAATTACATGTCTGTGTAAGATTGTTCTTAGAAGGATGGTTTGGGGATGATCATGATTGTTGAGATTATTTATCAAAATCGGAAGCAGAGACCCAGGGGTCTGAAAGTTAATTGAAAGGGTACAAGGTTCACCTTGGACACCTTATACTTTGCACTAGCCCTGGATGAAGAGTGGCTTTGCGAGGAAATGATATAACTGAGGCCACGCATCTACTATTCAAAGGTGCACCGTCCTTCCTGCCTTCAAAGAAAAATGGAGAATTCAAGAAATAATATAAGGTAACTAAAAAAAAAAGTAAAGCAGAAAAAAGCCAAGAAAGAATGAAATGAGTCAGGGAAGAGGTACATTGATAATCTGAAGAAATTATTTATATTGGCAGATCAAGACCATAAGGTCTCTCTAGCTTGCCTCTTTTCCTTATCTTCTGGATTATACCACAGACCTCACTACAGATGAGTGTGCTATGTTTTTAGGAGAAACTCTCCCCAGCTCAGTTCTAAGTACATTTAGAAATGTCTTTGTTTTCTTTGCTAAAAATATATTCTGAACATAGAACGCAGAGTGACAGAATTAATGGCTTAAAGCACCAGGGTGGATCCAGACTTTTCTTGTATACAAATAGAACAGTGAAAAGGCAGCCTTTTATTTTAATTTTAAATAAAAGGGAAAGAGCTTAAATTCAAGAAAGAAAACATAAAAAGGCGCTCTCTTTATTTGTAAATGCATCACTTTGGGTTGTGGTGCCAGGGAGAGTGTACCAGGCAGCACACTGGAAGTTTTCACAATGATTCCAGAATTTATGATGGAATTATCAGATATGTTCAGGTCGTCAGTCCTGGTTTTACACCCATTGCCAGCATTTGAGATAAAACGAGGACTGGCTTAGCCTGTCCCTGATAATAAAGTTGCCGATTTACCCAGATCCAGGAGTGAGACTTTTTGGTCAGTTCTGGTTTTAAATTTGCATTGCAGTGCAGTATAATATTTGTAGTTCTTGATTTTACTCAATTGAAATCAGTGCTGCATGTCCCATAATGCATCAGGATGAGATTATCAGAAATCCAGGACTGGCTTAAAATCTCACTCCTGGAAATGGGTAACTTGGCAACTCTGTGATCATCTAGAGCTGGCCTCTCTGCAGCCAAAGATACTGCTGACTTCAGCAGAATTAAAAACTATATAAAGCAATAACTCCAAGACATGAAAAGATACTAAGTGGCAAACACAAAACCAAACAAACCAAAGGAGGTGTGGGAACAACAAAAGAAACAGAATTACCGGATGTCTCCAGGTCATGTAGGATGGGCTCAGCTGCCCTTGGTTCTGCCTAAGGTTGCCATATGTCCCCGATTTTCAGGGATTGTCCCCAGCTCCTTCCATTTGGCAGTCTCTGTCCCCAATAGTAGCAATGGGGATAGAAGGGGTAAGAATTATTTCAGTTTAGTGATTTGAATATTTAAGTTTTTAGAATTTATATCCATTATCTTATATTTTGCATAGTAGGGGGAAATGCATCAGTTTCTATTTCTCTGTCAGTTTGTCTGTTTGGAGGTGATACTGTTGCTGTCATAGGATGGATGGGGGGGGGACAGGGTAATGGAGTTAAGGTGTTCCTGCCTCTCCACCCCCTGCCCCCTCTCCACCAACACACATACACTTCGTATAAGGTCCCAGATGTGCCTGCAAAACGTCTGGTAACCTTAGTTTTACCCCATTGCATGCATGAAGATGTAGTTCCTGCTTTAGTGAGGAAAGTTAGAATTATACCGTCATGCATGCAATAGGAGGGGCAAAACAAGGCCTAGATGTCCCACACTCACTTAACCATGATAGGCTAGGATAGTGGTTCCCAACCCAGTCCTCGGGGAACCCCAGGCCAGTCAGGTTTTCAGAGTACCCACAATGAATATGCATGAGATAGATCTGCATACACTGCTTCCATTGTATGCAGATCTATCTCATGCATATTCATTGTGGGTACTCTGAAAACCTGACTGCCTGGGGTTCCCCAAGGACCGACATTGGGAACCTCTGGGCTAGGAAGTCACGTAAGACAGCAACTTCCTGCAGGGCAACAAAGACAGCTGCAGTGAAAACCAAACAATAGATCCTGATAGTCATAAAACTCAAAGAAAATCAGCAGGAAGGATGGGCACTTTAAAAATAGCCCATTTACTTAGGTAAATGACTCCTGGAAACTGCCCTTATGAGAGAGAACTTCATAACAAGGCACCTCTGTAAAATTTACAAAAGAGCTATCTTATAAAGATAACATTAGCGCTTATATGCCTTCATAAAGTAAGTTATCCCTAATAGTGCGCAAACTTTCTTTACTGATTCACATTCCGATCACCTGGGATCGTCCCTGCCTCCGTGTCGCATTTTTCTTGGGTCCTTTTTCTAGGTGCACAGGTTTTTCCCTCGTGCTCACCCAGACCGGGACATTCGAGTTTGATCTCGTGGGAGCAGTCTTTCCCACTATGTCGTCGGTCAGTGGCTTCAAACAGTGTGGCAAGTGCTCCCGCACCTGGTCCATCACAGACCACCATAGCTGCTGCCTTCACTGCCTCAGTGCAGTTCATGAGGACTCCACCTGCCCGCTCTGCCTGCAGATATCGAACAAGAGTTGGAAGAGCTCCGAGTCAAAGCGGGAATCAATTTTTAGCCAGAAGTCCTCAGTCTCGGCCCCCACATCGAGTGTGGAATCGCTGCCCTCGGGGGTCACGTCCGACGATTTGTCATCGCGTAGCTGAGCTCATTCCGAGTCCTGGGGTCACATAGCCTTGGATCGGAGATCATCCTGCAAGGACCTCTCCTGTAAGGTAAGGCCTTTGCCCAAGTCAGTGCTAAGGCCTGCTGCCAGAACTGGGGAGAAGACCTCTGGTCACGAGCCCCAGAGTCCTTGACATGAGGCAGAGGACGATGGCCGGGAGTGGCCCCAAAGCTTCCCTGGTGGGAGAACAAGCCCATCACCATCGATGATTCCCCATTGGAGGACCTGGCCCTGGGCCAGATTCCATTGGTATCCAAGCCGGTGGCTGCGTTTGCCACCTGGCTTCGAGTCCAGGATGATGGCCCTGGAGCACAACCTGGCTACCTTCTTGGACTCGCAGCACAGTCTGATGCCCAGTGTCTCCGGGTCTTTGGTACCGATGTCAGGACCCTCCTCCTTGAGGGCTTTCCCAGAGGATGTCCAGCCAGTGCTCGAGAAGCATGCACTTCAAGCAGAGCTATGGCACTCCTTGTCACCTATGAGGCCTCTGGTCTCACCCCCGAGCGCTTCCACGTCAGGTCATCAGGCCCCTCTGTCCCCATAAATGACTCCTTTGAGGCATTGGGCTGAGGCCCGTCGAGTCCTTGAGGCGTTCTCCGACTCTGACTCAGTGGGAGACCGAGGACGAATTGCCCAATACCCTGCTTCATAGGGATGTCCTGTTGGACCCCTCCCCACTACAAGAGCAGAGGTGGTCCCTGCCCAAGAATCTCACATTTCTCAGTAGTGCAGGAGACGTCAAAGGCTTTGTGGCTGAGCAGGAGGATAAGCTTTCGGTTGAGGATCTGGAGATTCTCCAGTACGATGCCCCTCTGAGGGAGGCACTGATGGTGTTTGTCCCACCCATTCTAGAGCGTTTGCTCTGCAGGATGTGGGAAGCCCCGAGAATGGCGCCTATTGTGAGTGGTGCCTAGATTCCCAGTATCGAGTCCGCAAGGGTCCTGGGTTTGAAAAGCCATAGCTACCACACAACTCCATTGTAGTGGAGTCGGTCATGTGTCTGATCAAAAGCCAGAAGACGCACTCCTTGATGCCCCCGGGCAGGGAGGCCTGCTACCAGAGCTCGATGCTCGTGGCCCACATCCAGTCTTACCAGTTGTACAAGAGCATGTATGTTTATGTTTATTAGTTTGATATACCGCCATTCCAATTAGAGCACGGCGGTTTACAAAATCAATTAATGTACAGGAGAGGCCAATGGGCCGGAAGAGGAAAGGAAGTTACAAAGTATGACAGGAAAGCACTCAAGACATTTAAATATTCAGGACTAAGGAGAGAGAGGAGTGAAAGAAAGGGGGAAAAGGGGAGCTTCATACAAAAGGGGAGGGGAGGTCAAAAGCAGTGGAGAAAAGGTGTGTTTTTAGATCTCTTTTGAAGGTGGGATAATGTTGTTCGAGTCTGAGTGAAAGGGGTAGGGAATTCCAATAAGCAGGGCCAACAAAAAAGAAAGCAGAGGAGCGTGTAGATTGTAAGTGGGCACGTGATGGGGAGGGGAGGTGAAGGCGGTTAATATGGAGTGAGCAAGTGGGCGTATGGAATTGAAGTAGATCTGCCAGATATTGGGGGGTGCGGTTGTAGAGAACTTGGTGAACCAGCGTGAGGACTTTGTAACATATGTGAAATTTCAGGGGGAGACAGTGTAGGTGAAGAAAGAGAGGGGTAACATGATCGCGGAGTGAATAAGCCCATCACAATCCCATCACTTGACCTACTAAATAACAAAAACCTGAACCAAGAGTCCATCATCTCTAAATGAAATGAAATCCTATCTGCAGCCTCCCTACTTCCGCCTAAGCAACCTCCTCAAAAACACCGCAGATGAACCCCATGGTTCTCTACAAACCTGAGAAACCTCAAAAGGGAGCTTAGACGCCTTGAACGTAAATGGAGACGCACTCAAGACTCCAATGTACATATTGTCTACACAACCAAACTTCAAACCTACTGCTCAGAAACCCTCTCTCATAAAAGAGAATATAACGAAAATATTATCCAACGAGCGCTTAATAAACCAAGAGAGCTCTTCTCCATCACTAAATCCTTAATAAACGAGCCCCTACAACATGACCAGCCACCAAAAATAACTGCACAGGCTATAGCTAACCATCTGACCTCTAAATTCCTCCCAACTTTATCAACCAATAACCCCCAACTCACTCCTGACCACAGCACCCAACCACATGATGCAACCTTCTCAAACTCATGGAATGAGTTTCATCCCATTACATTATTTATTTATTTAGACAGTTTTGTATACCGCCTTATCCTTCAATCAAAGCGGTCACAACACAATTGGGGGATACATTTAACACGCGGGGATATGAGACACATACACTAATACTTACAGGGAACATGGGCAATGGAGGGTTAAGTGGCTTGCCCAAGACCACAAGGAGCATCTGTGGGACTAGAAACCCCAGTCCTTCCGGCCCAAGGTTGCTGTCCTCTAGTGGGATTTGAACCACCGACCTTCCGGCCTGAAGTACCTTGCCCCAACCACTAGGCTACTCCTCCCTCATTAGATAATGTATCTGATGTTATTAAAGATTTGAATGCTTCAACCTCTGCCCTTGACCCTTGTCCTGTCCCTTGGATCAAATCTACCAGAACTTCCCTCAGCCCCTACATTCTGAACATTGTACAAACCTCCCTCCAGACTGGTTCCGTACCATCCCCACTTAAGTGTGCCTCTATCCGCCCAATCCTAAAAGGAGCTAAACTAGACCCCACCTCCCCTTCCTCCTATAGACCCATCTCTAGTATCCCTTTCCTCGCAAAGATAACCGATAAACTTGTCCAAACCCAGCTTCAGAACTATATTGATAATCACTCTCCCCTTGACTTATTCCAGCATGGTTTCAGAAGGAATCATGGAGTTGAAACCCTCCTCACCTCTCTACTAGATTCCTTGTACTTACACACCCAGAACCCCACTCAAGGATGCCTACTTATTTTCCTTGACTTATGTGCTGCTTTTGACTCTCTCCCCCACCATCAACTCCTAATCAGACTTCATGAAATAGGACTGAGAGGCATAACTCTAAAATGGTTCCAATCCTACTTAGACGCCAGAACCCAACAGGTCCATATTGGAAGCGATACCTCCCTCCCATTTACACTAAAACAAGGTGTCCCCCAAGGTTCTAGTCTATCTGCGTTACTCTTCAATATCTTCCTCCAACCTGTCTGCAAGATTTTCCAAAACTATGGCATACAATACCAATTATATGCAGATGACATGATGTGCTTCACCCCATTTAACCTCACTAACCCTAATTTTACTAAACTAAATGAATGTCTAATCAGCCTCAAATCTTGGCTCTCCCAGCACAACTTACTAATTAACCAATCCAAAACTGAGGTCCTTCAAGTATTTTCCAATCGCTCATACACCCCTCCTCCAACTCTTACCTTTGGTGATCTCACACTCACTATAAAAAACCAAATGAAATATCTTGGAATCATCCTTAACCAGAACCTCTCCTTCTCCGATCAAATAAAGAGAACCACCAATACAGTATACGCAAAGCTACGTACTCTCCGGAACCTCAAACCTCTCTTAAGCCCTGACTCCTTTCGTACTGTCTGTCAGGCCCTCACAACCCCTTCGCTTGACTACTGTAATCTGATCTATCATGGCCTCCCCAAGAACACCATCCAACCACTCCAACTAGCCCAGAATACGTTAGCGCGGCTCATAACCAACAACCCCAGACAATCCCATATTACACCAGTCCTCTATGACCTCCAGACCGGGCTATGGTGATCATCATTGCCCCCTGTTGACCCCGGCAACTGTGGTTTCTGCTGCTGCTGTAGCTGTCTCGAACGGCCCCAGTTCCCCTGGGTTACGCAACCTCCGCTCTCTAGCACTGATGGCCTGGCTGATGAAAGGGTAGCTCTGGTCCCCTTCCATCTTTCCACAGAACTTGAGAATGTTCTGTTGGCCTCCCACAAGGATTCCACCAGGAGGGTGTATGCCTTCAAGTGGCACATGTTCTCAATGTGGTGCACCAACAAGGGCCTTAGCTCATTCTCCTGTGGGACCCATACCTTTCTCATGCTGGCTTGAAGTCCAACTCCCTCAGTACCCTGACTGTACATCACCATCTGGTGGATGGACAATCCATCTTTGTCCACCCTCTCGTGGGTCGCTTCATGAGAGGTCTCTTGCAACCCCGGTCCAGCCGTCCCTGGTAGCATGGGACCTGAATGTGTTTCTTGGGAAACTCATGGCTCCTCCCTTTGAACCTCTTGCTTCTGCTCACCTCAAGTTCCTTTCCTGCAAAGTTGTCTTTCCTGTCATGCTTACTTCCTCTCGGCAGGTCAGTGAGCTACAGGCATTGGTGGCTTATGCCCCATATACCAGATTTCACAAGAATAGGGTGGTTCAATGTACCCATCCAAAGTTTCTACCAAAGGTGGTATCTATGTTTCATCTTAACCAGGAGGTGGTTCTCCTCACCTTTTTCTCTAGACCTCATGCGTCTCAGGCGGAAGCCTCCCTCCATACCCTCGACTGTAAGAGTGCGCTCACCTTCTACCTCGAGCTGACGAAGGCCTTCCGCCATTCACTGCAGCTATTCATCTCCTGAACAGGCTCTGCATTGCTGTCTCCAAGCACATCCTGTCCACCTGGGTGGCGGACTGCATCTCCTTTGCCTACCAGCAGGCTGGACTCTCCTTGGAACATCATGTCACCACACACAATGTGCGCCCCATGGCGCTCAGTCCCTGTGCAAGACATATGTCAGGCCACCACCTGGTCCTCAGTCCATATTTTCTTAGTTCATTACTGCGTGGAGGAGAGCTCATGGCGTGACAGCGCCTTCAGCCATTCAGTACTCCATCATCTCTTTGGGGATTAATGCAACTCCTTCCCTCCAGCTCTTATTTCCAGGCTACTGGAGAGGTGATTCCATCCTTGCTGCGGGGGTTGCATCTCAGGACTTCAGGTCATTCATTGTTTTCTACTGTCATTCATGCTCTTTTACAGGTTTTTTTTCGGTAGCCTGTAACTAGGGAGTCCCTTATGTGAGGACTGACTTCCTGCTTGTTCCTGGAGAAAGCATAGTTACTCACCTTTAACAGGTAATCTCCAGGAACAAGCAGGAATGTAGTCTTCACATATGGGTGACGTCAATACTGATGGAGCCCGCGTGGGAACGCTCCCCAAAGTCCAATAGGAAAGCTTTTGAGAGCATCCCACTGTGCCTGCGTAGCTGCCTTCCCGCCTTTCCAGCTCTCCTTCCTCAGTTCTTCATTTTCCGCAGAGCTGACAAGAAGCAATTCCTGTCACCACTGAAAATGTGCTTTTTTTCTTATTTTTTTGTGGTCGCGTCTGCCTTCCCATCAACGCTAGTACCGACCCCGTCGGTAATTTCTTTCTTTCTTCTTAAAAAAAAAAAAAGAGACATTTTTCTGAGGGGAAGGAAACCTTTCTTCCCTCAAGGCGCATCAACGTCATCTTAGGCTTAGGCCTTTTTTCCAAAATGGAAAAACCAGTCAGTGGTTTCAAGAAGTGTTCCAAATGTGGCAGTACAATTTCAGCCACGGACACCCATGACTGGTGTCTAAAATGTTTGGGACCGGATCATCAACCGTCGGAATGTCTTCTCTGTAGGAAGATGACAAAGAGAGGCCTAAAAAACAGAGCTGCGAAACTCGGCACCCTCTTTGCCACAGATGCAATGTCGGTAGCATCGACGTCATCAAGAGCTTCATCTTCCTCTCAGGAATCGAAACCCAGGTCTTCATCGAAAACTAGCCAGCCCCCCAAGGGTAGATCTCCTTCTAAGCATCGAGATGCCTTGGGTGTTGCCCTGGAGGGAGACACACTGGCCAAACAACCCCAGTGGGAGGTTCTTGCCTCCAAAGCCTTAGTGGGGTCCCAGGATGCTCCCGAGGCCTCCACCTCCGGAGAGCTCTTGGTGCCATGCTCAGGGATCGTGGCCCGCAACTCTGGTACCGATACCCAAGCATCTGCAACCTCCCATTGATCAACGTATCCTGGCTATCGAGCGGAGCTTAGCAGCCTTACTGGCGGCCTCCGTACCGGTAAAGCCTCAACAGTTGATTCCTCAGCCATCGGTACCGATGACGGTACCGAAAGTGCCTGTATCTACTTTTTTGCCACTTACCACGCTACCATCCATACCAGCCCTATAATCCGTGTCCGGTACCAGCACCGCGACATTCAGATACCGACTTCGAGCGGTATAAAGTACGTGCAGAGCGTCAGCACTCTGCCCGTCTATACTTTGAGTCTTCCGACTCCGATTCATTGGACGACAAATCGGCCAGTACCCGGGAAATGAGAACTCTCCCGGAGGATCCAGCTCTGTCCCCACAATGTCTCATGTTGCCTCTGGAGGACATGTCTTTCCAAGACTTTATTCGCGATATTGCTCAATGCCTGTCCATAATGGTGACTTCGGAGAAGGAATCTAGGGCTGAAGAGCTTGAAATCCTTCAATACCCTGCAGCCCCAAAGGAAGCTGCTACTCTTCCTATTCATCGAATACTTCACGACCTTCTAATTCGTATGTGGGAGACACCCTTAACCATCTCTCCACATACTCGAAGGCTCGATACTATGTACCGGGTATCGGAGTGTCCCGGCTTCCAGAAGACGCAATTACCAGACCATTCCATGGTGGTGGAATCAGCGATGCATCAAATTAAAAGTGCTAAGACACATTCCTCGAACCCTCCAGGCAGGAAATCGAGAACCCTCTATGCTTTTAGTCGTCGATGTTTTCAGGCCTCCATGATATCAGCCAGAATCAATTCCTACATACTCTATAAGGGTATGTTCCTTAGGGAGGTGGCTAGGGATTTGGAATTGATGGCTTCTCTTCTCCCTGATGACAAGAGAGCTGATTAATTCACCCTGGAGAAACATGCCCAAAATGTTTCCAAATTTGTTAACAGGGCAACTTTTGACTGTTTTGAATGCATCAGCAGAACTTCAGCTATATGCATTGGTGCACACAGGATTGCTTGGCTCCAAGTGTCTGATCTTGAACAGTGTGTTCAAGATAAGCTGGGTAATATACCTTGCACAGGTGAAAACCTTTTTGGCAAGGACTGACAGGATAAGGCTTCTCAATTGGAATCTGCGAACACCACTCTTAATAGACTTTCTAAATCTACTGCCAATCCAGCTAAGAAAAATACATCAAAGAAACTATTTTTAATAAGAAAAAGAAGTACTACCCTTCTTACATCCCTTCAGTGCACTATCCCATCCATGCTCCCCAGAAGGGGCAGCAACAACCAAAACAACAAAGAAAGGCTCAGACTCCTAGGTCTCAGCCACCCCAGCAGATCAAACCTCCTCAGGGTCTTTGACTCCTTTCTGGAGAACATAGCTCTCCTGCCTCTGGAGATTCCAAATCCCATCCGCATTCCCGGCAGACTATGTCACTTTGCCCACAGGTGGCATCTTGTAACATCAGAACACTGGACTCTCCATAGTACGGGAGGGTTACAGACTTCACTTCTGAAGTCTATCCCACCAGTCTCTTCCAAGAGAGTTCAGTTCTCAACCCCCTCTCACCACTCTGTTGTTGCAGGAGGTCACCTCCCTTCTCTCAAAGGGTGCAATAGAGGAAGTGCCACTCTCCCAGCAAGGTCTGGGCTTCTATTCTCCTTACTTCCTCATTCCAAAGAAGACAGGGGGATACAGACCCATCCTGGATCTCAGAAAACTGAACAAGTATCTACTTTGGGAGAAATTCAAGATGATCTCACTAGGTACTCTTCTCCCCTATCTCCAGAGTCAGGAATTAGCTCTGTTCTTTAGATCTAAAGGACGCATATACTCACATTCTTATCCACGCAGAACACAGAAGGTTCCTGTTTTAACTGTTCCAGGAGAGACATTATCAGTACAGAGTCCTACCTTTTGGCCTCGCCTCTGCCCCAAGAGTCTTTACAAAGTGCAGTGGCAGCTGCATTCCTAAGGATTCTAGGGATATTTGTCTTCCCCTACTTAGATGACTGTCTCATTCGAGCAAGCACATCTCTAGAGGCCAATTTTTCCCTTTCGCGCACCATGCAGGTGTTGCAACATTTGGGATTTGTAATAAATCTTCCAAAGTCCCATCTTGTTCCCTCTCAAACTCTAGAGTTTATAGGGGCTCTCCTGGACACTCAACAGTCAAGGGCTTTTCTGCCCCAAGCCTGCTGTGCTCGACTCATTCAGCTTGTATCCCAAGCATCCTTCAAGACCTTTTTCACTGCTCGAGAAATGCTGCAGCTCCTGGGCCATATGGCATCTACTGTACATGAGGTTCCATACGTTCATTTGCATATGCGTGCAGCTCAATGGACCCTGGCTTCCCAGTGGTCTCAGGCATCCGGTCATTTGGGAGACAGAATAACACTCTCTACAAGTCACATCTCATATCTCCAGTGGTGGAAATCCCCAGGACACCTTCTTGTAGGGTTACCTTTTCAGAAGCCTCCACATCAATGTACCCTGACAACGGATACGTCCAAATTGGGCTGGGGAACTCACCTGGACAACCTATTCACTCAGGGTCTTTGGTCTCATCAGGAGTCACAACTCTACATAAATCTGCTGGAACTCAGAGCCATTCACAATGCTCTCAAGGTGTTCCAGGACCATCTTCACTTGTACTGTTCTAGTCCAGATGGACAATCAGGTAGCCATGTTCTACTTGAACAAGCAGTGCGGAACAGGCTCTTGGACACTTTGTAATGAAGCCCTACATCTGTGATCCTTTGCCATACAGCATCAGATTCACCTACTTGCGGTAATCTTCCAGGCAAACAAAATCTCTTGGCAGACAAACTCAGTCGAGTACTGCTACCCCAAGAGTGGTCTCTCCATACGGACAAGGTTGCTCACATTTTTCAGATCTGGGGAACCCCAAACATAGACTTGTTTGCAAGTCCTCAGAATGCCAAACTTCCCTGCTTCTGCTCCAGAATGCCTGCTCAGAACAACCAAGCGGTAGATGCCTTTCACCTTCACTGGGTCAAGGCTTCCTATATGCCTTCCTTCCTTCCCTCATCCCCAAAACTCTTTTCAAACTCCAGAGAGACAAGGGCTACATGATTCTTATAGCCCCATGTTGGCCACGACAACCGTGGTATCCTCTGCTTCTATGTCTCTCTCAAGTTCAACCAGTAGATTTGGGGTCTGCTCCAGATCTCCTTTCGCAGGAGGGCAGGACACTGCTACATCCCAATCCACAGTCCCTACATCTTACAGCATGGCTGCTGAAGGAATAGCATTCCAGGACATCAGCCTCTCTCAAAAGGTGAAAGCTATCCTTTTGGCTTCTAGGAAACCTTCCACAAGGTGCTTCTAGGCCTTCAAGAGGAATAGATTCTCTCTTTGGTGTTCGAAAAGGGATCTTAACCCCTTTTCAGCCCCAGTGAAAGCCTTACTTGAATATCTTCTCCACCTCTCTTCTTTTGGACTCAAAACCAGTTTGATAAGAATCCACCTAAGTGCCATTATGGCTTCTCACATGCCTTTAGATGGTCAACCCATCTCCTCTCAGCTACTTGTAGCACACTTCATGAGAGGTTTTCTATTAACTAAGCCTCCCATTAAGCCATCCCCAGTGGCATGGGACCTTAATGTTGTTTTAGAACAGCTTATAAAGCCGCCCTTTGAACCCCTGGCCACTACTTCTCTGAAGTTTTTTACCTGGAAGGTCACCTTCCTTATTGCCTTCATTTCAGCAAGATGTATCAGTGAGCTTCAGACTTTGGTGGCTGATCCTCCTTATATACGATTCCACCATGATAAGGTATTCCTTAGGATTCATCCTCACTTTATGCCAAAGGTGGTCTCACCTTTTCACTTAAACCAATCGATGTACCTCCCTGTTTTTTTCCCTAGACCTCATTCTTCTAGGGCAAAAGTAACTCTTCATACTGTGGATTGCAAACTTGCTTTGGCCTTTTATCTCCAGAGAACTCGGGAGCACAGAAAAGCTTCCCAACTTTTCATCGCTTTTGACTCCAGTCACCAAGGACTACCAGTATCCAAGCAAACTCTCTCCAGATGGATAGCAGATTGTATCTCCTTTGCTTATGACAGTGCAGGACTCTCTCTTGAGGGTCACATAACTGCACATAATGTTCGGGCAGTGGCTACCTCCATGGCAAATCTGCGCTCTGTAGCGATTAAGGAGATATGCAAGGCAGCGACCTGGTCCTCTGTCCATACTTTTGCTGCTCACTATTGCCTGAACAAGGACTCCCACCGGGATGCTTCGTTTGGCCAAGCTGTTCTCCAGCATCTCTTTCAGACTTAGATCAACTCCTACCCCCCATCCCGGGTTTCTATACCAGACATCCTTGGGGGATATTTGACCTACTACTTAGGCCTGTGTTCCACAGCTCGCTCTGAGGTCATCTCTCTGGCATCTCCAAGCTAGGGAGTGCCATATGTGAAGACTACATTCCTGCTTGTTCCTGGAGATAGCGTAGTTACTCACCTATAACAGGTTATCTCCGGGAACAGCAGGAATTGATTCTTCACAACCCATCCTCCTTCCCTAGGAGTTGTACTTTTCCTCTTCTTCTCCTTCTCTCCTTTTATCTCAGCTACAAACTCAACTGAGGAGGGAGAGCTGGAAAGGCGGAAAGGCAACTACGCAGGTGCAGTGGGATGCTCCCAAAAGCTTTCTTATTGGATGCTGGGGAGTGTTCCCGCATGGGCTCTGTCGGTACCGACCTCACCCATATGTGAAGACTCAATTCCTGCTGTTCCTTGAGTTCATATGTTACAGGTGAGTAACTACGCTTTCTCTGGGAACAGCAGGAATCAGTCCTCACAACCCTCCCAGCTCCCCATGGAGTTGTTTTCTTTTTTTTTATGCTTGATTAAGCTATGTCATCATACTGAGGTAAGATGGCACCCTTGGGCGGGAAGATGACCACGCATGCGTGGTGTAACTCTCAAAGGCTTTCTTTGAAAGCTGAGGAGTGATTACCACGCAGACTCCGCCAGTGCTAATGTTACCTATATGCGAGGACTGATACCTGCTGTCCCCAGAGAACGCCTGTTACAGGTGAGTAGCTATGCTTTTTTGATTATATGCATATAAACATTTCAAAAAATAATTTTGCAGGGGTTGGTTGGACGGCAATGATGATATAGGTGCTTGGGTTGGTTCCCAGTTGTACTTTGAGTCGTCCTCCCTATTTATTAGATATTTTTCTTTTCACCTGTTATGTGTTTTTGTTAGTGCGATATTTGAGTAAAGTGGATAGTGTGCTATCTGTGTTTAATTAGTTGGGCTTTTACCCCCTTTTTGAGTATAATAACAGAGAAAAGCCACCAAAATGGTAAAGGGGATTGAAGGATACTCCTATGAAGAGAGGCTAAAAAGGTTAGGGCTCTTCAATCTGGAAACGAGACAGTTGAGGGGAGATATGATAGAGGTCTATAAATTAATGAATGGAATTGGAACGGGTAAACGTAGATCGATTGTTTACATCATCAGAATATAGAAAGACTAGGGGACATGCAATGAAGGTAACCCATTTAAGACTAATAAGAGAAAATATTTTTTCACTCAACGTGTAATCAAACTCTGGAATTTGTTGCCGGAAGATGTAGTAAAAGCTGTTAGTGTAGCTGGGTTTAAAAAAGGTTTGGATAAGTTCCTGGCGGAAAGGTCCATAAACCATTATTTGAAGGGACCCAGGATATCACTGCTTGACCCAATACAAGCATTGAGGAACCTGTGTCTTTTGGGGAAACTGCCAGATACTTACAATCTATATTGGCCACTGTTGGAAACAGGATACTGGACTTGATGGACCTTGGTCTGACCCAGTATGGCATATCTTATGTTTTATGTTCTTATGATATGATTTTTCATTGACTATATTCAAAATGTTTCTTATGGACTTTAATAAAAAAAATTTGATCTTATTGGAGTTCAGTGATATTGTTATTTTCCTGCATCTCTTTTTACCTTATAAAATTACCTTCCATGTGTGTGCACACCTATTTGATAAAATAAGTACAGACATTACAACTCTGACCTAACTCTGTCCAGCCTATATGATATATGTACAAGTACTGTCATTGTGCCTACTTGTTCATGCATATTCAGTCAAACAATTTTATTATTGCCTTTTTCTGTATGTAAAACATGCTTTATAAGCTGAAATGTGTATAAAATTAGCTCCACTTTGTACATTTAAATATTAAATTTTGTTTTATATATAAGTGAGATGCCCAATAGTGGCGTACATTCTGCCCAAGCTGCGCTTGTGGTGCAGGGGTCCCAGAGAAAAAGGAGGCCCATTTTTAGCTATTCCAGTATCTTCTGAGGTATATATATAGACTGCCACGCTCCCGCTGAGGCTGCTCTCCCTGCATGGGATAGAGCAGCCTCGTCCGACCGCCCACATCGCTCTGCCCAATCGGGGCAGCAACGTGCATCTGTAAAAGGAGGCACCATTCGGGCACAAAAGACAGACCGCCACGCTCCCGCTGAGGCTGCTCTCCCTGCACGGGATAGAGCAGCCCCGTCCGACCGCCCACATCGCTCTGCCCAATCGGGGCAGCAACGTGCATCTGTAAAAGGAGGCGCCATTCGGGCGCAAAAGACAGACCGCCACACTCCCGCTGAGGCTCCTCTCCCTGCACGGGATAGAGCAGCCCCGTCCGACCACCCACATCGCTCTGCCCAATCGGGGCAGCAACGTGCATCTGTAAAAGGAGGCGCCATTCGGGCGCAAAAGACAGACCGCCACACTCCCGCTGAGGCTCCTCTCCCTGCACGGGATAGAGCAGCCCCGTCCGACCGCCCACATCGCTCTGCCCAATCGGGGCAGCAATGTGCATCTGTAAAAGGAGGCGCCATTCGGGCGCGCCTGTGCCTGAGGGCCTCGCCAGAGGGCCCTTTGGCGTGGCCCTTAGGCGGTGGCCCTAAGGCAAGAGTCTAAGAGCGTTACTAAGCAGTACCCTCACCACAGACGGCAAACGCAACACAGATCCTTTCCAGCAAGTTTCATACTCCCTACCAGCAAAAACCACGACTGAACCTCGCGGGCTGAGTTCCACATGAGAAATTAAGCCCGTCAACAAAGCCCATAAATGTCAAACAACGGACAGAGGTAATACACACCCTTAAATGACCCTTTGTTAACCCTTTGCTGGCACAAAGGAAGCAAAAAAGGGACTCTGCTATTCAGGTGACTGTATAACTAGACACTGCATAGAGAAAGATATCCTGTTTACTAAGCCATTGTTATTTCATGCAAAGGCAGTGATCGGAGTAGATAGCCCATTATTTTAACTGATGTAAACTATGTAAGCTATGAAATTGCATGTAGCTAATCTCGTAATACTATATGTTTTTACCCTGCATGTGAGTAAACAAACTGCATATACTAGGCCACCGTCTGATATACTGATCCATTGTACTAAGGCAGCGAGTAGAGTTTCAACCTAATAACAATTTATGTAACAAGCTTCTGAGCAAACGAAAAATGGAGCTCTTCAACATTTTGCTAATATTATCTATGTGCATATTTATACCGACACACACCTGCAACCCAAATTTGCACTACTTTCTGCCCTACACCTGGAGACCAATCTATATCTACCACCCCCTTTTAATACCATCACTGTCACAACACACTCAATACACCCAATACACGCAATACCACCCTACCCTCCACAATCTCACACCACAACTGAATCTAAAACCTCTCATCGTTAGCCAGAGAACGTCACGGAATTCTCGCAACTTTAAACCTCAAAGAACACGCAGCACTAAACCCATGGCAAGACAAAGCAAACACCAACAGGCAGACCAGCCGGCACAGGACACATACACCATCATCCTAATCAACGCCAGATCCATAAGGAACAAAACACACATCATCCACAATATCATCACAGATGAACAGCCTGACATCCTCTGCATCACTGAAGCATGGATCACTGATGCTGACTCCGCAATAATAAACCAAATAAACAAACCCGGATACAAAATATACAACTGCCCTCGGGCCAACAAAAGGGGAGGAGGAGTCCTAATCGTTGCTAAATCCACCTTATCTCTAACTGGTACCTCCCAGAGCCCAACTGAGGACATCGACATACTCAAAGTAGAAAACAATGCAATAACCATCTGTCTAATCTACAGACCCCCATCATCACATCACGAAAATCTAGCTACAGCACTAGAAAACATCTCAACCACCGCAATCAGAAAATATCAAATTATCCTGGGAGACCTAAACTTAGCATCGATTCCACATTGTCAGGCGAACACCTTCCTAGAAGCCATGGAACAACTTGGCTACAAACAAATAATAAGTGATGCTACCCATAACAAAGGAAACATCCTGGACATGGTATTCATACCCACCGAACAGCAACACGACAGAGAAAAAAGACCTGAAACAAAAATAACTCAAGTACCATGGTCCGACCATCACCAAATAGAACTCAAGATGCATCTGCCCTCGCTACCTAAGCACCCGAAAACTGAACGATCAACACACACTCAAAGGAGATTCAACAAATTCAACAGAGAAGCTCTCATAAGCTCTATCACATCACACATAGATCTGGAAAACACTGACCTCGACGATCTAATAAATAATTGGAACTCAGGAATTCAAGCGACATCAGAACCAAAATGGAAAGCCGCAACTAACACAACTAAATCCAAAACAGAACCATGGTACACC
Source organism: Ichthyophis bannanicus (assembly GCA_033557465.1). NCBI lineage: Eukaryota > Metazoa > Chordata > Amphibia > Gymnophiona > Ichthyophiidae > Ichthyophis > Ichthyophis bannanicus. The sequence continues at coordinate 239,647,512 of CM066039.1, read as the reverse complement.
GAAACTCTGACCAGATTGAAGAGAGAACTACGAAAACTGGAGAGAAAATGGCGGCAAAGCAAAACCGTTGAACATAAAACGGAATACCTGACTCTTCTCTCAAAATACAAAAACAAGGTCAACCTGTCAAAAAGAACACATCACACTAACTTACTAAACAAGGCCATAAATAAGCCCAGAGAATTGTTTGCACTGGTTAAATCACTCACCAAGACCGCCCAAGATGATCACTATAACAACAAAATTAAGGCCCAAACCCTAGCAGATCACTACGCAAGCAAACTAAACCCACATGTGGCCACAAAACCCACACAATGCCTGGGCCCAACCCCCGCCGCGCCACAACTCAACATGGCGTCGAGCAAAACCCGCGTCAGTAACTGGAACAATTTCCGAAAAATCGGAGACAAGCACATTATTTATTTATTTTATTTAGCTGTATTTATATCCCGCTTTTCTCCGGGTCAAAGCGGTGTTACATAGAAGGATGGAGGAATTAAGTTGGTAGGGTAGGGCCATCACCAGGGAGGCAACATTTATGATTTTGACATGGTACAGACTTTGGACATGGGACAGACATTGGACATGAGCAGGTTACTATGGTTTGAATCAGAGGTACTTGGTGGACGAGATCAGAGGTTAGTTCGCTTTTTGGTGGGGATCGTGTTGAGGTATTCCTGGAACAGGATGGTTTTCAGCTGTTTCCTGAAAGATGGTAGATCGGTGTTGTTTCTGAGATAACTCGGTAAAGAGTTCCATAGGGATGGAGCATAAAGTTCAAAGGCTCGGTTGCAGGTCCGTTGCAAGCATTTAGTTCTTTTGTGGGGGATGGTGAGGGAATTGCTGGAGGTTTGTCTGGTAGTTCTGCCGTGGGCTGGGCGAGACAGTAGGGTGCGAAGCTGGGAGTTCTGTGCTTGATGGATGGCTTTGTGGGTAAGTAGGATGGCTTTGTATTTAGACCTTGCTTCGAAGGGAAGTATATGTAGGTCTTTCAGAATTGGGGTGATGTGGTCGGTTTTCTTTGCAGTCTGGATGATTCTTGCCATGGTGTTTAGTGCTGTTCGGAGGGGGTTTGTCTGTATGACTGGAAGGCCGTGGTAGATTATGTTGCAGTAGTCCAGATGTGGGATCGTCAGGGCTTGCATTACGGTTCGGAAGTGTTGATGGTCAAGTAGGGGTCTAAGACATTGTACCATTCTTGCTTTGTGGAATATGATTCCGGAGGTTTTGGTGATTTGCTGCTTTAAGGTGAGGGCTTGGTCAATAATTATGCCCAGGTATCATATTTGTGGTTGTATTTGAATGTTTGTGGGTCCTATAGTGAGGTGTGTAGGCGGGGTGAAATCTGGGTCTCTGGTGACTATGAGGGCTTCTGTTTTCTTCATGTTGATGGATAGGTTGTTTGCTCATAACCAGTCGGACACCTCGGTGAAGCATGTTGATAGATGGGAGTTTGTTGGATTCGTGGTTGTAATGGGGGCGTACAGCATGATATCATCAGCATATATGTGGAAGCTGATGTTGTTGGTGCATATGACTGAGCAGAGTGGCTGAAGGTAGATGTTGAAGAGCATGGCTGATAGTGTAGATCCTTGTGGTACCCCTTGGTGTTGCTGGAATGGGGGAGATGTCACGGTGCTGGTACGGATATGTTGTTTCCTGTTAGTAAGGTAGGACTGGAACCATTTTAGTACGGTGTCTTTGATCCCAATTGTGCGTAGTCTGTGTATGAGGATGTTATGTGAGATGGTGTCAAAAGCTGCAGATATATCGAGGAAGATCATAGCGTATCCAGAGTGTTTTTCTTGTGTTCCCAGGAGAAGAGTGTTCATCAGTGTGGTCATGAGGGTCTCAACCCCATGTAGAGGGCGGAAGCCATGTTGTTGCGGATCCAGTATGTTGTTGGTATCTAGGTGTTCCTGTAGTTGCTGTTGGACGATCTTCTCTATTATCTTAGTAGTGAAAGGTAAACTTGCGATGGGTCTGTAAGATGCTTGATCAAGGGGATCCAGGTTTTGTTTTTTTAAGGATGGTCGGATGATTGAAGTTTTGAGGGTGTCTGGCATGTGTCCTTGGGAGAAGGATTCATTGATGATATGGGCTAGTGGTGTGCTCAGTTCATTTTTGGATTTCTTTATCCAGTCTGTGGGGCATGGGTCTAGCGGGGAGGTGGTGGTGTTGAGGCAGGAGATGGTGGTTGCTGTTTCTTCTGGTGAGGTTTCTTTAAATGTGGTCCAATCGTTGAGTAGGTTAGGGTGGAGCTCTGTTATGGTGGCCTCTGCATTTATCTGTGAGTTCTGCGGTCGTTGTAGTTGTTTGTATTGACGGGCTAATAGTTCTGGAGGGATTTTCGGAAGTTGATTATGAACATAATCACTAACCTTAACACCACAACCTCTCCACTGGATCCCTGCCCTGCGGCATGGGTCAAGGCAGCGAAAATAGAGACGGCCCAACATGTCTCGCATATAGTAAACCAGTCACTCCAACAAGGAATCATGCCCACGCAACTCAAGAAATCCATCATAAGACCGATACTAAAAAACAAAACACTCAATGAGGACGACCCAGCATCTTATCGCCCAATATCCAGCATAGCCCTCCTAGCAAAGATTATTGAAAAGGCAGTCCTACAACAACTGCAAGACCACCTGGACGACAACAAAACCCTAGATGATCACCAATACGGCTTCAGGCAACATCATGGGGTTGAAACCCTGCTTATTGCACTACTGGACAACCTACTCAAAGGCATAGAAGACAAAAAGAAAATGTTTATTCTCATATTTATTGACATTTCAGTGGCATTCGATACAGTACACCATCGAACCCTCCTGAACAGAATTGAAACAATAGGAATATCGGGAACCCCCCTAAAATGGTTCTCATCATATATAACAAACAGAATGCAACAGGTCCAGTTCAACGATGAAAAAGCAGAGGCGTTCTCCCAAACACAGGGCATACCACAAGGCTCAGCTCTTTCCTCACTTTTCTTCAACGTATACATGCAACCAATCTGCGAAATTTTCAAAAAGCACAAAATCAACTACCACATATACGCAGATGATATTATGCTGTATACACAAATTGACGCAAATAATCCAAATTACACCCAACTTGAAGAATGCATAAGCGAGATGCAAACATGGCTACAACGAAACAACATGGCTATAAACCATAAAAATACTGAAGTGATGTACATCTCAAGAAAACCGGAGTTCAACACGCCTGCAACAGTCACCCTGTGCAATAATACCTACCACACGAAGAAAGAAATAAAATATCTAGGGGTAACGCTTGATAGTGACCTAAAGATGGAAAAACACCTCTGCATAGTAAACAGGGCTATTTTCCACAAACTTAGGGTCCTGCAACCACTACGGAGCATCATTGAAGCTAATGATTTCAGGACAGTAGCTCAAGCTCTCATCACACCTCATTTCGACTACTGCAACGACATTTTACAGGACCTCCCAAAGAAAACCCTAAACATACTCCAAATGGCGCAAAACATCGCGGCTAGAATCATCATGAAAAAAGGTTTTGCTGAACACATCACGCCAGTATTAATCGAACTACACTGGCTCCCCATTGTAGCTCGCATAAAATACAAAACCCTAATAACCACTTTCAAACTCATCCATAACACAGCACCATCTTTCATATCCAACCTAATCAACACACAACCTCTTAACAGAAGCAGAAGAACCACCAATTTAAATACCCTATGCGTGCCAAAAAGTATTAGATCTGTCAAAACCGCTACAAGTAACAGAGCATACTCCTACACAGCACCCACACTCTGGAACCAACTCCCGCCTGAGCTACGCTCTAACAACGACCTGATGGACTTTAGGAAAAAACTCAAGACTTACCTATTTCAGATTTACTATAACATGATCTAGTCAGTAAGAACTAACTCTTGCCATCCACAGAAATAAAGATGTACATATGTGAAAAATGTATATATGTAATTAATCTCCTCCCATCTTATGGAAGGAAGATCAAGTTACCTAACTACTGTGTGTCGTGCTTATCCTGTAAATTACCTCGTATATTTGAAATTTGTTCTGTCCTGATCTGACAGCTCCGTCATGTAATCTAATCCGCTCCTGATCGATGGAAGTAGCGGTATACAAATGTATGCTAAATAAATAAATAAATAAATATTCCCCCTGCTCTGGGAGCCCTTTCAGATATTTTGCTCAGGGGCCCTCAATTTGAATTTCTGCCACTGCCAATTATTTGTATTTACAGGATTGTTCTGGGAGGAGTGGTGTGGTAGAATCATCATGACTTTAATTATCGAAATTGCAGAAGGAGCGCCTAGGACAGTGGTTCTCAACCCAGTCCTCTGGGACCCCTAGTCCAGTCAGGTTTTCAGGCTATCCACAATGAGTATGCATGAGATAGATCTGCATGCACTGCTTCCATTGTATGCAGATCTATCCCATGCATATTCATTGTGGATATCCTGAAAACCTGACAGGCCTGGAGGTCCCAGAGGACTGGGTTGAGAACCACTGACCTAGGGGCTTAAAAGTTTATAAGCTGAAATGTGTTTACAGTTAGCTCCAGTTTGTAAATTTAAATATTAAAGTCTGTTTTATGCAATGCTGAAGGTTCACCTAGAATAGCTAATAGCCTTCCACTGGCCCTGGAAAACGAGGGCTAAGCTCACACTTATCCCAATTAAGTGACAACTGAAGAGCATTAGGCCTTGCTAACATGTTCCAGCTGCTTCAGTCTCTTTTTTTTTTTACTGAGCAATAGGGATCCAGCAGCATCAGAGCTAGGCCAATAATTAATCTGGCAGACTGCAACAAACCGCCTTCACAACACTGAAGCGATGCAAGGATCTGGTATCTGAAATGTTAGTGGTAAAGAGAAAATTTATATTTACAGCAGACATGTAGTCAGAGGGTGTGCTGTAACTATTTTTATACTAGGTAAACACATATCAGCATGCTGGTTTCATGCTGTCTGTGTAGGTGGTGTTGAGGGCAGTTACCCAAACAAAGTCCTTGAAGTGGTATCTTTCTTCGCCTTGGCAGTGACAACCAAAATTTAAGAATCTTGGCGGCTCAGACTCTGAGCTTGCAACAAGTCTTTTGAGCTGAGCCATCAAATACTCAGGGATTGCCAAGGAATGCAGAAGTGAAGGCTAGGGCTTGGGGCGGGGGAGAGGTTTGGAAGGAAGGAAGGAAGCCATGTTGTACGAATGAACTGTGTATTACACATTAGAGAAAAAATGCAGAAATATCACAGTTAGTCTACTACTCCCTGAACTTGCTGATGCAGATTTGTTCCAGATATCCATCCACTTGTAGAGTGGGATTAGCTAAAATGTTAATATCATGCAAAAATGAGGATCTAACTGCACCAGTTAAAAAGAGATGTGTGAACACTGGTGTGGTGTGCCATTCTGTCACTGCCCCTCAATCCTGTCTTGCAGTGCCCTCTGCTATTCAAGTACTGAGCCACTACCACCATCACCAAAATGTATATCTATGGAATTCTACCAGTGCAACTCAGGGCCTCTTTTACTAAAGCCCATTAGCTGGTTAACAGGCATTTTAATGAGCAGCTGGAGGCAATCAGGAACACTAACGCCCAGTAGTGTCTGTCTTTGCAGCTAAAACACACATTAATCAGTGATTGCGGGGTGGGGCAAGGAATGGGCAGAAAGTGGACATGGAGAGCGCATTGCTGCTAGGGCCAGGGCAATTGCCATGCGCTCAATGACAATGTGGCTCTTAACATGGGTTCACCTAACATCTCTATAGGAGTCCACATGTTAGGAAAACTGTTTGTGCGTTAGCTGCCCAAGGCATATGAGTGAACACACCCCCAACAGCTAACGTGCGGCCTTTGCCATTACCATGCATGAGACTGACGTGTTAATGGCAAATCCTTAATACGCTTTAGCAAAAGGGGCCCTCAATCTTGATCTGCAATACCATCTGCTATTCCAGAACTGAGCATCCCACCTTACTCCTTCCCTGAAGCTCCCTCTGCAGTTCTAGTGTTGCAACTGCCCCCCACTCATACACAGTTCTGCCAGTGCACCTCAGTCCAGACTTGTAGCACCCCTTATTATCCCAGTATTGAGACCCCCAACAGTTCAAGCAGTGCACCTTAGCCAGTCGAGTTCAGACACATGGGTTTATGCCCTATCACCAGCAAATGGAGACTGAGGTTTTGATGATGTCACCCCATAAAGGGTCTTTGCCTCTCTGTCACTCCAGTATTTTCTCAGTCTTCAGCAGATGGTGAGGACCATCTGTGCAGTCTGGACTCCACTATAGGACATAAAAAAAGAAGAAGGAATTGAATTGTATTAAGCTCCAGGAATTGCTGTTACACTCTTCAGAGAACCTAGGGCTGTTAATTCACCGCTTGGTGCTCTAGGGATGCAGAACGTGGTGTTCTGAGTCCCTCTTCCTTATCCCCACACCTCACCAGCTTAGGTCTCTTTTTCGGGGCCTGGGGACTTTTTGGTACATGGGCCTGGCCCTTTAATCTCTTCTGTACAAAAAAACCCAAAAATGGAGACGACATGGTGACGTGCTAGTCAGAGCAGTTCGGCTTGGCAGGAATTGGTTGCTGCAGGAACAGCAGCAGTGCCCAGAGGTCTGGTATTGATCCACCGCCAGAAGTGAAATGAGAGGTGCCCATGAGGTAAGCGGGAGCAAGCAGCCATAACAGTCAGTATGCCGGCCGGCAGAGTGAACTGCATGGCCTGTAGCAGCCACCGCAGTGGGCTATCAGCAACGAGGCTGTGCCGCAGGTGTGAACCTGTGGACCACAGAGTGGAAGAATTGCTTAGGGAAAATAGACCGTCAAATTTAGAGGCGTGCACCGAGGTGGTAGCCGATTCGGACTGCATGCAACATTCCCCACAGCCACGGGATTCCCCAATTTTGACAGGAAACATGATCTTTATTTTTTTAGCATGGTTTCTATACCGCTTTTCACTGGGTCAAAGCAGTGTACATGGAACAGAGAAAACAGTCGGTTACATAGAACAAAAAATTAACTATATACAGCATGCATTGGTTATGTAGAGCATTTAACTGTATACAGTAGAAATCAGTGTGTGAGTCATTGACTATATAGATATGTTTACACTATTATTGGTAGATACAACAGAGGGGGGGTTATGCAGTGAGACTGAAATGTTCAGAGAAGAAGTGAGTCTTTAGTTGTTTACGGAAAGTGAGGAGGTCAGTGATGTTTCTTATTGCATTCAGTAGCGTGTTCCAAATAGACGGGGCATATAGCTGAAAGGCTCGTCAGCAGGCTTGTTGGTTGTATTCTGTCCTAGCGTGGGGGATGATGAGTATGTTCTTAGTAGCAGATCATCTGGCTCTGTTGGATTGTGGAGTTTGGAGCATGGTATGGAGGTGAGTGGTAGGGTGGGAGTTGATGGCTTGTGGGTTAAAAGGAGGGTCTTGTATTTTATCCAGCTGGTTAGGGGTAACCACTGGAGCTGTTTGAGGATGGGTGTGATGTGGTCGTGTTTTGTTGCTCCTTGGAAGATGCGAGCTGTTCTATGTAGAGCAGTGTATAAAGGAAGTAGGGTAGATTGTGGGAGGCCATGGTAGATGGAGTTGCAGTAATCGAGGTGCGGTAGAATAATGGCTTGGAGTGCTGAGTGGAAATCTGGAGGTTCGAGGAGAGGTTGGAGACATTGAAGGTTTTTGCTTTGTAGTATATTGCTTTGGTGTGTTTTTTTATTTGCTGTTTAAAGGAGAGGCATTGATTGAGGGTGAATCCAAGGTATTTCACTTCTGACTGAACTTTTATTTGTGTGTTGTTTAGTGTTAGGGAGGTTGGAGGAGAGAATATGTCATCTTTCGGTATGAATAGAGCTTCCATTTTTTTTTTAGTTGACTGTAAGGTTGTTGTTTGTCAACCAGTTAGAGACATCGGTAAAGCATTTTTGGTGTTTGATGTAGGAGGGTTGCTTCATGTTGAATGGACCATAGAGCATGATGTCATCAGCACAGATGTGATAGCTAAGGTTGTGGGATTTGATGATGGAGCAGAGAGGCTGAAGGTAGATGTTGAAGAGCAGTGCAGATAGGGTAGATCCTTGGGGTACTCCTTATGTTTAGCGGTATAGGGTGGAGGCATTTGTTCCGATTTTTATCTGTTGGTGTCTGTTGGTCAGGTAGGAGTTGAACCATTGGAGAACTGTGCTTTGGATTCCGGTGGATTGAAGACATTGAAGGAGGATGTTGTGGTTGATGGTATCAAAGGCAGCTGAGATATCTAAGAAGATCGGGGGAATCTTTGGGCGGTGTTTTGTGTGCCTTTTATTATGGTGTCTACGAGGGTGGTCATCAGGGTTTCAGCTCCATGCAGTGGGCGGATTCCGTGTTGCTGGGGGTCGAGGAGGGTGATTTTGTCTATATGGTACTGGAGTTTTTGCTGAATGGCTTTCTCAATGATTTTTGTAATGAAGGGGAGACTGGCAATTGGTCTGAAGGAGGCAGGATCCGATGGGTCAAGTTTCGGCTTCTTCAGGGTGGGATGTATGGATGAGAGTTTTAGGCATTCTGGCATATGACCTTGTTGTAGGACTGATTGGGTGATTCTGGTGAGTATAGGGCTAAATGCCTTTTTCCAATTCATCCTGCTTGACCAATCCAGACAAGTGGGTTAACTCCCCCTGCCAGCAGATATTCTAGACAGAGAAAGATAACAGAAGCCTGATTGGCTGAGCCCTAGTAGATATATGGCTGTACCCCTAGGGGTTGCCTTCAGTATTTCTCTGTCTCCAGCAGATGAGGGTTGTTCTCCTGTTTCTGGCAGTTTCTAGCCTAGCTGGAAGTCTCCAGGGCGTACAAGAGGTGGCCCTTGTGAGGTCCCAGCCCACCTCTTTGGCTGCAGGGTTGAGCTCCTGGTCAGAAAGACCAGCACAGCTTCCCTCTAAGGCATTCCAGTCTCCTGGTCATGAGGACCATTGAGGTTGCTCTCAGGGTGAGCACAGGGCAAGCCTTCAGTTGCTCAGGCTGAGTTAAAAAAGAAAACAAAAACAGAGACGAATAGAACAGCAAGTGATTTGAGATCCTTTCCTGTATCTCAGAGGCATGGTGCTTGGCTCCCCTGATTGTCTGCCGGTCAGCACACTGTGAGTCTGTTCCCCCCCCCCCCCCACCGCGCCGATAACCGCTGCTTCACTGCCCCCTCCTTTTCGGGACTCTTTCTTGCCTCTGCCTTTTTGGGACACCCAAGTCAGCCGCATTCGGGCCAGCCATGCAATAGGCTCCGGCCTTGTTGCCAGGCCGCATGCGCACCCCTCTGCACCGCACGTGTTTTGTGGTGGGAGAAGCAGTCGGTGGCCATTTTCTTGCTTGCCATGCGGCCTGGCCTTGTGCTTGGCTGTGCACGCGCACCCCTCTGCACTGCACATGTTTGTGGCGGGAAAGCAGTAGGTAGCCATTTTCTTGTTTGCCGCACGGCCTGGGCAGCCGCAGCGGTCCTTCAATGGCAGATGGGGGCGTTACTTGGGGACCTGAGAGCCATTTTCACAGTTGCGGCACTCCCTCTTAGGCTTCATTTCTTATCGGGGGCATCAGCTGGAACGAGCACAGGGTGAAAGCCTTCACCATGCCCTCCTCCATTCCGTGGTGCATTGTGTACAGCCGCAAACATAAGGACTTGGTGGACCGGGTTTCCACAGTTTGTTCAGCTCACCCGGGTGAGTCCTCCCGCACCATTACTCAAGCAGAGGATGGTGTTCCTACCTCTCTGCAATTACCTGCCTCTCTAGCATTGCTCCTGGGGGACTCCAAGGGTTTCGCTCTGACTGAGGATGCCCTTTCACCACGCCTGCTGCTGCCCCAGCCAATGGCACCGAATCCTCAGCCTCATTATGCTGCTCAGGCACAGCTCCCGCTGGACCATAGCTCAGGGCACTTCCTAGCCTTTTTCAAGCAAGTGTGGGAGCTTTGGCATGCGAAACCTGCTACCTTTGGACCGGAGTTCCCCTCCTCTCTAAGACCTTTGCAGGAGTCTGGGTCAAGTGCCCAAAAGCGCCCTCAAGAGGTTTTGCCCCAAAAAGGGGGACACCCTCCCAAGAAGATTTCGTGGGCCTCAGGGGACTGGACAAGTGTGCCTCCAGAGGAGGGGGTTCTGTTAGCAGACGAGAGCCTGGAGGTCTCCAATGGGGAAGATAGGGAATGGTCCCCCTTGGAAGCCTCGGGCGAGGAGCATGACAGCTCCCAGACCATCCATCTTTTCCACAAGGAGGAGCTCCCACATTGATTTCTCAGGTGGCTGAAGTCTTATGCCTCTCTGATCCGCCTGCACAGGACCAGCCTAGGAGCAATCTCAGGCCGATCCCATTCTACAAGGCATTCGAAGCCCTCTAAGGCCTTTTCTTTCCTACCGGAACTCCCACAATTGGTGTTGCAGGAATGGGACTTGCCTGGTGTGCCTCTACGAATGGTTCGGCGACTGGGGCAGCACTATCCCTGGTCACCAACAGATTTGGACAGCTGGCTCACTTTTCAGAGGGTCGACTCTCTAGTGACTGGAGTCACCAAGCATACCACAATTCTGGTAGAAGGTGGAGCAGCGCTTCATGACTAGCAAGATCGGAAAGTCGAAGGATTTCTAAGATGGCTTTTTCCGCCTCCACTCTGGCACTCCAAGCCTTCATTTGTAGGGGTCTGGCGGCCCGCACTCTCCTACGGTGGATTCATTACTTGCCCGAAGATCTAGCCTTGTCATGCTTGGAATCGGTCACAGCCTTCTTGGCGGATGCCTGTTATGATCTGCTTCGCCTCTTGGCACGCTTGGTGGCGACCATGATGATGGCTTGCCGCTGGCTCTGGCTTCAACAATGATCGGCTGACATGGCCTCTAAGATGTGCCTCGCCAAACTCCTCTTCAAAGATAAACTGCTTTTTGGCAAGGACCTCGATAAACTGGCCAAGGACCTCGGAAAAGTCAAATCCCAGCAGTTGCCAGAGGACAAGCCCCGGTCATCTTCGCGCCGCTCTGGACAGAGGTCCTATCCCTTGTTCTCCTCTCTGTGCTATCGTCCTGGCAAGTCTTTTGCGGCTGTTCTGGCCGAGCGCTTTGCCCAGTCCTTTCGTGGGATCCAGAAAGGAAAAGACGCCTATGCAAGTTCAGCAAAGTTCTCTGGGTCCACCTGCTCCCCCCGCTGACAGGGGAAGGAGCCTTTTCGGGGCTCTGTCGCAGGTAGGAGGCCAGCTGGTGCTGTTTTCCCGAGAGTGGGCTCAGATAACCTCCAACCAATGTGTTCTCAGCATTATTTGTCAAGGTTATGTACTCAACTGTCTCCGTCTCATACGAGAGGCCTTTCTTGTTTCGCCCTGCAGGTCACCCTGACAAAGAGTCACAATTCATTCTACCCTTCAACATCTTCTCTTCTTGTGGGCCATCAGGCTGGTTCCTCCATTGGAGCGAGGTTCCAGTCGATACTCCTTCTCGGGCACCACAAAATAAATGGAGTATCGACTGGAACCTCGCTCCGATGGAGGAACCAGCCTGATGGCCCACAAGAAGAGAAGATGTTGAAGGGTAGAATGAGTTGTGACTCTTTGTCAGGGTGACCTGCAGGGCGAAACAAGAAAGGCCTCTCGTATGAGACGGAGACAGTTGGATCTCAAGGAGGTCAACCGGGCCCTTTGGGTTCCACGCTTCTGCATGGAGACGCTGCAGTCTGTTATTCAGGCTGTTCTCAAAGGGGAGTTCCTTACCTCTCTGGACCTGGTGGAAGCATATTTCCATATCCCCATCCACAAAGATCAACAGCGCTTCTTACACTTTGCCATTCTCAGACAGCACTTTCAGTTTTGTGCTCTGCCGTTTGGCCTGGCTTCAGCTCCATGCATCTTCTTGAAGGTCATGGTGGTGGCCATGGCACCCACAGGAAGCTAGCTGGTCCATCAACCACCTTGAGTCCCGGGCGGTCCACCTAGCCCTTCTGCACTTTCTGCCTCTCCTTCGTGCTCAGGCAGTTGGAGTTTGGTCAGACAATGTGATGATGGTGTCTTATCTGAACCGACAGGGTGGAATAAAGTGCCTGGGTGTAGCTCGGGAGAGCGTCATCTTTCGGCCCTGTTGGCGCAGCACATTGCCAGAGTGGACAACATCCAAGCGGACTTTCTCAGACGTCATCTCCTAGACCCCGGCGAGTGGGAGTTAGCCCCCTGGGCATTTTGGTGGCTAGTTCGAGCCTGTGGACAGCCTGACCTGGATCTCATGACAACAGCGGCAAATCAAGGACCTCTGTATTCTTCAGTTGGCAGAAAGAACAGGGATTGCAGGGTCTGGACATGCTGGTCCAACTCTGGCCCTCAACCCCTCTGCTGAACTTATTTCCTCCCTGGGCAATGATCAGGAAAGCTCTCCGGTGTGTTGAGGCTCACCCCAGCACGGTAATTCTGTGGCACCCAACTGGCCGCAGAGGCCGAGCTACACCGACCTTGTTTGCCTTCTCCAGGTGCCCTCTCTGCCTCTCGGGTCGTGGCCAGGTCTACATCAGGGCCCAATCATAATGGACGACCTGGCTCCTTACTCGCTTACGGCATCGCTCTTGAGAGACACCGCTTGACTCATAGGGGCTACTCGAGCCAAGTAGTGGCTACCCTTCTGAAGGCATGGTGCCTCTTCACTTTCCTAGCATATGCAAGGGTCTGGCGCCTCTTTGAATCTTGGTGTGCATGGCAGCACCTCTCTCTCTGGTGGGTGCAGATCCCGGAGGTCTTGGCCTTTCTTCAGGATGGGCTGGATAAAGGCCTGGCCCTCAACTCTCTCCGGGTCCAGGTGTCGGCTCTGACTTGTTTTAGAGGCCCCATTGCAGGGCGCCCCATTGCATTACACCCGGATGTCAGTAGGTTTCTCAGGGGCGTGTATGTGCTTTGTCCTCCGATCCACCCCGTGGTCCCCTCCTGGGATCTCTCCCTCGTTCTCCAGTGCCTTATGTGACCTCATTTTGAGCCTCTCAAGCGGATCACCCTTCATTACTTGTTGCTCAAGACTGCATTTTTGGTCGCCATTACTTCGGCCAGGAGGGTCTCTAAGCTGTAGGCCATCTCCTGTTGGGATCCCTTTCTCTCCTTCTCGGCAGAAGAAGTGTCCCTATGGGCAGTTCCCTCCTTTCTCCCAAAGGTACTTACTTCCTTTCACGTAAACCAGACTATATCACTTCCGGCCTTTTCCAAGGAGCAATGTCAGGGACCCAACAAAGGGCTTCGTGCAGTAGATCTCTGTAGAGTTTTACGGCACTACCTCTTAGCTACTAACTCTTTTCGCAAGTCTGATCACCTTTTGTTGTCCTTTTTGTGGGACCCCGCAAGGCCTTGTGGCATCCAAGGCCACCATCGCCCACTAGCTTCGCCAGACTATTGAATCCTTCTACATCCTGCATGGTAAGCCAGTGCCCCTGGGGCTCCGAGTGCACTCCACTCGTTCTCAAGTGGTGTCATGAGCAGAACGCTCGCAAGTTACCCCCTCGACATTTGTAGGGTGGCCACCTGGACCTCCTTGTCCACCTTTGTTTGGCACTATTGCCTTGAGCTCCAAGCTCGAGATGCGATGCACTTTGGGGCCAGTGTGGTAGCAGTGGCTGTCTCTTCACGCCCAAGGGTGCAGTAGCTTGAGTACTTCCCACATGTCTGTACTGGTCTAGCAGGATGAATTGGAAGGAGAAGTTTCACTTACCTTTAATTTCCTTTCCTGGAATCCTGCGAGACCAGTCCAGCTCCCACCCTTGCAGTTTGCTTTTTTGACAGCCTTGTTAGCAGAGCCAAGGATCATGGTCCTACAGAGCTGTTCCTCTGTCATTCCCCTTACTTAGGGATTCTTGTATATAGTTCATTTGTTACATGCATTTACTTGTGTGAGGTGTTCGGTGCCTTGTTCTCAGTTACTGATCGAGTTGCTTTGCCAGAGTATACTAAAGGCAACCCCTAGGGGTACAGCCATATATCTACCAGGGCCCAGCCAATCAGGCTTCTGGTATCTTTCTCTGTCTTCAACATCTGCTGGCAGGGGGAGTTAGCCCACTTGTCTGACTGGTCTAGCAGGATTCCAGGAAAGGAGGTTGAAGCCTCCTAGTACAATGAGTTCCTTGTTTGATTTGGTGTTCGAGAGTATTTTTTCCAGGATGCTGGATAAGTCGGTGGTGGATGTGGTTGGTGTTCTGTTTATGAGAAAGATGGTCAGTTGCTTGTTTGTTGTGGTGAGGGAGTCAGTTTCATTTGTGCTTTCAGTTGAGAGGTACTGGAAACTGAGGTATGGTTTGGCTAAGATCATTACTCCATTGAGATCGGGGACAGTGGAAGAGAGTGTATCCTTCTGGTATGAGCTGGTTCAAGAGAACACTGTAAGTCTCTGCGAGCCATGTTTCTCTTATGCTTAGTGGACCCAATTTTCAAAGGCATTTACACGGGTAACTGCCCTAGTTACCTGTGTAAATGCTTTAACAGGGAATTTTCAATGGCAACTACATGGGAAGTGCCTTTGAATATTCCCTGGTTTGTCTCTTATGTGCCCCAATGCTATGCGGTTAGCATTGGGGGCGGAGCGGGGGCAAAGGAAGTGGCTAACCAGGTAGCACCAATTATCGATGCTACCCAGTTAGATCTCACTGCCTTAAAGATAGGCGTGGAAAGCCCTCGCCTATCTTTAAAGCAATGGAGCTAACCAGGTAGCATTGAAAATCAGTTACCCGGCTAGCTCCTGTGGCTTCCGGGTTGTGTGGCGACAACCGGATTTTCAGTGCCGGGGGCTGCATATGACCCCAGCATTGAAAATCCGGGTTAGATGGATGGTGGGCGGGCTATGTGCTGACGTGGCACATAGCACTGCCCAACTGAGTATCTGGCCCAGTATGTCCAGGTGGTGGGTCGTTAGTAGATCTCTGATGATGGAGATTTTATTTCTTACTGAGTGAGAGTTTGAGTGTGCAATTGAGTATGTGTGTGTGTGTGTGAGTTTTGAGGGTTGAGGTTGGTATAGCATAGTTGTTATTGATTGGAATGTTTATGAGGTGTTGAGGGTTGTGTTGTCTAGAGTAGTGGTGTTGGAAGCCTCTTAGTTGGAGAAAGCAGGGTCAATATAGCAGGTAGTGTTGTGTGCGTGGGGGGGGGGGTGTGGGCTGAGGCTACTAGGAGGCGTGCGAGCAGGGTGTAGAGGGTTAGGTATAGAGGCAGTATGTTTGTTGAGAGTTCAGGGGTTAGAGTTCTGGTTGATAGCCTGGATGGTGGAGGTGTGGTCATTGAGGGCTTCACGGTTAGAGTCTGTGCTGTTATCTTGTCGATTCCTGGGCAAGAGGTGTTTGTGTCTAGGTATTTTAGATCAGTCCTCGCCTAAGGGCCCTCAGGCACGGGGCCGCCTCAGGTGCGTTGGTTTTAGTAGTGCTAGTGGTCGCAGGCAGATGATGTGATTCAGCGGGGAGGCACTTACCTCCATGCTGTTCCTGCCTGTGCAGTCCTTTATTAGGCAATCGAGTGGTGAATCGGAGCAGAGGTATGGAGAGTCCAGCAGAGAGGGTTTGTGTGTGTGTGAGTGAGAGCTGCTGGTGCTGTGATCATGACAGAAACGGCTGATCTAACGGGAGGAGTGCACTTGGTCATTCGGGGAAGCAGCGGTTACAGTTGGGGGAAGGTTCTGCAGCAGCTCAGCTGCCACTTTTGCCAGAGTTTGTATTATTATTGCACCAGGCCTATTGCATGAAGCAGGTCCAGATACAGGATTTCTCCCACAGTGTAGCAGCTAAACGAAGTTACAATGGTTCTGCTTCAGTGGATCACCTTTTGAGAGAACCCGCATCTAAGCATCGGAGGGTGGAAGCGGACATGTGGGATGACCGTGGTTCGGTCATTTTGAGGGGAGGGTTCAGAAGACTCTCTAAAAGGTCCTTTGGAAAGCTGGGAAAAACCTTCAGAGGACAAACTGGAGGAAGGAGAGATCCCACAGGGGAAGATCTTTCGATAAGTTTTCAGCATGAAGAACTCTTGGTGCTGATTGCAGAGTCGTTGGAAACTCTCAACATTGTACATGTTTCCCAGGAGATGGAGGGAACTCTGGAGGATCCCTTGTTGCAGGGCAATCTCCAGGAACAAGCAGGAATGTACTCTTCACATATGGGTGACGTCAGTACAGATGGAGCCCGTGCAGGAACACTCACCAGCATCCAATAGGAAAGCTTTTGGAAGTATCTCACTGTACCTGCATAGCTGCCTTCCTGCCATTCCAGCTCTCCTTCCTCAGTTTTCCGTGGAGCCGACAGAAAGAAAATCCTGTCACCGCAGAAAATTCCTGTTTTTCATATTTTTGTGGTTCACTTTGAAGCTAGACACCCTCTTTGCCTCCGATGCCAACTCTTTAGCATCGACGTCATTGAGAGCTTCATCTTCCTCTCATGGATCTCAGGTATCGAAATCTAAGCTTCATCGAAGGCTGCAAGAGTAGATCTCTTCTAAGCATCGAGATGCCTCAGGCATTGCCCTGTAGGGGGACACACCAGCTAAACAACTCTGGCGGGAGGATCTTCTCTCCAAAGCCTTAGTAGGGTCCCAGGATGCTCCTGAGGACTCCACCTCTGGAGAGTTCCTGGTGCCATGCTCAGGAATCATGGCCCGCAATTCCAGTACCGATACCCAAGCATCGGCAAGCTCCATGGATCAATGTATCCCTACCATTGAGTGGAGCTTAGCAGCCTTACTGGCAGCCTCAGTTCCAGTGAAACCTTTACAGTTGGTTCCGCAGACGATGGTACCGGCTGCATCAACTTTCTTGCCACTTTCCACGCTACTGCCCATGCCGGCCTCAAATCCGTTTCCGGTACCAAGGTTCCAACTACACAAATTCCAAATACTGTTTTTGACCGGTACTGAACTCATACAGAGCGGGAACACCCTGTCTGATGATATTTCGAGTCTTCGGATTTCGAGTCTTCGGATTCCGATTCTTCGGATGATGACTCTGCCGATACTCGAGATATGCAAACTCTCCCGGAAGACCTGTCTCCGTCTCCACAACACTGCATGTCTCCACCAGAGGAAATGACTTTCCAAGACTTTTTTCACAATGTTGCTACGTGCCTGTCAATAGCAGTAACATCAGAGAAAGAGCCTAGGGCCGAAGAATTGGAAGTTCTTCAATACCCAACGGCTCCAAAAGAAGCGTATACGCTTCCTATCCATTGGATACTTCACGACCTCATGCTTCGTATGTGGAGATACCTCTAACTATTTCTCCCCATACCCGCCGGCTCGATACCATGTACTGGGTACTGGGGTGTCCTGGTTTTCAAAAGACACAATTGCCACACCATTCCATGGTAGTAGAATCAGCAATGTGTCGAATCAAGAACGTGAAAACACATTCCTCTAACCCTCCGGGTAGGGAATTGAGAACCCTCTATGTTTTTGGTCGACGTTGCTTTCAGGCCTCCATGATATCAGCCAGAATCAGTACCTATGTACTCTATATGGGTATGTTCCTCAAAGAGGTGACTAAGGATTTGGAGTTAATGGCTCCTCTTCTCCCCGATGACAAGAGGGCAGATTATCTCACCCTTGTAAAGCATGCTCAGAATGTCTCAAAATTTGTCAATAGAGCAACTTTTGATTACTTTGAGTGCATCAGCAGAACTACATCCATCTGCATCGGTGCACGCAGGATTGCTTGGCTCCAAGCATCGGATCTTGAATAGTGGGTTCAAGATAAGCTGGGTAATATTCCTTGCACCGGTGAAAACCTTTTTTGGCAAGGACTGGCAAGACAAGGCCTCTCGGTTGGAGTCTGAGAACACTACCCTGAATAGACTCTCTAGATCTACTGCCAACCCAGCTTAGAAGAAGGCAACAGCAAAGAAAACCTTCTTCAATAAAAAGAAGTATTATCCTTCTTATACCTTTGCTGTTCAATGTCAGCATCATGCTTCTTAGAAGGGACAGCAACCTCCAAAACATCAAAAGAAGGCTCAGACTCCCAAGTCTCAGCCACCTCAGCAGGCTCAGATTGCTCCGGGTTTTTGACTCCTTTCTAGAGAACATAGCTGTCCTGCCTCTGGAGAATCCACATTCCCGGCAGACTCTGCCATTAGGCCCACAGATGGCATTTCATCACCTCAGAGCAGTGGACATTAACAATAGTACGGGAGGGATACAGACTTCATATACGAAGCCTACCCCCCTCCCCCAGCTTCACCAACAGAGTTCCATTCTCAGCCCCCTCTCACTGCTCTGTTACTACAAGAGGTCACCTCCCTTCTACTCCAGGGCTCAATAGATGAGGTTCCAACATTCCAGCAGGGAATTGGCTTCTATTCTCCCTACTTTCTTATTCCAAAGGAAATGGGTGGGGGGAGGGGGGATACAGGCCCATTCTGGACCTCAGGGATCTAAACAAGCATCTCCTACGGGAGAAGTTCAAGATACTGTAGAAGGGTCCCCAGGGAGACTATCTCCAGAATCAGGACTGGCTCTATTCTCTAGATCTAAAGGAAGCATACACTCATATTCTTATCCATCCAGAACACAGAAAATTCCTGCACTTCATATTTCAGGGAAGACACTATCAATACAGTGTCCTATCTTTCAGCCTCGCCTCTGCTCCAAGAGTCTTCATAAAACGCATGGCGGTAGTAGCCACATTTCTCAGGATTCTAGGGAATCTGATGTGCAGATTGGTGATGGTCTGATTTGGGGGGGGGGGGGGAGCTGTGTAAGTGGCTTTTCATTAATCACATTTCATGTTTTATTATTATGTTTGTTTTATTGTAACATCTGTTTTACTAAATTGCATGTATACGTTTGGATTTAGATCGGTGGCATATACATTTTAAAGTATACTAAATTTATGCAAATAATGCTGCAATGAATCTCTGCACATGGCCCTGCATCACCCTCATGCCGCCCCTGGGAGGAAGTAGACAGTGGGGGTGGAGGAAAGCAGAAACCTCAGATTGGACCAGCATGATCAAGAATAAAATGGTCAGACAATAAAAGTAGAAGAGAATTTTATTTTCAATTTGATGAACAGCCTTGATGCTATCTTTATATTTTATACAAGTGCATCTTTTTCTATTTCTCTGGCATTGCATTGTATGCAGAATCTGACTTTTTGGGGGTGCAGTTTAATTTTTATCTACATATGTTTATTATTAGATTATGGTCACTTATTCTGTACTTTGGTGAGGGTCTGTGTTCTGCGTTTGTGGCCAAGGCCAGGTGTTCTGTTAACATGGAGTTTGTATGAAGGGATCTGTACTGTAGTAATCTAAATTGTTTCAGCTTTTCAAATAGGTATTTGGATGTTCCAGTTATGCTTTTTTGGGTAGGCTCTTTATGTGAGTTTTGGAAGTTGAGCTGTTATGGTATGGTAGGTTTGCTCTACAGATCGTTAGTGACTTTGTTGTAGGGGTTTGTATTAGTTCACAATGTGCCTGGTATTGGAGAATGTTTGTTGTTGTTAGTGAGATGATTGGAATCAGATTTTTTTTTTTAAGATATTGAGTTCTGTAGATGAATGTCCTAGTTCTGCTCTGCACCCATTGTTGAGACAGGGGGTTCTGTGGATGCAAAATAAATGTTCAAAAACAAAAAGCAAGAACCATAACACAGTTTATAACAACAAAATAAAAATGAGTTATAATTTGGTGTTATAAACAGTGCTATGGTTCGCGCTTTTTCTTTTAGTTCCTTGGTGTGTAAACACCTTTCATTTCCTCCACATTATCTAATCGGCTTTTTGGTTTGGTTCAGTCCCTGACTGGAGTTTTGAGAAAGCCTCCTCTTCCAGCTCTGGTGGAGAGTGCGCCACCTCATCCCTTGCCTTAGGCAGCAGTTTGCCTTGAGCCGCCCCTGATCTCTCTCTATTCAAAGTCTCTGGTCTCAGCAGGAGTCACAACTCCACATAAATCTGCTGGAGCTCAGAGTCATTCTCAATGCTCTCAAAATGTTCCATGACCATCTTTGTTGCCACAGAGTCCTAGTCCAAACCGTCAATTAAGTAGCCGTGTTCTATGTGAACAAGCAAGGCAGAACAGGTTCTTGGACCCTCTGCAGCGAGGCTCTACTTCTCTGTTCCTTTGCCATACATCATTGCATTCACCTCCAAGCAGTGTATTTCCCGGGCAAACACAATGATTTAGTGGACAGACTAAGTCGAATCCTTCTCCCCCACAAGTGGTCTCTTCATGTAGATACAGTCTCCTACATATTTCATATCTGGGGGACTCCAGAGACAGACCTTTTCACAAGTCCTCAGAATGCCAACTCCCTCTCTTCTGTACCAGGACTCCTGTGCCAGACAGCCAACAAGTGGATGCTTTTCACCTTCCCTGGGGACACGGCTTCCTATATACCTTCCCTCCCATTCCTCTAATTCCCAAGACTCTTTTCAAACTCCAGAGAGACAAGGGCTGCATGATACTCATAGCCCCACGCTGGCCACGTCAACTGTGGTACCCTCTCCTTCTTCGTCTGTCTCAGGCTCAACCCATAGATCTGGGGTCTGCTCCAGATCTCCTCTCTCAGGAGGTGGGGACGCTGCTCCATCCCAATCAGCAGTTTCTCTATCTCACAGCATGGCTGCTGAAAGCATAGCCTTCCAAGGTATTAACCTTCCCCAGGAGGTTAAGGACATTATCTTAGCTTCTAGAAAGCCATTCACCAGGCATAGGTTTTCTTTCTGGTGTTCTCAGAAGAATCTTAATCCCTTCTCAGCTCCAGTGGAGGTGCTGCTTGAGTATCTCCTCCACCTATCTTCTTCTGGACTCAAAACTCTCCATCTTATTTAGTAAAGGTCGAAGCAAAGAATTCATTCAGTCTCTCCGCTTTGGCCTTGTCCTCTCTTAGTGCCCCCTTTACCCCTCTATCATCCAATGGTCCAACTGATTCTCTCACAGGTTTTTTGCTACAAATGTACTTGAAAATTTTTATATTATCTGTTTTTGCTTCCACAGCAAGCTTTTTTAAAAATTCTCTCTTTGCCTGCCTTGCATCTAACTTGCCAGTGCTTATGCTGTTTCCAGTTTTTGCCATTTGGCTCCTTTTTCCATTTCCTGAAAGATGCTTTTTTTTTTTTACTACAACAGCCTCTTTGACCTCACCTTTAAACCATGCTGGCAGTTTTGTGGACTTCTTTCCACTTTTCTTAAAGCGTGGAATACAGCTGGTCTGGGCTTTCAAGATAGTATTTTTAACAACACCAATTCTTGATGTAAATCTTTAACCTTTGCAGCTGCTTCTTTTAGTTTTTTCTTAACTGTTTTCCTCATTTTATCATAGTCTCTCTTTTGAAAGTGGTATCAGTGCGGTGACTATTGTAGTTTCGAAATTGGGCAGTGGATGTGGCCTCCAAAACCCAGCTTAGTATGCTTCGGTATAAGGGAAAGCTTCTTTTTCAAGAGATGCTGGATAAACTAGTCAAAGACTTAGGAGCTTCCAAGATCCCAAGACTACTGGAGGACAAGCCAAAGAGCAGGAAGCCAGTGATACCAGCAAAGGGCCACTTCAGGGACTTTAGGAGATTTGGAGCAGCATGCTATTCAGCTTTCCAGCATTTGCAGTATCCTTTCAGGGTTTAACGCTTTTGAGGGGGCTGGGGAGGAGGTATAGACTATTTCAGTGGAGTCTCTGGTGGTTCCAAGAAACTCCAATGAAGCGAAGGGGTCCAGGCGGAGTTGGTACTGGTAGGCAGTTGGCTACAAACCTTTTACTCCACTTGGGTCCAGATTACATCCGACCAGTGGATGCTAGAAGTTGTTCGAGAGGGGTACGCCTTGGAGTTGGCTCGACTGCTCTCTGACACTTTTATGTGGTCCCTCTGCAAAGCTCCAGCCAAAGCAAAGGTGGTGGTGGAACGCTTCAGAGACTGATTCAGCTAGAAGCTGTGATCAAAGTGCCCCTAGAGGAGCGCAACCTCGAGCAGTATTCAATTAATTTTGTTGCTCAAGAAGGAGGCTCCTTTAGTCTGGTTCTGGATCTAAAGTATGTGAATCAGGCCCTGCAGGTGCCTCATTTTTGCTGGAGACCTTGTGTTTGATAAAGTGGTGGTTCGGAAGGGTGAGCTTTAACCTCGCTGGATCTTTCCGAGGCGTTCTTGCGCATTCCGATTCATCCAGACCATCTGCTTCACCTGCATTTTTCAGTTCCTGGGGGCATTTCTAATTTCAAGCTACCCTTTGGGCTGGCCATGGCTCCTTGAACCTTTACCAAGGTAATGGTGGTCATAATGGTTGCTCCTCAGCGCAAAGGAGTATTGGTGCATCCCTACCTTGACGATTGGTTAATCAGGGTGAAGTCAGTGCAGAAAAGTCGGGATGCGAGGCAGCAAGTGATATCTCTTCTCCAGACCTTGGGGTGGGTGATCAACTTTAAGAAGAATGCCTTGGAATGCCTTCATATCTGGGGACTCATTTTCAGATGGAGGTGGATGTGGTTTTTCTGCCTCCAGACCACGGCAGGAAGATCCAGATAAGGGTGCAGTGCCAAATGGTGGCGCCGTTGGCATGGCCTTACTTGCAACTCCTAAGATTCATGGCAGCGACCTTGGAACTGGTACCATGGGCCAGAGCACATATGAGGCCACTGTCGAGGGCTTTGTTGTCCCGGTGGTCTCCATAGAAGTCCTCCATGTGTAAGAAGTTGCACTGTCTGGAGCAGGCAAGGGCAAGCTTAAACTATGTTTATGTTTATGTTTATTTCGCTTGATAGACCGCCCTTCTGTGGTAATCAGAGCGGTTTACAATACAATAAATTTTTAAAAAAAGGAGAGGCACAAGGCCAGGAAAATGGAAAAAGAATTTACAATCCTTGACAGAATAGGGGAGAAAAGAGGAAAATAGGACAGTAAACGTAGAAGGAGAGACTCACACGAGAGGGGAGGGAAGATTAAAGGCCAAGGAGAGGAGGTGGGTCTTTAGGTCACGTTTAAAGTTGGTATGATGGGGTTCTAAACAAAGGGAAGTGGGGAGGGAGTTCCAGAGGGCAGGGCCTGTGAAAAAGAAAGCTGAGGAGCGGGTGGACTGGAGGTGGGCACGGGAGGGGGGGGGGAGTGTAAGGCGGTTAAGGTGAAATGAACGGGGGGTATGTCTGGGGGTGTGAAAGTGGATAAGATCTGCCAAATATTGTGGGGTGTTAGTATGAAGTGCCCTGTGGACAAGGGTGAGCAGTTTAAACTGGGTGCGGAAGGAAACGGGCAGCCAATGGAGGTGGAGAAGAAGAGGTGTTACGTGATCTCGAGGGGAGGAGTGAGTGATGAGACGGGCAGCAGTGTTTTGGATCCTCTGAAGTCGGTTCAATTGAGCTTTGGATAGACCGGAGAGACTAGTGGATGGATTCAGCCAAGCTGTCAGCGGGAATGTCCCTGGAGTCACCTGAGTGGCTAATGATGACCACTGATGCCATCCTTTATGGCTGGGGGCACGTTGTCAGTCCCAAGTAGTGCAGGGATAGTAGTTGCAAGAGGAAAACAGCTGGTCCATAAATCGGCTGGAGTTGTGAGCAGTGTTTCAATCTCTGCAGTCCTTTCAGCACCTCATTCAGCACAAGGTGGTGCGTATTTTGTTAGACAATGAGACCACGGTGGTTTACCTCATCCACCAGGGAGGCACAGTAAGCACGGTATTACTACTACTATTATTACTACTACTGCTAATCATTTGCACAGGGCTACAAGGTTATGCAGCGTTGTACATATAGATGTAAGACACAGTCCCTGCTCATCAGAGCTTACAATCTACGTGTAATCAAGATGAAAAAACTGGGGATTAGATTATGGCAAGACACACATAAGTAGCGGACAAGAGAATGAGGAGCATCAGGATCCAAAAACAGCCTCAAAGAAGAGGATCTTCAGCCTAGACTTGAATAGGGCCAGAGAAGGAGCCCGATGTCTCAACTCATATAGTCTGTTCCAAGCATATGGAGCAACAAGGTGGAATGAATGAAGTCTGGAGTTGGCAGTGGCAGAGAAGGGCACAGATAAAAGGGAATCTGCCAGAGGAGTGGAGTTCCCAAGGAGAAGTGTAGAGTGAGATAAGAGAGGAAAGGTAGTGAGAAGCTGCAGAATTAATGCATTTGTAGGTAAATAGGAGAAGTTTGAACTGGATGCGGAAATGGATAGGTAGCTAGTGAAGTGACTTGAGAAGAGGGGTTGCATAAGTATAGTGACACTGGTGGAAGATAAGCCGTGCAGCTGAAATTGAACAGATTGAAGGGGAGAAAGATGATTCAGAGGAAGACCAGTGAGGAGCAGGTTACAATAGTCAAGATGGGGAGGTGACTAGTGAGTGGATGAGGGTCTTCGTAGTGTGTGTAGCAAGGAAGAGACACATTTTGCCAATGTTATAGAGAAAGAAGTGATGGATTTTAGCTATTTGTTGGATGTATGCAGAGAAAGAGTAGAATCAAAGATGATCCCAAGGTTGCAAGCTGAGGAAATGGGGAGGAGTGTAGTGTTATCCACAGAAATAGAGAAGAGATGGAGGAAGAGGTGGGTTTAGGGGGAAAGATAAGGAGTTCAGTTTTGGCCATGTTCAGTTTCAGATAGTGGTGAGACATCCAGGCAGCAGTGTCAGATAAGCAGGCAAAGATCTGTATTAACAGAAGAGGTGGCTCCTCTTCTTTGGTGGGACAACACTAAAAGATGCCCAGGATCGAAAGTTCAAAGTGCTGCTGAAGCGATCCTTTGAGATTATGGCTCTGGTGTTGTAGGTGTCCATTTTGTAGGGCCTATATAGTGCGAATGTTTATGCTGGGCTCAGAGTTTGCCCGAATTGAATCCCGATCCTTCGGGAATATTGTCGGCGAAGGCTAAGTTAGAGTCTTGGTCAACGCATTTCGAAGGCGCACTGTACAATTTGGTGCAGGCCTGCGCTGAAAAAATGGCTTCAGTGGTATCAACTTGGTGACTATTGTGGCTTTGAAACTGGGTAGTGGATGTGGCCTCCAAAACCCGGCTTAGTAAGTTTCCGTTTAAGGGAAAGTTTCTTTTTGGAGAGGCACTGGAGAAACTAGTCGAAGAAATAGGAGAGTCCAAGGCCCTGAGACAACTGGAGGATAAGCCAAAAAGCAGTATTTATTTATTTAAAGCTTTTCTATACCACGCTCTTTAAAATCAGTGCAGTTTACAAGTAACATTTATATGTACAATGCAGGAAGTAACCTGCATTGTACTTACATTGAAGGGGTATTGTAACTTGGATTAGAACTGGGGTAACTATATACAAGCTGAGCAATGTGTCACTGAGTTGTTGTAGTGACATGGCGTACTCTAATAACTATATACAGGATTGTCAATTATTTACAAATTAGACAGTTGGGCTGATGAGTGCGGTTGCCTCAACATGATTAGGGTGTGCTTGTGGTGTTGTCAAGGTGGGTGGGGGTATGGTGGGTGGTGTTGTTTCATTGGTTTGTGAGCAATGTAGAAGAAAAAGATGGTGTTTTAGTGCTTTTCTGAATTGGGTGAGGTCAGTGATCGCTTGGATAGTGGTTGGGAGGTCATTCTAGCATGTAGGTGCGTAGAACACAAAGGCTCTGTTCTTTTTTGCCTGAGAGCATTTTGTTATTTCTTTAGGGATTGCTAGTGTGTTGGTAGCGAAAGTCCTTCTGGATCTGTTTGGAGGGGTGGGGTTGAGAAAATCCGTTAGGGAGGTGGAAGATCTTTTGTTGATGACTTTGAAGGTCAGCAGTACAACTTTGTAGATGAGCCGGCAGTTGATCGGAAGCCAGTGTAGGTCTTTTAAGATTGGGGTTATGTAGTCTCTTCTGGAGGCCCCAGTATAGGAAGCGGGCAGCAGTGTTCATTGCTAGCTGTAGAGGGTTCAGTGTGTTCTTGGGGAGTCCGTGCAGGATAGTGTTGGCGTAATCGAAGTGGGGGGTTACAAGTGCTTGGAAAATTGTTCGGAAGTCATCTGGCTGCAGCAAGGGTTGGAGATGCCAAATTGTTCATAGCTTATGGTAGATTGCCTTGATGGTGTTGCTTATGTGCGCTTTCATGTCAAGGTGCCGGTCTAGCGTGATGCCCAGGTAGCGGATGGTGGTCCTGCTTGGGAGCTCCGCGTCTCTCACCTTTATTGATGCGGGAGGTGTAAAGGATTGATTTCTTGTGATGAATAGTACATCTGTCTTGTTGAAATTGATTCTGAGACTCTGTGAGTGGAGCCAGTTGGTGACAGCATCGAAGCATCTCACTAATGTCAAGAAGTATGGAGAATGGAGTGAAAAGCAGTACATCATCGGCATATATCAGGCAGGAGATATTAAAGGAGCGGATGATTGTACAGATGGGCTGCATATATATATTGAACAGGAGAGCAGAGAGTGAGGAGCCTTGGAGGACACCTTGTCTTTGTTGAAAAGGCTCTGAGGTCATGGATCCCATTTGTACCTGTTGCCATCTGTCTGTTAGGTATGACTTGCACCAGCTCCAAGCTGAACCGTGGATTCCCTTCTCATGGAGACATGTTAGGAGCAGCTCGTGGTTGACGGAGTCGAACGTGGAGGCAATGTCCATAAAGATAAGAGCATAACCACATCTGATGTTGTCTATCCCTGTGATTAAGGTACTGAGTAGCGTGGTGAGTAGCGTCTCAATGCCATGAGATTCTCTGAAGCCATGCTTACATGGGTCAAGAGGGGCAATGGTCTCGATGTGATGCTGGATTTGACGTTGGACGACTTTCTCGATTATCTTGGCTAGCAGGGGGATGCTTGAGATTGGTCGATAGGATTCCACCTTCTGGGGGTTCAGTTTGTTGTTTTTTAGAAGGGGCCGGATGGACGTCTGTTTTAGGCTTGATGGGAAGGCTCCTGTTGAGAAGGACAGGTCCATGATCTTGGCTAGGATTGGGCTGAGTTCCAGAATGCTGGGCAGGGGTCGTTTGGAGCTGTGGTGGTGTTGATGGCCATGATGATGTCCTTGATGCATCTCTCGGATGGCGGTGTGAGTGAGGTGAGCGGCATTAGTAGGTGTGGGTTGTGATCAGGTGTGGGCTTCGTGGCGGCATTGGCATGGCTGGTTTTGGCTTGTAGGTAGTCTGCGAATTCCTGAGGGTGTAGTAGACTTGGTTGGGAGGGCGCAGGTTCTTTCATCAGGGTCTTAACTGTGTTGAAGAGGTCCTGAGGTTTGTTTAGAGGGCGTCGCAGGAGTTCAGAGTGATGTTCTTTCATTTTCGCTGAGATTGCTTCTTGGTGTACTTTTAAGTGGGAGGTGTAGGCTGTCTGGTCAACTGGAGACCGGGAGCGTCGCCATCTTTTTTCTAGCTTCCTGAGGAGGAGTAGTGAGATCCGTAGTTCCGCGGAAAACCAATGTGCTGATTTCCTTCTTCTTGGTGGCTTGTCTGAGGTAGGTAGGCGTGCGAAGGAGCTCAGGCTGTTGTTCCATGTGGCTATCATGGTCCATCTAGTCTACCCGGTAAGGTGGCTAGAGTCTGTGTACTTGCCGCTCTGTACAGGTCACCCCTCTCTACTTGTTGAAGTATAAAAAACAGTTAAGTTTATTTTGATTTTATCCTCTTGCTGTAAAAGGAAACATGTCCCAATACCTCCTACACTATGTAAGGGTGATGTATGTAGGGCCAAGCCTGGTGGAAGATATCTTAAGCTAAATATTTTTTTTGTGAAAAGCCACACCTTATCTCCATGCAGTGTCTATCAGTTAACTGCTACTATCTCTTTGTGACTGAAAACAAGACAGATTGAACAGTCTGCCAAATCTCCTCATGTGATGGGCAATCTTATCTGCTGCTGGCACATTATTGGCGACAGGAATGTGGAGAAAGGTCTTAAATGCCTCCAATACACACAATAGAAAGGAGTAGTCAGTGGATGTGTGTGTGCCATTATTATGAGTGAACTCTACCTAAGGAAGCAAGTCTGCCCAATTATCTTTATGGTCCAAAATATGAGTGCAGAAATTGTTCCACCACCTGATTGGTCCTCTCAGTCTGACCATTCACTTCAGAGTGATAAGCAAAACACCCTCCAGAACTTAGAGATTAACTGAACCACTCTATCTGATGTAATGTCTTCATATATCCCATGTACTCAGAGAATGTGTGCTACAAAGAATGTAGCTAACATAGGTGAAGCGAGTAATTTTGGCAAGGGTATGATATGAGCCATCTTAGTTAATCTATCCAATATTACCCAGCTACTGTAACCCTTGAATGGTAGCAGATCTATAATAAAATCCATGAAGATGTCGGACCATAAGTATGATGGCACCGGCAATAGTTGTAGTAACCCATGCAGTAAGGAACAAGACATCTTGGCTAGAGCACAGATTGTGCAAGAAGAGACATAATCCTAGACATAATTTTGAAAAGAAGATACAGAGTGGCTCAATAAATGTATTGTATTATTCACCCTGGGTGCCCTGCTTATTTGCTGTCATGTGTCTTAGACAAAACAGATTGATGCAAAACAAAACATGCCACCAGTTCCAGTGTTCACATACGCTGCCCCCAACATCTGGAACGCCCTCTCACTACACATCCGCACAAAGACCTCACAGAATTCAGAAAGCAACTCAAAACCCACCTTTTCACCATACACTATGGAGCAAATGCCCCCCACCCGAACACACACACACCACCAAGATAGCCCATCGACTAACACAACCAGAACAAGAGCTGTCTAAGGAAATAACCTGTCCACACAGATATAAGACCTCCTGTACATAGTTAACCCCACCTAGTACATCCCTAAACTCTCAAATCACACTATTCCTACCCTCAAACCAAGTTTTATGTAAAAAGTTTATTTTCTGTTCTATGTAAAAAGTTTACATCTGTTCCATGTAACATGTTTTTTGGTTCCCTGTAAACTGCCCATGATCTCTGGAAGGGGCGGTATAGAAATGTAACAAATAAAATAAATAAATAAATAAATAAAAAATGTAATAATCTGAGACATAAAGACAATTGAAAGGAGTATTATTGGGTGCCAACTCCTGAGCTCATTGTAGTTCATTAACAAGCTCCATTGTCAGTGTTGCTGCAGTCTTGGTCTCAAGTATAATGGGTTCCTTCTCATGTGTTTCTGTGGTGTCTGTCGTAAAGCTCATGGAAAGAGCAACAGCTTTACCATTCTTTGATCCTTGGCAATATGTTATCACAAAGTTAAATCTAGTAAAGAATAATGCCTATATATCTTGGCAGGGGCTTAATCTCTGAACAGATTGTATGTATTCTAAGCTTTTATGGTCATTGTATACTACTACAGGATGCTGGGTCCCAACCAGGAGATGCCATCTCTCATCACATGCACATGTAATCACAAGCAATTCTCTATTCCCAGTAGCATAGTTAATTTCTGCTGGACAGAATTTCCTAGAAAAATATGCACAGGGATGGAGTATGGCAGAACTTTAGTCTCTTTGGGATAGAATTGCTTCAATCTCTGCTTCAGACATGTCCATCTCCACCATAAATGGCATACAGTGCCTTGTGAAAGTATTCATCCCCTCTGTGTTTGTCCTGTTTTGTTGCATTACAACTTGGAATTAAAATGGAGTTTTGGGGGTTAACATCATGTGATATACACAACATGCCTACGACTTTGAAGGTGCAAAATATCCTTTATTGTCACACAAACAATTATTAAGACAATAAAAAACTGAAAGCAGGAGTGTGCATATGTATATTCACCCTCCAAAGTCAATACGTTGTAGACACACCTTTTGCTGCAATTACAGCTGCAAATCTCTTGGGGTATGGCTCTATTAGCTCAGCACATCTAGCCACTGGGATTTTCATCCATTCCTCGGCAAAACTACTCCAACTCCTTCAAGTTAGATGGGTTGTGTTGGTGTACAGCAATCTTCAAGTAATGCTACAGATTCTCAATTGGATTAAGGTCTGGGCTTTGACTAGGCCGTTCCAAGACATTTAAATGTTTCCCTTTAAATCAGCTTTAGCAGTATGTTTAGGGTCATTGTCCTGCTGGAAGGTGAACCTTTGTCCCAGTCTCATATCTCTGGCAGACTGAAACAGGTTTTCCTCAAGAATTGACCTGAATTTAGTGCCATCCATCATTACTTCAATCCTGACCAGTTTTCCTGACCCTGCCAATGAAAACCGTCCCCACAGCATGATGCTGCCACCACCATGTTTCACTGTGGGAATGGTGTTCTCGGGGTGATGGGAAGTATTGGGTTTGCGCCACACGTGGCATTTTCCATGATGGCCAAAACATTTGATCTTCGTATCATCTGACCAGAGAACCTTCTTCCATGTTTGGGGGGGTCCGCCACATGCAGTTGTGCAAACTCCAAATGTGTTTTCTTATTTCTTTTTTTAAACAATGGCTTTTTTCTGGCCATTCTTCCATAAAGCCACACTCTGTGGAGTGCATGGCTTAAAGTGGTCCTATGGACAAATACTCCCATCTCTGCAGCTCCTTCAGTGTTATCCTTGGTGTCTTTGTAGCATCTCTGATTAATGCCCTCCTTGCCCAGTCTGTGAGTTTTGGTGGGTAGTCTTCTCTTGTCAGGTTTGTAGTTGTTCCATATTCTTTCCATTTTGTTATAATGGATTTAATGGTGCTCTTGAAGGACTAGAAAAAGGGACTGTTACTTCTGGAGAGAGATCTGCAACTGTGAGTATATACTTCTGGTAATTTTCTAAAAGGAATTCTTTGTATTAAAGCTAATTAATCTGTGAATCCACTATTTCTGTTAAATCAGTCAGGGCCTGGTAGCAGCAGTTTAAGTTTAAATTTAAAACACAGATGAGAACTTTCTGGTTACATTTCATACCCAGCAGAGAGCTTGTAGTTTAAATTTAATAGTTACTCAGGGCCTAGCATCAGCAAAGTACTTTTAGCTTAAATTTAAAACACAGAAAAGAGCTTTCTGGTTAAATTTAGAACCCAGCAGAGAGCTTGTAGTTTAAATTTCATAAGAAGTTAGAGCCTAGCAGCAGCTAAGAGCTATAATTTAAATCAAATCAGAATATAGCTTACCTCAGCAGCACAAGACAGGGTACTGTGTAGCAGCCCTCTTTTAATAAGTGTTATTTCCCTCCCTCCCCACATCCCTGGGATAATCGTAGCTTTATAGGTACTTACACATCTTAAAAGAAGGAGGTGCTCTCAGGTGAAGCTCATTACCCAAATCAATCATACACTAAGGACCTGAGATTAGTTAAGCTTCAGGTGAACAAGGTATATTACACGTATTAGGTACAATTTTATTAGTATAAATATCCATAGCAACCCTTAGTAAGTAAAGAACTTAGATCTAAACACAAACTTAAAACTAAGATGCAGACAGCAGTCCAGCAGCGGGATGGGGGCTTTCCAGTCTTTTGCATTGAGTGTCACATGTATGATTTTCTCCCAGTTGGTGAGAGGTCTTATGTGTGCACTAGGTGCAAGGAGCTCTTTGCTCTCAGGGAACAAATCCTTTCTCTAGAGGCTAAAGTAGCAGACTTGGAAAGCATAAGACAGATAGAGAGGTACATAGACGAGACCTACAGGGATATAGTCCTGAAGTCCCACCTCCAGTCTGGCAGCATCCCTGTTGCCATGGAGGAGAGAGGTCACTTGACAGGAGAGCATCACCCTGGTGTGGCAGGAAGTGATCCTGTAACTAGGACCTGTCCTCCAGGTGATGTAAAACCCTCTCGCACCAAGGAAGTTTCTCCAGGGCCATGTGCCCATGAGGGAAGGGTTAGGACAGCCGTTATAGTTGGTGATTCGATCATTAGACATGTAGATAGCTGGGTGGCTGGTGGACGTGAGGATCACCTGGTAACATGCCTGCCTGGTGCAAAGGTAGCAGACCTCACGCGCCACCTAGATAAGGTCTTAGATAGTGCTGGGGAGGAGTCTGCTGTCTTGGTACATGTCGGTACCAATGACATAGGAAAATGTGGTAGGGAGGTTCTGGAGGCTAAATTTAGGCTTTTAGGTAGGAAGTTGAAATCCAGAACTTCCAGGGTAGCATTCTCCGAAATGCTTCCTGTTCCACGCGCAGGACCCAAAAGGCAGGCAGAGCTCCGGAGTCTCAATGTGTGGATGAGACAATGGTGCAGAGATGAGGGTTTTGGATTTGTTAGGAACTGGGGAACATTCTGGGGAAAGGAGGGGCTCTTCCAAAGGGATGGGCTTCACCTTAACCGGGATGGAACCAGGCTGCTGGCATTAACCTTTAAAAAGGAGATAGAGCAGCTT
This sequence comes from Ichthyophis bannanicus, assembly GCA_033557465.1. NCBI lineage: Eukaryota > Metazoa > Chordata > Amphibia > Gymnophiona > Ichthyophiidae > Ichthyophis > Ichthyophis bannanicus. Next base: position 239,615,329 of record CM066039.1, on the reverse strand, counting down.
TTAAACTAGATATTAGGGGAAAGCCAACAGTCGCCCAAGAGCGGATGGTTCGGAAGAATGTATCTTTGAAGGATACTACCAAAAGCAGAGAGGTTCCACAAAAGAGAAAAGTAGCCCAAATGCCCTCAAGTATGGAGCAGACAGAGCTTAAAGATCCCAAATTACCCATGTCTAACAATAGCCAAATTAATATGAATAAAATACATTCTCTGAAATGCTTGTATGCAAATGCTAGAAGTCTAAATAATAAGATGGGAGAGTTAGAATATATAGCACTAAATGAAAGGTTAGATATGATTGGAATATTAGAGACATGGTGGAAGGAGGACAACCAGTGGGACACTGTGATACCTGGGTACAAACTATATCGTAATGATAGAGCTGATCAAATTGGTGGAGGGGTTGCTCTCTATGTTAGAGAGGGCATTGAGTCAGAAAGGATTAAAGTTTTGCAGGAAACAAAATCTGCTGTAGAATATATATGGATTGAAATTCCATGTAAAAGGGGGAAGGCAATGGCAGTGGGGGTGTACTATCGAGCGCCTGGCCAGAATGAACAAATGGATGATGAAATGCTCAAAGAAATCAAGGAAGCTAACAAACGTTACAGCACAGTAATAATAATGGGTGATTTCAACTACCCCGGTATCGACTGGGTCAGTGTCACGTCAGGACATGCTAGGGAGATAAAGTTCCTAGATGAAATAAATGACTGCTTCTTGGAGCAGCTGGTTCATGAACCAACCAGAGGGGAAGCCATATTAGACCTAATCCTTAGTGGAACACCAGATCTAGTGCAAGAGATAAGGTTGTTGGGGCCACTTGGCAATAGTGATCATAGCGTGATTGCCTTTGATTTAATTAGTGGAGGAGGGATAGTAAGGAAATCCACAGTACTACCTTTTAACTTTCGAAAGGGAGACTATGATAAAATGAGGAAAACAGTTAAGAAAAAACTAAAAGGAGCAGTTGCAAAGGTTAAAGACATACATCAGGCTTGGCTGTTGTTGAAAAATACTATCTTGGAAGCCCAGACCAGCTGTATTCCACGCTTTAAGAAAAGTGGAAGGAAGTCCAAAAAACTGCCAGCATGGTTTAAAGGTGAGGTCAGAGAGGCTGTTGTTGCCAAAAAAGCATCTTTCAGGAAATGGAAAAAAGAGCTAAACGACGAAACCTTGAAACAGCACAAGCACTGGCAAGTCAAATGCAAGGCATTGATAAGGCAGGCAAAGGGAGAAATTGAGAAGAAGCTTGCTGCGGAAGCAAAAACGCGAAGTAAAGACCTTTTCAAGTACATTTGTAGCAAAAAAACCTGTGAGAGAGTCAGTTGGTCCATTAGATGATAAAGGGGTTAAAGGAGCACTAAGAGGCGACAAGGCGATAGCGGAGAGACTGAATGAATTCTTTGCTTCAGTCTTTACTGAGGAAGATGTGGGGATGTTACCCATGACTGAAGCAGTATTTAAAGGTGCGGAAGAATTGAAGGAAATATCGATACATCGGGAAGATGTATTACAACTATTAGATAAGCTGAAGAGTAGCAAATCACCTGGGCCGGATGGTATACATCCAAGGGTGTTGAAAGAACTGAAATACGAGATTGCAGACCTGCTATTAGTAATCTGTGAACTATCATTAAAATCATCTCTAATACCTGAAGACTGGAGGATCGCCAATGTAACACCAATTTTTAAAAAGGGTTCCAGGGGTGATCCGGGAAACTACAGACCGGTGAGCCTGACATCAGTACTGGAAAAAATGGTAGAAACCATCATAAAGAATAAAATTACTCAGCATGTAGATAGTCATGACCTAATGGGAGACAGCCAACATGGCTTTAGACAAGGAAGATCTTGGTCTTACTAATCTGTTATGTTTTTTGAAGGAGTGAATAATCAGGTGGACAAAGGTGAGTCGGTTGATATTGTGTATCTGGACTTTCAGAAAGCCTTTGACAAGGTCCCTCATGAGAGACTTTTGGCAAAACTAAAGAGTCATGGGATAGGAGGCAGTGTACTATTGTGGATCAGGAACTGGTTAAAAGATAGAAAGCAGAGGGTAGGGCTAAATGGCCAATTTTCCCAATGGAGAAAGGTGAATAGTGGTGTACCCCAGGGATCTGTGCTGGGTCCGCTGCTTTTTGACATATTCATAAATGACCTGGAAAGTGGAATAACGAGTGAGGTTATCAAATTTGCGGATGACACAAAACAATTTAAAGTTGTTAAAACCCAAGAGGATTGTGGAAAATTGCAAGAGGATCTTGATAAATTGGAAGACTGGGCATCAAAATGGCAGATGAAATTTAATGTGGACAAGTGCAAGGTTATGCACCTAGGGAAGAACAACCCAAACTATGGTTACACGATGCAAGGTTCCACATTAGGAACCACCACCCAGGAAAAAGATTTAGGCGTCATTGTGGATACCATGTTAAAACCCTCGGCCCAGTATGCAGCGGCGGCCAAGAGAGCAAATAGAATGCTAGGTATGATAAGGAAAGGAATGGAAAATAAAACAAAAGATATTACAATGCCTCTATATCGTTCCATGGTGAGACCGCACCTTGAATATTGTGTGCAATTCTGCTCACCGTATCTTAAAAAGGATATAGCGATTTTAGAAAAGGTTCAGAGAAGAGCCACCAAAATGGTAAAGGGAATGGAAGGATACTCCTATGAAGAAAGGCTAAAAAGGTTAGGGCTCTTTAACCTGGAAAAGAGACGGCTAAGGGGAGATATGATAGAAGTCTATAAATTAATGAACGGAGTGGAACGGGTAAACGTAGATCGATTGTTTACCTTATCAGAATATAGAAAGACTAGGGGACATGCAATGAAGCTACAGGGTAAGCTATTTTAAGACTAATAAAAGAAAATATTTTTTCACTCAACGTGTAATCAAACTCTGGAATTTGTTACCGGAGGATGTAGTAAAGGCTGTTAGTGTAGCTGGGTTTAAAAAAGGTTTGGACAAGTTCCTGGAGGAAAGGTCCATAAACCATTATTAAGAAGGGACCCAGGATATCAATGCTTGAACCAATACAAGCATTGTGGTACCTGTGTCCCTTGGGGAAACTGCTAGGTACATATGACCTAGATTGGCCACTGTTGGAAACAGAATACTGGGCTTGATGAACCTTGGTCTGACCCAGTATGGCATATCTTATGTTCTTATGTGGGATATTCAGAATTTGGGATATATTTTTATAACCCAACCTTGATCTATACTTCTCCACAACTTTGTCTCTGACCTGTTTGGAATGCTCCTTGGTCTTCATGTTGCTTGCTTAGTGGTGTTGCAGAGTAATGGGCCTTTCAAAACAGGTATATTTATACAGGCATCATGTGACACTGATTGTACACAGGTGGACCCTAATCAACTAATTATGTGACTTCTGAGGTTAATTGGCTGGACTAGATCTTATTTAGGGGTTTCATAGCAAAAGGGATGAAAACATTCACTCACACATCTTTTCAGTTTTTACTTGTTTTTCTATATATACAAGGTATTTTATTGTCATTTCACGTCACTGATTTGGACTATGTTGTTAGGTCCATTACCTAACATCCAAATGAATCTCCATTTTCATTTCAGGTTGTACATAATGTGACAGGACAAAAAATAAAGGGATGGATACTTTCGCAAGGCACTATGCATGAGTTAGAATAACCCAAAGCTGGAACTGAAGAGAATACTGTTTTGAGGTCTTGAAATGCCTTGACTTCTTCTGTGGTTGGGTCCATTCCATAACAGCAGACACTTTAGAGGGATCCATCTCTAACCCTTTTACTGAGAAGTTATATTTCAAGAAGGGAACTCTGATGACCTCAGACACTATTCAATTTTGGCAAATAGATGGTTGTCCCTTAGTCTTTGCAGAACATTCTTAACATATTTATGTTTATGTTTACCTTTATTTCATATACCGCAAAAACTGTGCACAAGCTATGCAGTTTACAATATATAAAAATAAAGAACTAAAGAAAGGATCCCCATTTTTCATATGATAGGAAAGATGAAGAAAAAGATAAATAAGCAATAGACTACTGGTGATGGGAGGGAAGGGGTGAAAATATAGAGTAGGGGGGAGGGAGAGGGTAGGCGGTCGCTCTGCTAATCCTGCAGCAGGGAATAGTACCTTAGGAGGTTGATTGTATGAGGCTGAAGACAATCTCAAAGAGAAATGTTTTAATAGCTTTCTTAAAACATTTAAAATTGTGCTCAATATGGAAAAGGCTATTCCCAGCATAAAGGTTGCAGCAAAGAAAGTGTTTTTTTGTGTACTTTCATACTTGACTATGGCTGGGGAGGAAAAGTGTAATCTAAATCCGTGCAAGGAGCAGAGTGCCCTAGTCGGGGTGTGTAAGGTAATATGTATTTGGGGACTGCATCATGTATAGCTTTGTGTGTAAGGGTCAGTACCTTGAACATGATCCACAAACTGATGGGGAGCCAGTGATGTTGTATGAGTAAAGGAGTGGCATGGTCAAACTTCCAAGCCCAGGTAAGAGTATGTATAGATGTATTTTGTATGGTCTGGAGGTGTTTAAGCTGGTATTGGGGGAGTCCGAAGTAGGAGGTTAATCCAGTCTGCACATCACTGTGTGGAGTAGAATGGTAGTTTGTGCAGGCTTGTCTAAGAATGGTTGTATAGCTTGTAAACGACGCAAAGCCAAGACAGATGATTTGGCAACACTTTCCAGTTGAGGAGAGAATGATAATTCTGAGTCCAGTATGATGCCTAATAGCGCAGGATGGAATGTAGCTGTAGAGGTGCACCCTCCAAAATAGGGGATCGGATGGGGCAGGACTGAGAACCCGTGAACCATATTGCTATGGATTTAGATGGATTGAGTTTGAGAGAGTTCTCATGCAACCAAGTTGAAATGTTTGCCAGGCAAATATTAATAGGGGCAAGATCAGGAGAATCTTCAGGAGCAGAATGTCATCTGCATAAACATAGCTGAAAACTCCCTGGCTTTGGATTAATGTGATCAGGGGACCAGGAAGACATTAAAAAGAAGAGGTGAGAGAGTCAAACCCTGCGAGATCTGTCACAAAGAAATGAAGTGCCGGTGTCATATAGGTGGGTTAAGAGCAGGTCATGATCCACTAAATCGAAGGCAGCAGATAAGTTCAATGCGACAGTAATTACAAACTTGCCTTGATCGTGGGCTCTATAGATTTCATTTAGGACCACTGCAATAATGATTTACGTACTGTGCAGTGTTGGAAAACCTGATTGCAGGAGGTGTAAGGAGTGAGCATGTTCATCATGGTCTGATAGTTGTTTGAAGACAATTTTCTCTACCATCTTAGCTAGGTATGGTGAATTAGAAATAGGATGATAATTCCTGGGATCTGCTGATTTTTTTGGGAGGGGCCAGAGTATAGCCTTCTTCCAGATGTTAGGCACTATACCTGTTGAGATACTATGGTTTACAGTTTCCTGAATAATAGGAAGTAACCCAAGGGAAGGTTCACCAAGCCGCGAGAAGGGGATAGGATCCAACAGTGTTGTGGTATTATGAATGGATTGCAACATTTGGGATGTCAGGCAGTGTTGCAGTTGCAAAATTGGACCAAGTGTGTGTAAGAATGTGAGGATCTGTATCAGTCCGATCAGAAGGGTGGGAAAGAAGGGAGAGTCCGCTTAAGCTGTTGTATCTTATCACAGAAGAATTCTGCTAGCTCCTCTGTGGAGGGGACAGACCAAGACAAATCTCGCTGAGTCTGGTGTTGAATGGATAGCTGAGATATGACTGCAAAAATTTCGTGGGAGTGGAAGAATTTTTTTATAATATTTGAGAAATGGTCTCTCTTTGCTGCCAGAGCCTGAGCACAATAATGTGTGGCAGTTTCTAAAGCAATTCAGAGCCGTGGAAGATCTGGTCTTCTGCCATGCTCTCTCAGCTGCCCAAATGTGCCGTCTAAGAAGGCGCAGGCCACCATGAAACCATGGGTGGGATCTCTATGAAAGACTGGTTCGGGTACAGGTTGCTTATAAAAAGTAAGGTTTGGGGAGTAGATGAGAATAACATCCAGGTATATTACAATACACTGGCCCAGCATAACTTGGAACACATTTTTAATGAAGTCTTGGAAGACAGTGAGGATGTTATACAGTCCAAAGTACATTACTAAATATTCCTAATGCCAATCCTTAGTGCTGAATGCAAGGCCGACCCCAGTATTGGTTCAAGGTGTTGGCGACCTAGGCAAACCTTAAGCTTTATATGCCCCTGGCTGTCAAACTCTATTGTTTATCTTTGAATGACCTGCTCTTTGCCACCTCCCAGAAGTTGCCATCCTAGGTGACCACCTTATTTCCCTAATGGTTGGGCCAGCCCTGACCGAATGTTGTCTTCCATTCATCTCCCTCCCTAATATGAAGCAGGTTGTATACCCCTCTCAGGTCCAATTTGGTATAAATCTGTGCATCTTTCATATAGTCAAAGAACTCTGATGTTAAGGGAAATGGGCTAGTGGCTCTTTCCATGATTTTATTAAGGCCTCTTTAGTCAATACAGAGACGCACCACTCATCCTTTTTCCTTACTAAAAAGAACCCTCCCCTGCTAGAGAGTGGGGGGTCTAATGAACCCTTTTTCAAGACTGTCCTTCATATAATCCCTCACAATTTTTGAGTTGGGTTCGGATAGATGATAGATTTTGCCCCTGGCTGGTGGCTTTGTGCTGGGTAAAAAATCAATTGGGCAATCATAGGACCTCTGAGGGGATAGTCTCTCTGCTTTGTTTTTGCAGAATTCATCTTCAAATTATGTACACACAGATGGAAGACCCTTAATTATAGTGATTGCTACCCTTACAGAGTTTATAACACATGTGGTTTTATATTCTAGACTCCAAGCTTTAATATCTCCAGATCTGGAGTGGAGGAGTGGCCTAGTGGTTGGGGCAAGGTACTTCAGGCCAGAAGGTCGGAGGTTCAAATCCCACTAGAGGACAGCAACTTTGGGCCGGAAGGACTGGGGTTTCTAGTCCCACAGGTGCTCCTTGTGGTCTTGGGCAAGCCACTTAACCCTCCATAGCCCATGTTTCCTGTAAAATAGTTATCTCCAAGTTATAATGCCCTGTTCAATGTAATTTCCGTTTGTTCAATGTAAACCGCACTGATGCAGAATAGCGCGGTATATAAGAGAATGTAAATAAATAAATAAAATCTCTAATCAATAGATGGGTTATGTGTGTATAGCCAGGGTAACCGTAAAATGATAGGTGAGACAGATCATGGCATAAGGTGGAATGCCACAGATTCCTTATAGAACCTACAGTAAGTTCCAACACGAGAGTAATTGATGTATCTAGGCCTTAAGTTAATGTTCTTTCATCAGTTGCCACAACTTGAATGGGTACAAGCAAAACCTCAAAGAGAATCCCTAATAGTCTAGTGAGTGCTATATCCATAAAGTTGCCTGTAGCCTCAGAGTCCAAGAAGGCCAAAGCAGAGGTAGACTGATTTTGCCATTGGACAGTGACCATAAGAGAGACCCTACATACATTTGTGAAGGAAGCTAGTTTCTTTCAGCCTAGATGGATCTTCCTAATCCCATCTAGGAGCATGAATTCGCCTTTCTTTAAAAATTATAGATAAAGTGTTATTTATCTATAATTTTTTCATTCAACATGTAATCAAACTCTGTAATTCGTTACCGAGGATGTTGTAAAAGCTGTTAGTGTAGCTGGGTTTAAAAAAGGTTTGGACAAGTTCCTAGAGGAAAGGTCCATAAAACATTATTAAAGGAGACCCAGGAAATCCACTGCTTGTCCTAATACAAGCATTGTGGAACCTGTGTCTTCTGGGGAAACTGCTAGGTACTTGAGACCTAGATTGGCCACTGTTGGAAACAGGATACTGGGCTTGATGGACCTTGGTCTGACTCAGTATGGCATATCTTATGTTCTTATCTCCACATACAGACTGAATCTCAATGCCAAATGGTGGAGTCCTTCTTCCAGGGTCAGCTTAGTAGCTCCAGTTTGTATGGGTTCTTTAGTTGCAGTGACAAATGAAGCCTTTATAGGGGGTAGAGCTTTAGAGATTATCTGGAGATCTATATGAATGGTAAGAACATAAGATATGCCATACTGGGTCAGACCAAGGTCCATCAAGCCCAGTATTCTGTTTCCAACAGTGGCCAATCTAGGTCATATGTACCTAGCAGTTTCCCCAAGGGACACAGGTTCCACAATGCTTGTATTGGTTCAAGCATTGATATCCTGGGTCCCTTCTTAATAATGGTTTATGGACCTTTCCTCCAGGAACTTGTCCAAACCTTTTTTAAACCCAGCTACACTAACAGCCTTTACTACATCCTCCGGTAACAAATTCCAGAGTTTGATTACACGTTGAGTGAAAAAATATTTTCTTTTATTAGTCTTAAATAGTTTACCCTGTAGCTTCATTCCATGTCCCCTAGTCTTTCTATATTCTGATATGGTAAACAATCGATCTACGTTTACCCGTTCCACTCCGTTCATTAATTTATAGACTTCTATCATATCTCCTCTCAGCTGTCTCTTTTCCAGGTTAAAGAGCCCTAACCTTTTTAGCCTTTCTTCATAGGAGTATCCTTCCATCCCCTTTACTATTTTGGTGGCTCTTCTCTGAACCTTTTCTAAAATCGCTATATCCTTTTTAAGATACCGCGACCAGAATTGCACACAATATTCAAGGTGCGGTCTCACCATGGAACGATATAGAGGCATTATAATATCTTTTGTTTTATTTTCCATTCCTTTCCTTATCATACCTAGCATTCTATTTTCTCTCTTGGCCCCTGCTGCACACTGGGCCGAGGGTTTTAACATGGTATCCACAATGATGCCTAAATCTTTTTCCTGGGTGGTAGTTCCTAATGTGAAACCTTGCATCGTGTAACCATAGTTTGGGTTGTTCTTCCCTAGGTGCATAACCTTGCACTTGTTCACATTAAATTTCATCTGCCATTTTGATGCCCAGTCTTCCAATTTATCAAAATCCTCTTGCAATTTTCCACAATCCTCTTGGGTTTTAACAACTTTAAATAGTTTTGTGTCATCTGCAAATTTGATAACCTCACTCGTTATTCCACTTTTCAGGTCATTTATGAATATGTCAAAAAGCAGCGGACCCAGCACAGGTCCCTGGGGTACACCACTATTCACCTTTCTCCATTGGGAAAATTGGCCATTTAGCCCTACCCTCTGCTTTCTATCTTTTAACCAGTTCCTGATCCACAATAGTACACTGTCTCCTATCCCATGACTCTTTAGTTTTGCCAAAAGTCTCTCATGAGGGACCTTGTCAAAGGCTTTCTGAAAGTCCAGATACACAATATCAACCGACTCACCTTTGTCCACCTGATTATTCACTCCTTCAAAACAAACATAACAGATTAGTAAGACAAGATCTTCCTTGTCTAAAGCCATGTTGGCTGTCTCCCATTAGGTCATGACTGAATGAGATCATCTAAAGTGGTAGGTGGATTAATTATATGGGATAAGCCATCAAAGTCCATGAGTTCCACTTTGTATTAGAGATCCAGTGCCTACATTCTGCAGTATATTCTTCTGTAGTACATCTCCCCTTACAGAGGGTAACCTCAGCACAGGCCCTCCTGTAGGGTCATCATATACTATAGCAGAGATGTCAAGGGTGAACCATCCCAAAGAGTGAGATTTACCACAACAGAGTGAGATTGAAGACCAAAGAATGAGTTCTTTCAGATGTTGAATTCAGAGTATAAATCTAGAAAGATTTAAGTGCACTATTTTGCAAATGAAAAAAAAGCAGCATAAAACGATATTTGCTTTTCTTTGGAGCCTCTGAAAAAATACAGAGAGTGGAGGCAATATGGATAAATTCCCTCTGCTAAAAATTGTTCTCCACTCATTGTTTAAAAGTATATGAATAGGTTTCACAGCACATACTTGTAGGTGCAAGGGAAAAGGATGATTCAGGAAGAGGCAGTACACAGGAAGGTAAGCTCAGATTCCTTCCTATTGGTTGGGCCATGTGGCTGTTCTTCTCTTAGGCTTTCTTCTCATAAAAACAGTGATCAGGGTCAATGTACTGGCACTGAGGTTCTAATGAGTGAGAGAAGGCAGAGTGAGATTGCCTTCAAATGAAACAGAAACGTAACAGCAGAGAAAGACCACATGTCCTATCTAGTCTGCCCTTCCATATCAGCCACTTCAAGAGTCCTCTTTTTTCCTTTAGAGAGCCTCTGTGTTTGTCCCATGCTTTTTTGAAGTTAGATACTGTCCTCATCTCTACCACCTCCATTGGGAGACTATTCTATGCGTCTACCACTCTTTCCGTAAAGAAATAGTTCCACATATTATTTCTGAGTCTATCCCCTTTCACCCTCATCCTATGTCCCCTTATAACGGAGCTTGCTTTCAATCAAAAGAGGCTCTCCTTCTGTGCATGGAGGTATTTAAATGTCTCAATCATATCACCTCTTTCCCGCCTTTCCTCTAAGGTATACATATTAAGGATCTTAAGCCTGTCCTCATATGCTTTATAACGAAGACCATTAACCATTTTAGTAGCCACCCTCTGCACTGACTCCAACCAGTTTATATCCTTTTGAAGTTGCGGTCTCCAGAATTGCAAACAATATTCCAAATAAGGTCGCACCAAAGACTTATATAGAGGCACTATCACCTCCTTTCTTCTGCTGGCCATTCCTCTCCCTATGCACCCAAGCATCCTTCTAGCTTTTGCCACCTCCTTTTCCACCTGTTTAGCTACTTTGAGATCGTCAGACACAATCACGCCTAGGCCCTGTTCTTCTTTCATCCCCTATACTGTTTCGCTCCCTTGGATTGTTGCAGCCCAAATGCATGACCCTACGTTTTTTAACATTAAATCTCAGCTGCCAAATTCTAGACCATTCTTCAAGCTTAACTAGATCCCTTCTCATGTTATCTACACCTTCCTGGGTGTCTACTCTGTTGCAGATTTTGGTATCATCTGCAAAGAGACAAACCTTCCCCAATCTTCTGCAATATCACTAACAAAGATTTTAAAAAGAATCGGACCAAGGACAGATTTCTGCGGCACTCCTCAGAGTGAACTCCTTTTACCTGTACCCTTTGTCGCCAATTTCTAACCCAATCAGTAACTTTAGAATCCATCCCATGGGGGCTTAGTTTTTTTTATAAATCACCTGTGTGGAACAGTATCAAATGCTTTACTGAAATCTAAATACACCATATCTAGGACTCTCCCTCGGTCCAACTCCCTGGTCACCCAGTTAAAAAAAATCAATCAGATTTGTCTGACATGACCTGCCCCTGGTGAAGCCATGATGCCTCGGATCCTGCAATCCGTTGGACTCCAGAAACCTCACTATTTTCTCTTTCAGCAGCGTTTACAATAATTTACTCACCACCGAGGTTAAACTAACTGGCCTGTAGTTTTCAACCACATTCTTCCGCTTTTGTATAAAGGGACCATATGTGCCTCTCTAGTCCTCTGGCATCACCCCAAACTCCAAAGTGGCATTGAAAAGGTCAGTCGGCAGAACTGCTAGAACGTCCCCAAGTCTCTTCAGTATTCTTGTATGTATCCCATCTGGTCCCATCACTTTGTCCACTTTTAGTTTAGCTAGTTCGTGAGGAACACAGTCCTCTGAAAATCGCTTTTGTTCCTGTTTGTGGATGTTATCTGAGGTCCTGCTCCCAGCCCTTCACCTGTGTACACAGAACAGAAATATGTGTTAAGCAATTCCACTTTATCCTCATCAGTTTCTACATATCCCTCCCCTTCTCCCTTGCATCTGACAATACCACTTTTGCCCTTCCTCCTCTCACTAACATATCTGAAAAATGTCTTATCCTCCCATTTTATTGCATTGGCTATTTCTTCTTCTTTTTGTACTTTTGCTTTCCTGACTACTTTGCTAGCCTCTCACAGTTTTTCCAAATATAGATGCCTGTCTTCCTGTTTCTGTGCTCTCTTGTATTTCATGCTACCTCTTGAGAACCATAGTGGCCTCCTTTTCCTTTTTCCTTGTATTTGCCATTCTAACAAAAAGGTTGGTAGCTCTTAAAATAACCCCTTTCAGTTTGCCCACTGTTTTTCTACATTCCCCAGCTGTTCCCACCCTGCTAACGACTCCTTGAGGTATTGGCCAATCTTGGCAAAGTTAGTTTTCCTAATGTCTAAGACCCTTGCTTTTGAATGGATTTTATCAGCCCTAGTCCTAATACTGAACCACACCATTTGGTGATCACTGGATATGAGATGATCTCCCACTATAACATCAAAACATTTTCCCCATTGGTAAGCACCAAGTCCAGTATGGCCTCTTCACTTGTGGATTCTGTTACCAGTTGCCTGAATATTTCTTCCTGTAAAGAATCCAGGATCTCCTTACTTCTAGATGATACTGCAGCAGGGATGCGCCAGTCAACATCTGGCATATTAAAATCCCCTATCAGTAGCACTTCCCCTTTCCTGGCAATGCTGCATATGTCTTCTATTAAATCTCTGTCCACGTCTTCTCCCTGTGATGGAGATCTGTATATTATGCCAATGCAAATGGATTTCTCTTTCCCTCTTTCTAGCTTAACCCACACTGCCTCCTCTCTCCCTTTTAAGCCCTGTATTTCCATAGCTTTAATATTATTTTTTACATATAGTTCTACTCCTTCTTCCGTTCTTCCTAGCTTGTCCTTTCTGAATAACGTATAGCCTGGTATAGTTATATCCTGGTCATGGCTGTCCATGAACCATGTCTTTGTAACAGCCACTAAGTCCAAGTTAGCCTCGCCCATTAAAGCCTCAACTTCCGGGATCTTATTTCCCATGTTACCGGCATTTATAGACACTGCTTTCCAGATGTTGCTCCTTTTACCTGTTTCTATAAAGGTATTTAATGTATCACTTACCTGGGGGCTTTCACCTACCTGAAGGCTTTTTCACCAATCCCCAGTGAATCTAGTTTAAAGCCCTCTTCAATAGGTTAGCAGTCCGCTACTGATGACATGTCAATCCTTCTTGGACACACTCCTAATGAGTGAGACTTGGCATCTCTACTATAGCCATTGCCTGAAAAAAATGAATCAAGATTAGTGACTTCTGGTCTCCCTTATTCCAGAAGTCAAGCACTCAAGTCGGAAGGTCATCCTGAAGAAGGGACACTACAAATACCACTAAAATATTTGTAGAGTATGAGTTAGACCTAATTAAAAAATGAAGTCAACTGTTTACACAAGTATGAATAGTATTCCTAAATCCAGAAAAAAATAATGGAAGGGATGAAACAGAATTAAGGACAGCTGCAACAGGAATGTATGTAGGCTCCATTTTGGACCTTTGTTAATGTCACAGCCAGGTCAAGCACCAAAAGGAACAATAGGGGCCCTGGGCCTAGGTCAGGCGTGTTAACCTATAACACTCAACTTCCCTTTGAATTGAGCCCTCCAATACTTAGAGGCTGCCAGGACTTAAAGCACAAACCCGAGATGTTCCCCACAGAAAAAGCATAGACTCTGATGGCTAGATAATAGGAAGAATCAGGCAATGTAGAGGAGTGCTGTGCCAATGTAGTCAGACTCGCCAGGGCAATCCAAATGGAACAGGAACAGTATAGCATTGTCAGATAGAAACCTTATCAGTAAACAGACTCAGGTACGGGCAGGCAGAACAGGATTGGAACCAATAGAAAAGCAAAGGTCAACTACAGTAGATCATCAGAAACAAGATGCCTAGGAACTCATATGTGAAAACTATCTAAAGCGGGGTAGAATGGGAATTCACAAGTCTAAATAGGCACAGGGGACCAATAAGAGCAGATGAATTCTCTGTGGACCAGTTAGGCCAAGGTGCATCATCAGAGGACCAATCACAGCAAGCCACATCATCAAGATTTAATAATTGGGACAGTATAAAAGGCAGGAAGAAGCAAAGTTCAATTTTTATGTGAGGAGAGCATCCTGGGGGATAAGTACATAACAGCCAATGTCTCTCATGCACTTACAGTGCAGATAGCCTGAAAACCTGATTGACTGTAGGGCACCAGGAAAGGTTTGGGAACCACTTATGTTTCTTGACAATATCTTTATTTTTTTTCAAGGACATAAAGAGGGTTAGGCTGACATACAGTCCGTGGTAGTCACAACAGGGCTGGAGCGAGGAGATGAGGTGCCATAGACACCCATTGCTGCTGCTGCCACCCCTCCCCAGAACATACAGTGGCGGCAATTGCCGCAAACAGCCTTGCAGTGCTTAACTTTAAGCTTCAATGCTGCGGGGCTGTTTGCTTCTGCACCCTGTGTGATGCCAAATGCCGATACAGGAAGTCGGCATCAGGTGCAGGCGTCAGAGAGGGGATGGAAGCAAACAGCCCCACGGTGCCGAAGCTTAAAGGTAAGTGCCATTGGGCTGTGTGCAGCCATTGCCACTTTGTACATCCTGGTAAGGAGCAACAATGCTGGCATTTGGTGCCCCTGAAGGGATAGGCACTCTAGGTGACTGCCTTGTTTGCCTTATAGTAGCGCCAGCCCGGTCAGCGGTTTTTAAAATGTGGGTCACCATGGACAATATAGAACTGGACAGTGGACGTGTACAGGTAGCAGCTTCCATTGAATATCTGGTTTCAGCAGTGGCCACTGCAGGCTATGCAGATAGCAGCGATATTGGGCAACTATCCAGATAGCAAAACCGCATAAAGTGAGGTCTGCCTTTTTGGCCTAATCTTATGCTCTTTCTTTTCTGGTTAGTGGCCTGAAAATCACTGCTAATCAGATAACGTATTGGACTACCTTTGCCCCACCCACAGAGTGGCACTATCCAAATGGTCAAAGGAAATTTTCAGTGGTGCTATCCAGACAGTGCTGAATATCATGCTGACTGGTCCTTATCCATTTAGCAGTTCCTCCTTACTGAATGTGCTTTTGAATATCAGCCTGGGTAATTCTATAAGCTATTTTCACTTGTAATACAGCATTCTACTTATGTAAGTGGGCTCTTATACCTAAAAGTGCGTGTGATGCAAGCTGGTGAATTCTTGTACAGTAGGCATGGTCAGGGATAGAATTTGGGTGAAGCATGGGTGGAGTTATGTTTTAAATATATAAGATATGCACTGACATTTCCTCCTCTCTCATAAGATATGCCATACTGGGTCAGACCAAGGTCCATCAAGCCCAGTATCCTGTTTCCAACAGTGGCCAATCTAGGTCATACGTACCTAGCAGTTTCCCCAAAACATCTATCTATCTAACATCTATCCTGCTATGTAAGTGCTGATTTCGGCAGGATTTGCGCTAGCATTTTATAAAGTCACAAAAGTACATTTGTGTTTTTATAAAATAAGCATAAAAGAGGTGCATTTCTGGCCACTTATCTAAGTACCCTGTTATAAAATTACCCCCAAAGGGTCCATTTTAGAACCTAGGACCCTTTGTTTCTACAAAAATGCAACAGAGTTGTAATACTTTTAACTACATTTGAGGAAGATAATTTTCAGTCAGCCATTTTACCTAGATAAATGTATTTTTTGCCAATATAAATCTTTTTGAAAACTGCCCCTCCGTGAGCTTTGAGAAATGAGTTGGGACTCTCCCATCCAATAATTCAATTTAGATCATACTGAGGTGTTTCGCATGCTTTTCCGGGCTTTGCATTTCATTATAAGGCAGTGGACGTTAGGGTAGATAAATGTGTTATAATTAAATAACTCATGCTATTGCCATTTAACACATCTTAAGTGGCAAATAACATGTGTTATTCCTGTAATGAACTTTACAACTATTCCCCTTAGTGTTTGAATGAATCCTTTAGTTTAGTTTATTCACTATCACCATGAGCCATCTTTGATATGATGATGTTTTTATCTTTCCCTGTGCTGCAGATGAATTTCTATCCAGCCTCAAGCATTATGAAATAGCATTCCCCGTCCAGGTGGACCAGCATGGGAACTTCCTGAGCTACAAAGTGAGAGGGTCCCGGGTGAGTGCTCGCTCCCGACGTAGTCTGAGTACTTTTTCCTACGAGCCAGCAGAACGCCACATCTTCTACAAGCTTTCTGCACACAAGGCCCAGTTCCTCCTCAATTTAACATTGCAGTCCAACCTGCTGGCAGACCACTTCACTGTGGAGTACTGGAAGAAGAATGGGCTAGATTGGAAATATGACTTTTATGAGGACTGCCACTATGAGGGGCACCTGCAAGACCAGTTCCTGAATTCCAAGGTTGCCATAAGCAATTGCAATGGACTGGTGAGTATCCATTTCAACCCTAAATATTTTGATGTGAGCCATCACTTTGAATATTATTTTTATGGTGATAACATCCCAGTGTCTGTACTTCCATCTCACTGCACATATGCTGGTGATATTGCCAGGAGAATATTTCAGAACTATTTCAGTCCTAACAAGGACTAAATCAGACCCACTCCTTGATAGCCTGAACACTTCACCAATAAGAGGCAGACACTGGAGTGCTACTCTATGCATGCTCAGTGTACAACACTATCATAGACTACTAAACACCCATCTCTACTATGGTAGGTAGCATCTACTGCACCACATAGGGCATCCTTCAACATAAAGAGGGACAATGAAGAAGTAGTGTAGAAAGGGTAAAAACAGAATTTCGGGGCAAGTGAAGCAAAGTGCTTGATGATACAAAAGGGTTCAATAGGCAATAGGATGGCCAGTATGGAGAGAAGTAATGGTGCTGAGAGGAGGTGAAAGAGAGTTCAAGAGGACAGGTTATGAGGAAATAAATGATTAAGAGTTGCGGGACACCGCAGTGTGATAAGAAAGTGTGTAAGGAATAAAAGTAAATGACTTGAGATCACTGAAAGGCAAAGTACATTGGAATAAGATATGGGAAGAAGACAGGTATGAATAAGGTACTGAAGGGAGTCACCAATATGGGTGAAGGCATTAAGGAGGGGAGAAAATCCCAAGGGAATGAAGAGAGTGGAAAGGTAAGAAGAAGGTCCAGAAAATCAGATAAAGGAAAGGAGAGAAGTGTAGAAACATTGGTTGGCCATCTGAGAAGGAATGTCCCACCTGGATAGCAGCTTTATAAAAAGGCATAGAAAGGCAAACAAAAAAAGGTGAAAGTGAGCAAATAGAGGCATAAAGGGGATGAAGTGAAAAGGGCTAGCACTTCCATTTGTTGAACTAGATGGTTACCTAGAACACTAATGTTTTGGGGGCAGCAAATAGGTGGCAGCAGGCCAGCAGTTCAACCCCAGGTACAATGGTCAGCAGCAGGAAGGGCGCTTAATAAGAATGTATTCATTTCCTTTGCAGCATGGGGAGTTGGGGGCAGATGCACTGCGCTAACAAACATCCCAGCAGTTCAAATTCAACTTCATGCCCCACAGCCAGCACAAGAAAGGGTGCTGAAAAGCGTATCAGTCTCCTCTATGATGTTGGTAAAATCTGGCAAATCATCTACAAGACCGACCCAGTGCCGCAGAGGAATCTGGCGCATTCTTAAGCACTCTTTCTCATGCATGCTGACTGAAGGGACGAGAAGTTGAAGCTGAACTGCTGGGATGTTTGTTAGTGTGATTATATCTGATTCCCCATGATAAACGGATGTGCTCTTTAGCACCTTTCCTTCTGCTGGCTATGGAGCGGAGAGCTGAGCTGCTAGATAATGAAGCACTATGACCATTAGGAAAGTGTGCGGAAAGGGGGGGGGGGGGCTGCAGAAGAAAGGTTCACCTACGGCATCTGGTATCCTTGCACCAGCCCTGGATATGAGGTGGAGCAAAGATAGAGCAGGAAAAGGCAAAAAAAATGAGAGAATACATTTTATTGGTAAAGCAGCCATGTGTCTTCCAGGTGCCTGCTGGTAATTTGGCAAAATAATTCAGAAATTCTCAAGCAGTAGGCAGAGTTGATAGCTATACTTTTGTAATTAATAAGGTTGTTTATTTTATTTGCATTTATATTTTATTTTCTTCTGATTTTGTTATAATTTTCATCATTGCGTGTTTAATGTGAATGCTGATTTGTTTAATTTTATTTTAAATGTTTTTATGCTTCATGTTTTTATTATACATGTTGATGTGATCCACTAGATTGTGCGAAATACAAATGTCAATAAATAAATATCAAATGTACATGGAGGTCACTGTTATCGTGAAACCAAATATTGTGATGCAGCACCCAGCAAATACTGGAGGAAAAGAAAGCAAACATCTACTTCTCGGGAATAAGCTTCCAACTCTGAATCATTCTTGATATTTGTCTACATTAAGTACAGCAGCTCCCTGACCTTTTTTCTTTTCAGTATGGGATCATCATAGTTGATGAAGAAGAGTATTTTATTGAACCCCTGGATCCTAGCGCAAACTTTACCAGACTGAGCGAGGAAAAAGGCACTCCACATGTCGTCTACAAGCGCTCATCCCTGCAGCACCAGCACCTGGAGACTGCCTGCGGTGTGTTAGGTAAGGGTTCCAGTTACTGAGTCATGGAACAGCAGAGTTGGATTTTGCAGCAAAGGTTAAAACCTACTTGGCTGATGCAATGGTCTTTCATTTCTGGAGAATGAGACCTAGCTTCAAACCATAATGTACCACATATAACATGGATTCATGAAGATCTTAACCCTTCATTCACTGCAGTGGTTGTAAATGTACATGCAAAATCAGTAAGCAATTTAATGCAATTAGCAACCATGTGGAAATGTGATTATACCATTACCAAATAACTGACAGCATTACAGGCCATTGAATCCTGATAAGGTAAGAGGGTTTGGAGATTGTGATGTCATTGATTATACCATCCTAAATCACAATCCTTCATAACCTTTGCTAAATCCAATATTGCAATAAGTTGAGTTTTAGGAGCAGAATATAAATTCCATTTTCAAATTAAATTAAAGTTCCTGGTCGTATCACCAGTCTAGTCCCGGACCTCTGGGTTGTCCACCTTATTCAGCAGCTTGGAGACTGAGGAACCTCCTCCTTTAATGATGTCAGCAGTATATTCTCTCGGGGTCCGCCTCTAATTGCCAGTTACCTCAGTCTCCAAGCAGCTGAAGGGACGGTGAGCCTGGGAGGTCCGGGCTCACTAGAGGAACAATTAAGTGGAGTTTAGGTGTTTTAAAAAGAAAAAAAAAAAAAAAAAGGAAGAAGATTTATTACTGAAGGGCCTCGATTTTTGTAAGAGTCTAGACCTTTAAGCTGTGGTAAAAGGTTCTCTCCCCTTCCTGGAGGTGTTGCCTGCGCCTTGGGGCTGTCCGGGTGACCTCTAACGGAACGGAGCTACTTTCCGGGGATCTGCAGCTGAGAGGCCCGGTCTTAGGTACCGCGCTGCAGAGAGAGTCACAGCTGGCGTTTTTTCTACACAGGTTTTGCCTGTGTATACGCCTTGGCTGAGCGCGCTGACATTAGAGTATTAAGCGCGCAGGGTTTTTCAGCCCCCTCACTCGTCCCCCCCTCCCCCTCCCCCCGTGGTACAGGTCCGGGCAAGGACTGTGTTCGGCGTCGGGGGCCAGGGTAAAGGCTCATAGTGTGCGTAGCCCAAAGAAGAAGAGCAGCTCAAGGTAAGAGAGCCCGACTGACCGTTAGCGCATTTGAGCGGGAATAGAGTAACAGGCCTGGCCACGTGGTAGCAGCGTAGGAAGCAACTGAAAGGCGTCGGGCCCGCTTCAGGGTGCTTACCGAGCAGCGAAATCGCTAATTTCTTTAATCTGAGGGTTTTTTTGTCCTCAGAACCGCT
This sequence comes from Ichthyophis bannanicus, assembly GCA_033557465.1. Classification (NCBI taxonomy): domain Eukaryota; kingdom Metazoa; phylum Chordata; class Amphibia; order Gymnophiona; family Ichthyophiidae; genus Ichthyophis; species Ichthyophis bannanicus. Next base: position 239,595,616 of record CM066039.1, on the reverse strand, counting down.
TTAAAGCTTGTGCTGCCATTTAATTTGCAGGCGGAATTGGGTTCGCCGTTTTTGCATTCCTTTGGGCTCCGCTTTAGCGTAATAGTTGTTGCTTCCCGCTAGGGCTGGAATGCCCTCTAAGCCCCAGTGTTTTGTTTGTGGGGCTAGAAGGGTCTCGGCGGCTGATTCGGGGGTGTGTAAAGGTTGCCTAAAGGAGTTATCTGTTAGAGATAGTATGGAGGAAGGTGAAGAGGAGCGCTTAGTCACAGACACAGGGGTGTCGGGCTCTCAGGTGAACAGTGTACCTCTGGAGGGTACAATGGCGGGTACTTCTGCCGCGCCGGATGGTGCTCCCCCCAGACCGCTTTGGCCTTCTGGGCTGGAGTCTATTTTTTCTAGAGACTTTGTGGCACTCTTGCAGCACGCAGTTGGTACTTTCTCACAGGGGCAGGTTAAGGAGGGAGCCCAGGAGCAGGGAGTGAAGAGGTCTCTGATCTCACAGGTTGCGGACAAGGTGCAGGAGAGGACTAAGAGACCCCGGCTAGATGAGGGCATTAAGGATCTCTCCGTTGAGTTAGAAGGGCAGCTGTTGGACAAGGAAAGTCAGACTCTAGGCTTAGAAAAGGAATTAGAGGAAGGCGAGCTCGCGGATAAGGAAGATCAGGCGAGGGTGGTGCGCGTCTTCCGTAGAGAGGAACTTCCAGCACTTATTGCACAAACGCTGAAGGCGTTGAACATGCCGGTCCCAGGGTCGGGGGAGGGTGAGACTCTGGAGGACCCGCTGTTGCAGGTTTTTAGGAAAAATCAAAAGGCATTCCCGGTGCATCGGGTTTTCCAGGAGATGATTCAGGAAGAATGGAATGTACCGGAGGCACCCCTTAAGGAGGCGAGAGTGATGACTAGACTGTACCCCCTTGTGGAGCAGGATAGGGAGGTGTTTAAACCTCCCAAGGTAGATGCGGCGGTAGCAGCAGTGATGAAGAAGACCACGATCCCGGTTGAGGGCAGTGCGGCCCTTAAGGACACGCAAGACAGGAAGTTGGATGTGCTTCTTAGGCAGGTCTTTGATGTGAATGCTGTAGCGCTCCAAGTGGCTATCTGCGGAGCCTGGGTGGCCAGAACCTGTTTAAGGTGGTCTCAGCGAGCCCAGGATGGTCAGGAGACTGACAGGGGCGGAGAAGCGTCCCGATTGGAGTCCGGGGCGGCGTACCTGGCAGATATCCATTATGATCTCATGCGGGCGCTGTCAAAGAGTATGGCGTCCGTGGTAGCAGCGAGGCGTAGCTTGTGGTTGTGCAATTGGACGGCGGACAATTCGTCTAAGTCAAGGCTAAGTAAGCTCCCTTTTAAAGGGAAGCTCTTGTTTGGCGAGGATTTGGAGAAATTAGTTAAGGATCTCGGTGAATCCAAGGGCGGCAGATTGCCGGAGGACAAGCCCAGGCCTGGACGGGCTGTGCCCGTGAGCAAAGGACAGCAGCGGGATTTTCGTCGTTTTCGGGCACAAATATTTACTCCTAGCCAAAGAGGCAGATTCCCTAGCAGAAACCAAGGGTTTTGGGGGTTTCGAGGGGCGGGAAGAGGTTTTGGGGCGGCCGCCTCTTCCTCTGTCTCCGGTGGTCGGAAATCGCAATGATGTGAGGGGGACCCAGGCGCCTCTTGTTCAGGTAGGGGGGCACTTGCAAGAGTTCTACGATGCTTGGGTCTGGGTCACGTCAGATCAGTGGGTGCTGTAGGTCATCCGAGAAGGCTATGCGCTGGAGCTGCGGCGTCCGGTGCGGGAGGCCTTTGTGAGGTCCCCTTGCAAGTCCGCAAACAAGTACAAGGCGGTGAGGGAGACCTTGCAGAGACTCTTGAATCTCGGAGCTGTAGTTCCAGTGCCTGCAGACCAATGCGGTTGCGGTCGATTCTCCATTTATTTCGTGGTTCCAAAAAAGGATGGCGGGTTTCAGCCAATTTTGGATCTCAAGGGTGTGAATCAGTGTCTTCGGGTATCGCATTTTCACATGGAGACGCTGCATTCAGTCATAGTCGCCGTCCGAGCAGGAGAATTTCTTACCTCCCTGTATCTGGCGGAGGCGTATCTTCACATTCCCATGAGACCAGATCATCAGAAGTATCTCCATTTTGCAGTTCCCTTCGGACAGTTCCAGTTCCGGGCCTTGCCGTTTGGCTTGGCGACGGCACCGCGCACATTTACCAAAATCATGGTGGTGGTCACGGCGGCCTTGCGCAGAGAAGGGATTCTGGTGCACCCTTACCTAGACGATTGGTTGATCCGGGCGAAATCGAGAGCAGAGAGCGAAAGGGCGACGGCCAGAGTGGTTGCGTTCTTAGAGAGTCTTGGTTGGGTGGTGAATATGGCAAAGAGCCGGCTAGATCCATCCCAGTGCTTGGAGTATTTAGGAGCGCTGTTCGACACGGAGAAGGGACAAGTATTTCTGCCTCTGGTGAGAGCGCAGGGGCTGCAGAAGCTTGTCCGAAGGTTTTTGAGCAGCAAAGCTCCCACGGCTTGGCAGTACCTCCAGTTGTTACGCACCATGGCGTCCACAATAGAGTTGGTACCCTGGGCGAGAGCACACATGAGGCCGTTGCAGAGGGCCTTACTCAGGCGTTGGTCTCATCAGCGAGATTCGCTGTCGCGGCGGCTCCCTTGCCCGGAGGAAACTCGGGTAGCCCTGCGCTGGTAGTTGCTCCCCGAGTCTCTGAAAAAGGGAAGACCGTTGGAGACTCCAGATTGTTTTACCTCTAACAACGGACGCCAGTCTTTGGGGCTGGGGAGCACACTTTCAGGGCAGCTTCACTCAAGGACAATGGAGCCCGCAGGAACAGTCGTGGTCAATCAACAGGTTGGAGTTGTGGGTGGTATCTCTGGTGCTATGGAATTTTCAGGACCGCCTGCAGGGGGCGGCGGTTCGTGTGTTCTCCGACAGCGCGACAACGGTGACTTATGTCAATCGCCAAGGGGGAACCAGCAGTGTAGCACTGGAATCCGAGGCCGAGGACTTATGCAACTGGGCCGAAAAGAACCTCGTAACCCTATCGGCAGCGCATGTGGCAGGAGTGGACAACGTAGAAGCTGACTTTCTCAGTCGGGTAAAGGTGGATCCCGGGGAGTGGGTACTTCATCCGGAGGTGTTCCACATGGTAGCACGGAGATGGGGCATGCCAGTCATGGACCTCATGGCAACCTTTCAGTCGGCCAAAGTCAGCCGGTTTTACAGTAGGAGAAGAGAAAGGATGTCGGAAGGGCTGGATGCTCTCATTCAGAACTGGCCAGAGGAGCAGCTCCTGTATGTTTTTCCGCTGTGGGCCCTGATAGGCAGGGTAGTTCAGCGGATAGAAAGGTACAGAGGGCAGGTAATTCTGATAGCTCTGGATTGGCCACGCCGCCCGTGGTACACAGATATGGTCAGACTTCTGGTGGCAAAGCCGTGGCGTCTTCCAGACAGGATGGATTTGTTGACGCAGGGGCCTCTTCTCATGCCACACGTGGATCGATTCTCGCTTACGGCTTGGCTATTGAAAGGGCTAGGTTGAAGGCCAGGGGATATTCCTTGCCGGTAATTTCCACTTTGCTAAGAGCCCAGCGGAGGTCGACATCCTTGGCGTACGTTCGAGTATGGAGAGTGTTTGAAGGCTGGTGCAGCATACAGGCGCTGGAGGCTTTGAGAGCGGCCATTCCACAGATATTGGAGTTCCTGCAGGACGGTTTCGGGAAGGGATTGGCGGCGGCGTCCCTAAAAGTGCAGGTCGCGGCCCTGTCTTGTTACAGGGGAAAGATAAGTGGTCGGACGCTCGGGGAGCATTTGGACGTTAAAAGGTTCTTACGGGCGGTGTCCCTGTTAGGTACCACCTGCCTAGCTGGTGGTCTTAAGTGGCATCTTCCATTCGTTTTAGAGGCGTTAGAATGGGAGCCTTTGAACCCCTGTCTCGTGCTTCGTTGAAGGATCTTACATTGAAAGTGGTGTTTTTGGTGGCTATCTGTTCAGCGAGGAGAGTATCAGAATTGCAAGCTTTATCCTGTAGGGAGCCCTACCTTTCGTTTCGCGACTCGAGAGTGGTGTTGAGACCCGTGCCGAGGTTTCTGCCCAAGATGCTGTCAGCGTTTCTTCTGAATCAAGAAATTTCTTTGCCAGTGTTTCGAAGCAACGCACGGGGAACTAATGCGAGGAGGCTGAATCTTTTGGATTTCCGGCGAGCGTTGAAGAAGTATCTGCGTAGGACAGCGGAGTTTCGTAACTCGGAGAGACTCTTTGTTCTTTTCGCTGGGCCGAAGAAGGGTGAGTCGGCTTCCAAGTCTTCCATTGCCCATTGGATCAAAGAGGCAATTGCGTCCACATACGTGTTGAAGGGAAGGCCTGTGCCGGAGGGACTTCGAGCTCACTCGACAAGGGCGCAGGCTACATCTTGGGCAGAGTCGAGGTTAGTGGCCCCGTTGGAGATTTGTAAGGCGGCAACATGGTCGTCCTTGAATTCTTTCGTAAAGCACTACCGGCTGGATGTGCAAGCGAAGCAGGATGTTTGTTTTGGAGCGGCAGTCCTTCAGGCTGGGAAGAAAGGGCCCTCCCGTTGATTTACTGCTCTGGTACTGACCCAGAGGTCTGGGACTAGACTGGAGATATGACCAGGAAGGTGAAATTAGACTTACCTGCTAATTGTTGTTCCTGGAGTAGATACAGTCTAGTCCCGTGTCCCTCCCCAGTGGTGTGTTTCTTTTGTGCGGATCCCGGCCTGAAGGGCTGACAGAGAAGGACTTCGGATCTTTACAGGTGAGAAGATTTTATTTTGGTGGGGTATGGTAGTCCCCGTGGGGGGGGGGGAGGGGTGAGTGTCTTGGTTTCGCCCTCCCAGCAGGGGAGGGGAGGGCCTGCACAAGTTTAAAGGTTACGGTTACATATGCAGAAGTGTAAGTGTGTTAAGGTTATGCAGTTGTTAGTTACGGTTCAGGCTTACTTGTTGCTCTGGTGAGTCTGCTTTGTCAATAGGAAACTGGCAATTAGAGGCGGACCCCGAGAGGATATACTGCTGACATCATTAAAGAAGGAGGTTCCTCAGTCTCCAAGCTGCTGAATAAGGTGGACAACCCAGAGGTCTGGGACTAGACTGTATCTACTCCAGGAACAATTAGCAGGTAAGTCTAATTTCACCTTAGATAAGCTTCTGAGATCACATAGATCCTTCCTTGTATCTGAAGAATATATTTTATATTTCAAATTATTATTGAAGTATCATCCTTACTTGCTAATTGTGATTATTTAATAAATAATCCTTTTTTGCATGTTTTCTTTTTCTTAAAAGATCTGCAGAAATAAAGATCAATAAACAAAAATTTAACGTGATACCTTTTTATTGGACTAATTTAATACATGTTTTGACTAACTTTTGGAAGTTATACTCCCTTCATTAAGTCAACTTCTGAAAGACAGTCAAGAAACGTATCCACTTAAATTTGTATCTCCAGGAACAAGCAGGAAAGCAGTCTTCACATATGGGTGACATTGGCACTGACGGAGCCTGCGCGGGAATGCTCCCCAGCATCCAATAGGAAAGCCTTTGGAGGCACTCCACTGTGCCTGTGTATCTGCCTACCCGCTTTCCCAACCTCTCCTCAGTTCTTTTGTTTTCCACGGAGCCAGCAGGTTGTACAATCTTGTCACCGCCGAAAAACTTCTCTTTTTTGGTGAAATACTGTGCTCTGCCTTTCCGTCGACACTGGTTCCGTCAGATTTGACACCGATCCCGAAAATTATTTCTTTTTAGTTATAAAATTTTCTATTTTTTTTCTTTTCTTTTCCTACGGGTTCACTGCTAACTAGGCCTTTAAGCCTTCATATCCTCTTCAATTCTGAAGAACAATTTTAAAAAATGGAAAAACCAACTAGTAGAAATGTACCAAATGTGCTGGTACCATATCAGTCACAGACAGGACCGGCTCGTCCATTGTGCGGGAATGTTGCCTGCACATGGTCCCGCGCCCTGGGGGACCCCACGCCTGCCTGCCTAACTGTCTTCAAGGGAGTTGGGGAGGGCTGAAGCCCGGTGCTCTGACTCACCTCTGCAGACCCGTGAGAAAGAACGGCGTTTTCCTTCTTTGCTGCGGTTCTGTTAAAGTTGACCCGCTGGTGCACCGAGTATTGGGAGGGTAAACGAGGGCATTTCCTGTCTCGCGCAAGACAGGAAATCCTCCTGTTTAACCTCCCGGCATTCAGCGCACTGGCAGGTCAACTTTAACAGAGCCTCAGGAAAGAAGGAAAAAGGCCTTCTTTCTCACGGCTCTGCAGAGGTGAGCTGGGGCGCTGGGCCTCAGGCATTCCTAGCTCCCTCTGAAGATGGTCAGGCAGGCACGGGGCTGTTCTGGGGGGGGGCACACTGGGACTAGAAATGGGCTGATCGGGGTGAGTTAGGATTGGTAATGGCTGATGGGGGCTAGGACTGGAAATGAGCTGATTAAGGGGGGTTAGCACTGGTAATGGGCTGATGGGGGGCTAGGACTGGAAATGGGCTGATTAAGGGGGGCTAGGACTGGAATGGGCTGATGGGGGGATAGAAATATAAATAGGCTAGGACTGGAATAAGCTGATGGAGGGGCTAGAACTGGAAATGAACTGATACGGGGAGAGGGGAGGAAAGAGCTGCTGGCCTTGGAAGAAAACTGGAGGCTAGGGCTGTAAATGGGCTGATGGGGGGAAGGAAGGAGATTGCTTCTGGCCTTGGAAGAAGACTGGGTCTAGGATCACAAATGGGTTGATGCGAGGGATAGGAGAATGGGACTGGAAGGGAGCGGATGCTGAGGGGGGCTGGAACTAGAAGGGAGCTGATGTAGGGGGAGGACTAGAAGGGGATGGTGCTAGCGAGTGAAAAAAAAAAGCTGAGGAAGTGAGGATGGAAATGGGAAAAGATGTTTTGTGTGGGAGGGAAGAAAAATCTGATTGGCCGGGTATTGGGATAATAAATAGGGATCGAGGATGGAGGAGAGAAATTTGAGTAGATGAAAAAGTAATAAAGAAAGAACTGTAGGAAAGACCAAAAGGGGCAGATAACTATATTAGAGCAGATTAGAGAGAGAGAATGGGAAAAAACTAGAAGAGAGAAGAAAGGACAAATGGACAGCAGACAATGGAGAGTTAGCAGAAGACATAAAGAAACCAGAAGAAAGCGACTGGAGCAATTGCAACTGAAAAATAAAATGCCTAAACAACAAAAGGTAGAAAAATACTTTTTCATTTTGAATTTATTAACTGGAATATGTCAGCTCTGGGAAATGTGCATTGCTAACATCTTTGCGTTTTGTTTTGTTACAAGAAGAAATTAATTTATAGTTTTATTTCTCCAGTGTTGTTGTACATTCCAAGTTTGGCTTTTGAGGTTCCCAGTTTAATTATTGTCTTCATATTTCTAAATTATGATCCTTTGTTCTTTGTTTGGTGACGGTCTATGTTCTGCATGTGTAACAGAGCGGCAGTATTCTGTTCATGTAATTTCTTTGTGACACAGTCCCACTTGTTCTCTTTCCCCAGTAGGAGATGTATTGGTGTTCTCTGAAATGTACTGTTTTAATATTTACAGTATTTGCTTACTGTAGATTTCAATTATTATTAGTGTATTTAACTTATGTTAACTTATGTAAATATTTTGTATATACCATGTAAATAGTTTCCCCTGTTATTCCCATTATTGATTATTCCTGTTCTATGTAAGCACATTGTGATATTATTGCATTGTTGCACTGTTCAGTTCTAATGTAAACCACACTGATCTTAATAGCGCGGTATATAAGAAATAAAAATAAATAAAATAAATAAATAAATTTGATAGGTAGGGTTTGGTGCTTTGTGAGTTGTGGTTGTGCTGTTATGATACAGCCGGTTTGCTATGGGTTCTAAATGTCTCAAGAAAAAATCACTTGAATTGCAGAAGCTCCTAAAATCTATATATTGTATTTTTGTCAGATAGTTCAGCAGGAGAAAAGATTTATCCCTCTCGAATGCTGATAACATCCATTTTTATCAGTAAAGACTCAAAACACCAAAATCAAACATATCTTATTGAAGCAACAGCTTTTCTGGAAATGCGTTCCAAAGATAGCCCAAATTCAAATCCAGACAGATCCCCAAATCATGACGTGCACGTTTCGAGTCCAGACATGGACTCTGTATCAAGTGCTGCTGGGAAGTATCCTGTTAAAGGGATTTTTTTTACTGCCACAAAACGCCAAAGTTTCTATGTTTTGTAAGTCTGCATGCTATATAATTGGCTACTTGGTGTTACATACATCCACTTGAGCCACCAATCAGAACAAAGGAATTTCCCCACATCATAGGGGAAACCCTATACTGATTGGTCCATCCTACATCAAGCTTAGCCAATCGATGGGTTCTAAATGAGCAGAGTTTACATTACTTCCTAATGTGCCTGGCTGTTGGCACTGGAGTATAGTAATATATAAATCTGGTAATATTTCTTTATCCTCACTGCCCATGCAAATGGTATTCAGGCATGTTTAAAAGTTAATACGCATTCACAATTGTTAATATGCGCTAAGTGCAGGAGCACCCTTTTATTTTTATTGGTGCAGTGGCACTTAATGCACATTAATATTTAATAAACATGCCCCTAAGGCATTGCCAGGACAAAAGAGAGACTTGTGAAGGCTCCTTTGAAAGCCGCCTAAAATTTTAGCTGGCAGCATATACATTTTAAAATAAAATAAATTAAATGTATGCAAATGAGGTCCAGTGGATATGCAAATGAGGTCCTGCAGTGAGTCTCTGCAAATGGTCCCACACCACCCTTGGGCCACTCCTGGTCACAGATAAACATGACTCGTGTCTAAAATGTTTGGACACTGACCATTTACCAAATTCTTGTCCTTTGTGTCAAGAAATGACAAAGAGAGACCTTTAACAGAGCCAGGCAGCATGGATCACTGTTCGCCCCAAACTCGATTTCAGTGGCTTCCACATCATTGAGAACATTGACCTCCTCTCATGGGTCTCAGGTCTCTTCCAAGTCTAAACATGAAAGTAAGTCTCTGATTTCTACTAAGTCTTCGGCATCAAAGACCAATACTGAGACTAGAGGGAAATCTCAGCATAAGCATTGAGACTCCCCTAGGGGTACTTCCGATGCAGACCGGCCAGCCAAGCAGCCCTGGCAGGAGGACCTGTCCTCAAAGCACAGGAGGAGCTTTGGGACGCTCCCGAGGAATTGACTTCTGGAGAGCTACCGGTTCCATGCTCTGGGACAGTAGCTCAAAGCTCCGTTGGTGATTCTACCCAGACATCGGCCATCTTCCTGGACCAGCGAATATTGACTCTCAAGAGGAGTTTGGCCGCACTCCTGGCAGCCTCAGTACAGACAGTATCAACAGCTCCAGCACTGCAGGCTTCGGCATCCTGCCTACAGCCAAGTATATTGGCCCTGATGCCGGCCCTCGAACACACTTCATTGGAGCTCCCAAAATCGATGCCTGTGTTGGAATCGACTGATACAGCCAGTACCCTACAGGCTAAAACTGCCATAGCTCCAAATTCTGATACCTCAGAGCATCAGTATCGGCATTGACCCTCGATACTTTGACTTTTTGTCAGACTCTGAGTCCAATTCTTCTGATTCTGAGGAAGGATCACTGAAATCCCAGGACCTTCCAGACATCCATTCAGACCTTTCCTCTCCACAGTAGCGGCGCAGGTCCCCACCAGAAAATATGTCTTTCCAGGACTTCATACAGGACATGACAGCAGGACTGGCCATCACAGTAGCCTTGGAGAAGGAACCGAAGGCAGGGGAACTGGAGATACTCCAATACCCTCCCACACCCAAGGAAGTAACTGCTTTACCGGTGCATCGCATCTTACAAGATCTTATGCTCCGCATGTGGGAGGCTCCTCTCACAGTTACACCTGTTATCAAGAGGCTCAATACCATATACTGAGTTCCAGAAGACTTAGCTCCCACACGACTCAATAATGGTGGAATCGGCGATGCGCCGAATGAAGAGTTCAAAAAATCACTCATCCATGCCTTTGGGTAGGGTCTCGAGAACACTCAATGCCTTTGGGTGACGATGCTTGCAGGCATGCATGTTGGCCTCCAGGATAAACTCCTACATGCTATACATGTGCAGGCTTCTAAAGGATGTCACTAGGGATCTGGAGACATTTTCTCCCCATGCTTCTTAATGATAAACAGAGTGCATTCCAGATGCTCATCAAATAAGGTCAAAATACTTCAAAATTTATTACCAGAGCCTCTTTTGATGTCTTTGAGTCAACAAGCAGGATGACCTGGTTACAGGCATCAGATGTCGAACTGTGCGTCCAGGACAAGCTGGTCAATATCCCATGTATGGGAGAGAACATTTTTGGAAAAGGCTGGAGAGAAAAAGCTGGGGAGATTGAGACAGATGATCTCATCCTCAAACGCCTTTCAAGGAAAATGGCTGACTCCTCCAAAAGAAGGTTCTTCCCAAGAACCTTTCTATTCTAAGAGGTATTATCCTTCCTACCCACCTTCAACTGCCTACCAGCCTCAGCATCCTCAACAGTGGCAGCAGGGCCCTCGCCAACCCAAAAAGTCAAAGGCCCCTAAGCCTCAACCACTGGCTCAGACACAACCTTCCTAGAGAGCATTGCCACTCTGCCTCTGGAGGGTCCCCAGCCCCTCCACATAGCAGGCAGACTCTGTTCCTATGCCTACAGGTGGCACCTCATAACTTCAGAACAGTGGACTCTCAACATCATCCAAAGGGGATATCTGCCTCACTTCAAAACCTTACCTCCCATCAGCTTCACAGGGGACTATCCCACCCATCCCATTCAAAGCACTCTCTTTCCACCCTATTGTCCCAGGGCACCACAGAATGAGTTCCTCCTCCTCAAGAAAGGATGGGCTTCTACTCTCCATATTTTCTCATACCATAGAAAATAGGAGGATTCAGGCCCATCTTGGATCTCAGGGACCTAAACAAGTTCCTTGTGTGAGAAAAATTCAAAACAATTTCCCTGAGAACTTTTCTCCCATATCTTCAAAAGCACGATTGGTTATGTTCCTAGACCTAAAGGAGTTGTACACGCATTTACTGATCCACCCTCTGCACAGACAGTATCTGCGCTTCATGTTTCAGGAAAACCACTACCAATACCGGGTGCTGCCCTTCGGCCTAGCCTCTGCACTGCGAATATGCACAAAATGCATGGCAGTAGTCGCTACCTATCTCTGCACTTTGGGGGTCTTTGTCTTCCCTTACTTAGATGACTGGCTAATCAGGGCAGACTCCCCTCAGGAGTTAAAACTCTCCCTTCATAGCACCATCATAGTGCTTCAACATCTGGGATTTGTCTTAAACTTCCCAAAGTCTACCTTGCAGCAACTCAACGTCTGGAGTTCATCAGAGCGTTTTTAGACACTCAACAGGCCTGAGTTTTTCTTCCGCAAGATCACTGTACCTGTCTCATCGAGCTGGCAAGGGGAATGCAACAACAAAGCCATGTAACAGCTCAAGCGATGCTACGTTTGTTGGGACACATGGTCTCTACAGTCCATGTCGTCCCCTATGCTCGTTTACATATGCGACAAGCCCAATGGACTTTGTCTTCTCAATTGACGCAAGCAATGGGGTATCTCAGAGACAAGATCCACATCACCCCTCAACTGACCAAGTCTCTTCAGTGGTGATGTTCTCCACAGAACCTACTCGGCAGGTCACCTTTTCAGATACCTCCACCTCAATACACCCTGACAACATATGCCTCTAAGCTGGGTTGGGGAGCTCATCTGAAAGACCTATCCACACAGGGACTGTGGACACAACAGGAATCTGCTCTGCAGATCAGCTTCCTAGAACTATGGGCACTAACAAATGCCCTTCATGTTTTTCAACCCCAACTTTTGGGGCAACATGTCTTAGTCAGGACAGACAACCAGGTTGCCATGTTCTACATGAACAAACAGGGGGGAACGGGATCCTTTCCCCTATGTAAGGAAGCACTTAGCCTGTGGTCCTTTGCTATCGTACACTGCATTCACCTTAGAGCGGTATACCTCCCGAGCGAGCTCAATGTCCTTGCAGACAGTCTATGTCATATCCTTCACCCACACAAGTGAACCCTACATCAGGAGATGATTGTTTGGATCGTCCAAACGTGGGGCACCCCACTCATAGATCTTTTTGCCACTCTGCAGAACACACAGTTTCCACTCTTCTGCTCCAGGCTTCCATCCCTGCACCGACAGGCCTCAGACGCTTTCCTTCTCAATTGGGGGCAGGGTCTGCTCTATGCATTTCCTCCTATCTCCTTGATACCCAAAATGCTGTTCAAGCTGCAGGCCATCAAGAGCTCCATAATCCTCAAAGCCCTTTATGGCTCCATCAACCATGGTTTCCTCTGCTTCTTTGCCTTGCACAGACTCAATTCTTCAGACTTCTCTCCCAGGACTAAGAGTTGCTCCTTCAACCCAGTCTTCACTCCCTTTACCTCACAGCATGGCTGCTGAAGGGATAGTGCTCGCTGACCTCAAATGCCACAGGCATCATGCAAGGTTTCCACCAGGCAATCTTATGCCTTTAAGTGGCGAAGGTTTGCCCTCTGGTGCTCCCCAAAGGACATTGTTCCCTTTGCTTGCCCAGTGGAGTCCCTTCTACAATATCTTCTCCACTTGTCCTTGGCAGGTCTTAAGACTAACATAGTGAGAGTTCATCTTAATGCCATTGCGGCCTCTCACAAACCACTGGATGAACAGCCTATCTCCTCACCTCTTTAGTACCACTCTCCATGTGGGGTCTCCTACTGTCCAAACCACCCATTAAACTGCCTCCGGTGGCCTGGGACCTCAACGTGGTTCTATCTCAACTTCACTGAAGTTTCTATCTTGGAAGGTAATCTTCCTCATCACCGTCACGTCAGCTCGCCACATCAGTGAACTGCAAGCTCTGGTGGCGGATCCGTCATATACCAAGTTCCACCATGACAAGGTGGTTCTCCGTACCCATTCACATTTCCTTCTGAAGGTAGTCTCCTCCTTCAGTCTAAACCAGTTCGTAATCGTACTGATTGTCTTTCTGAGACCACACGCATCTTAAGCTGAAGCAGTGCTGCACCCCTTAGATGGCAAACAAGCGCTAGCTTATTACTTGGATAGAACTAAGGTTCACAGAAAGTCCTCTCAATTATTCATTTCCTTTGATCCCAGTCACCTGGGGCTACTGGTGACAAAAAGGACCCTATCCAGATGTATAGCGGATTGCATTTCATTTGCTTATGCACAAGTAGGACTCTCCCTTGAGGATCACGTTACTGCTCATAATGTGCGGGCTATGGCAACCTCCTTAGCCAATCTCCAGTCAGTATCCATTGAGGAAATTTGTTGGGCAGCTACCTGATCCTCCATTCATATTTTTGCTGCACATTATTGTCTGTACAGGGACTCCTGTTGAGATGCAGTCTTTGTCCAAGCTGTACTCCAGCAACTCTTTGGACTTAAACTCAACTCCAACCATCCTTCCCAGAATTTAAAAGTGACCAGACTGTCATTAGAGGTGGTATAGCCTCCTGGAATTGAGTCCAATGGGCCACATCGTGTCCACACTGGCTCAAGCTTTAGCCTCAGGGATCACACTGCCCTCCCTTCCCATGCCAGTCTGGTACCTGGGAGCCAGTGAGTCCCATATATGAAGACTGCATTCCTTCTTGTTCATGGAGATAACATAGTTACTCATCTGTAACAGGTGATCTCCGGGAACAGCAGAAATCAGTCTTCACTACCTGCCCTCCTCCCCTAGGAGTTGTAGGATTCCTTTATTTTTTCTCTTCCTCTCAGACACAAATTCAACTGAGGAGAGGAGTTGGGAAGGCAGGAAGGCAGACACACAGGTGCAGTGGAGTTCTCCTAAAGACTTTATCGGACACTGGGGAGCATTCCTGCATGGGCTCTGTCAGTGCCGATGTCACCCATATGTGAAGACTGATTCCTGCTGTTCCCACAGATCACCTGTTACAGGTGAGTAACTACACTTTACTGACTTTTATTTCTGTGCATTCAAGCTGAATAAACCAAACTGCTTTCTCTTTAAAGATGAAAAGCCATGGAAGGGAAGGCATTGGTGGCTGAGGAATTTCAAAACTGCTCTTTTGAAGTCATCTACCAATCAGACGCAGAGAGGCCAAATGGCCCTGAAGAGATCTGTCAGCACTGAGCGCTATGTGGAAACACTGGTGGTAGCTGACAAGCTGATGGTTGGTTACCATGGTCGTCGAGACATTGAGCAATACATCCTGGCCATCATGAATATTGTAAGTTTTATAACCAGTTTGTGATTTTTCCCAGCATTTTATACTCTTGGGATAGACAATCATGCTCTTCAAGGTCTCCAAACATATTGGGTAGTCAGGCTTGCCAAACCATGCAAATTAATATGGTTCTTGAATAAATGTAGGCAAATATGTCTTGTGAATATTCATTGTAGCTAGCCAGATCTACTGTATATACTGCCCTTGAGGCCTGGGAGCAATATTTCCTGGTAGCAGACCAAGGTATATCTAAATCCTAAAGCATTACCTGGATTTAGACAAACTAGAGATTGGTTTCTATGCTTCTTTAGTGTGGTTTGGAGATAATAGTCTATGAATAGTAGTGCTAGAGAACCAGAGATGAAGTACATTCCGTAGCTTCATCAGTACACATTGGGAGAGGTTATTGGCCATAGACAGTATCTGAAGGTGTCCGACTGCACACATCCCACCACCACATCCACAGCAAGGCACACACACCAATAGCCCACATGCTCAAAGATGTGTGCTGTCCCCAATCCATGCAGATGTAGAAATGTGAAAAAGGACTGGCAAGTGACTCAGTGGTAGCTGGGAAAGAGGGTGTTGATGAGCATGAAGCTGTGTGAGCACGGCACCCAAAGAGATAGGGCAGAGGTGGAATCTGCTCACACACCTCTACTGCAGAGGTTCCTGTATGTGACCTAGGTGTCCTTTGGAGGCCCCTATCAGACTATAAGCAGTAGTGGAGCACTGTGAGGTGAGGTACCAGACCATTGCAGCTACACTCTGTGGATCATGACCTCTGCGCACACAACATGGACTGATGATGAGCTGTTCTTTCTGTGAGCAACCTCTGCTTTGGAGCCATGACTATTCCTGTGGCAGCACTGATCACAACATTTCCAAAATGTCTATCTTTCTGTTATATACATGTGCACAGGGGCATCTCCTGCACCTCCCCCATTTGTTCGTGCATCATTCTGAAATTAAGCCACAAGTGAACACATGTATGGCATACATAAGTGCACGGTGTCCATTTTAGAATGCGGGGTGGGTGGGTCATGTAGGTAAGTTGCATGTTTTCCAATACAAACTAGCCAGTTTATTGACCGCAACTGGGTTACAACCACAAACACCTCAGCTGCCTTAGGCCAGGTAAGGAATAAGGGTGCGGTGCATAGGTCTTTGAATTTGTACATTGAGAGGGCCGCTGCCATTCAGGGAGAAGAGAGTTATTACTTGCTCTGTCTTCCCCCTCTTCCCTCCCTTTAACCCGTGTTCCCTGCATCAGCAGTAAACGCGGGAGTAGCCATCCTACCTGCTGATGCAGCCTGGTGCGGTAATTGCCTGCCTTGTGCAGGAGAGATGCTGGCCACTCCCCCTGCATTTACCACACAGGTTGCGTACCTATCGCACATACAGTTGTGGTCAACATTATTGTTACCCTTGCATTTTAGGTATGTTGTGTTCAATATCTTGAGAAATAAATGGAAATATTCCAGCTGTATGCCATCATAATATTTTAATAGTATGTTCAAAGGTATACAATAAAAAAAACGTCTATGCAACGTAGACATAGTAATTTCTAAGAAAAAATACAAAATATGACCTGGACAAGATTAATAGCACCCTTCACTAATATTTGGTTGCGATGACAATGATGACAGCCTCCAAACGTTTCTTGTAGCCATCTATAAATTTCTCATATCTGTCTGCTGGTAGTTTCTCCCACTCTTCAACTGTGATTTGTTCCAGCTCATGATTGTTTTTAGGATTCCTTTTACCAATGGCAGATTTCAGCTCTTTCTAAAGGTTTTTGATTGGATTGAAATCAGGACTCATTGCTGGTCAGTTTAAAACAGTCCATTTGTTCTTTTTTAATCATTCTTTTGTACTTTTGGATGTATGTTTTGGGTCATTGTCCTGCTGGAGTACCCATACCCTTCGACCCACATCTAGCTTTCTAACACTAGGTAGCACATTTCGCTCCAAAATACTTTGGCAGTCCCTCTGACTTCATGATTCCTTTAATACATTCCAGGCCTGCAGTTCCTGTGGCAGCAAAACAGCCCCACAACATTATGGAAAAGCTGGTTTGTCCACTAGAAGTCTGGCAGTGCTTGACTTGGGGGCTGGATCCGGACAGGTTGTTAATGGGGATGTCATTGGATCCTCTGGAGTGGATGGTAATGACGATGGATGCCTGTCTGTTCATTTGGGGAGGCACATTGTCTATTGCAGGTGGCGCAGAGCCTAGGGTCTCAGGAGCAGAATTCATGGTCCATCAACTATCTAGAGATGAGAGCGGTTTATCTCCAGCAACAAGCAGGAATGTAGTCTTCACATATGGGTGATGTTGATACCGATGGAGTCCACGCGAGAACGCTCCCCAGCATCCAATAGGAAAGCTTTTGGGAGCATCCCACTGCGCCTAAGTAGCTGCCTTTCTGCCTCTCCCTCCTTCGTTTTCCACGGAGCCGACAAGAAACAATTTCTGTGAATGCAGAAAATGTGTCTTCTTCATATTTTTTTGTGGTCGCGTCTGCCTTCCCATCGAAGCTGGTACCTACCTCCGTCGGTACTTTCTTTCTTTCTTTTCAACAAAAAAAAATTTGTAAGGGAAAGAATTATTATTAATGCCATCTTAGGCCTTCCTTTTTGTCACGGACAATATGGAAAAACCATCCAGTGGTTTTAAGAAGTGTTCCAAATGTGGTGGTACCATTTCAGCACAGACACCCATGACTGGTGTCTAAAATGCTTAGGGCTGGATCATCAGCCATCAGAATGTCCTCTTTGTTGGAAGATGACAAAGAGAGGTCTACAGAATCGAGCTGCAAAGCTGGGCATTCTCTTTGCCTCCGATGCAGTATCTTTAGCATCGATGTCATCGAGAGCTTCATCTTCCTCCCAAGGATCTCAGGTATCGAAACTTAAGTCTTCATCGAAGGCTGGCTGGCCCTCCAAGGGTATATCTCCTTCTAAGCATTGAGATGCCTCGGGCGTTGCCCTGGAGGGGGACACACCGGCCAAACAACCCCGGTGGGAAGACCTTCCCTCCAAAGCCTTAGTGGGGGTCCCAGGATGCTCCCGAGGCCTCCACCTCCAGAGAGCTCTTGGTGCCATACTCAGGGATTGTGGCCCGCAATTCCGGTACCAATTCCCAAGCATCGGCAAGCTCCATGGATCAATGTATCCTGGCCATCGAGCAAAGCTTAGCGGCCTTACTGGCGGCCTTGGTACCAGTAAAACCTTTACAATTGGTTCTGCAGGCTTCGGTACCAGCTCTGGTACTGATACAACCTGCATTGACTTTTTTGCTGCTTACCACGCCACTGCCCATGCCAGCCCTCAAATCCATTTCTGGTACCGAAGTTCTAGCACCGCAAACCTCAGCTATCGGTTTTGATCAATACTGAGTTTGTGCAGAGCGGGAACACCCTGTCCGTCGATACTTTGAGTCTTCGGATTCCGATTCATCGGAGGATGAATCAGTCGATACCCAGGACATGAGAACTATCCCGGAAGACCCATCTCCATCTCCACAACGTCGCATGTCTCCTCCAGAGGACATGTCTTTTCAGGACTTTATTCGCGATGTTGCTAGGGATCTGTCCATAACAGTGACATCGGAGAAAGAGCATAGGGCCAAAGAACTCAAACTTCTTCAGTATCCTACAGCCCCGAAGGAGGCTGCTACACTCCCTATCCATCGGATACTTCATGACCTTATGCTTCATATGTGGAAGACACCCCTTGCCATCACTCCCCATACCCAGTGACTCAATACCATGTACCGGGTACCAGAGTGTCCCAGTTTCCAAAAGATGTAATTGCCGCACCATTCCATGGTTGTGGAATCGGCAATGCATTGAATAAAGAGTGCTAAGACACATTTCTCGAACCCTCCAGGTAGAGAATCGAAAACCCTCGATGCCTTTGGTCGATGTTGTTTTCAGGTCTCCATGTTATCGGCAAGGATTAGTTCCTACATACTCTATGTGGGTATGTTCCTTAGAGAGGTGGCTAGGGATTTGGAGTAAATGGCTCCTCTTCTCCCCGATGACAAGAGAGCAGATTATCTCACCCTTGTAAAGCATGCTCAGAATGTTTCAAAGTTTGTTAACAGAGCAACGTTTGACTGTTTTGAGTGCATCAGCAGGACTTCATCCATCTGCATCGGTGCACGCAAGGGTTCAAGATAAGCTGGGTAATATCCCTTGTACTGGTGAAAACCTTTTTGGCAGGGATTGGCAAGACAAGGCCTCTCAGTTAGAATCTGAGAACACTACCCTCTATAGCGTATCTAGATTTACTGCCAACCCAATTAGGAAAAAAGCAGCAAAGAAAGCTTTTTTCAATAATAATAAGTACTATCCTTATTATACTCCTGCTGTTCAGTGTCAACATCATGCTCCTCAGAAGGGGCAGCAACCATCAAAGCAGCAAAAAACAAGGCTCAGACTCCTAAGTCACAGCCACCTCAGCAGACCCAGCCTCGTCAGGGTCTTTGACTCCTTTCTAGAGAACATAGCAGCTCTGCCTCTGGAGATTCCAGATCCCGTTCACATCCCCAGCAGACTCTGTCACTTTGCCCACAGGTGGCATCTTATCACATCAGAGCAGTGGACATTGTCCATAGTACGGGAGGGATACAAGCTTCATCTACAAAGTCTACCCCCCCCCCCCCGGACTCTTCCAAGAAAGTTCCGCTCTCAACCCCCTTTCATTGTTCTATTGCTCCAAGAGGTCACCTCCCTTCTCTTGCAGGGTGCAATAGAGGAGTTCCACCATCCCAATAGGGAATGGGCTTTTATTCTCCATACTTCCTCATTCCAAAGAAAAGAAGAGGGTACAGACCCATTCTGGACCTCAGAGAACTGCACAAGTACCTATTATGGGAGAAGTTCAAAATGATCTCCCTAGGGACCCTTCTCCCCTATCTCCAGAGACAGGATTGGCTCTGTTCTCTACATTTAAAGGAAGCATACATTCACATACTTATTCATTTGCAGCACAGAAAGTTCCTGCGCTTCATGTTTCAAGGGAGACATTATCAATACAGAGTCCTGCCTTTCAGCCTTGCCTCTGCCCAAAGAATCTTCACAAAATGCATGGTGGTAGTAGCCTCATTCCTAAGGACTCTAGGGATATTTGTCTTTCCTTACTTTGACGACTAGCTCATTCGAGAAAGCACCTCTCTAGAGGTCAATCTAACCCTCTCGCGTACCATGCAGGTGCTACAACACTTGGGATTTGTAATAAATCTTCTAAAGTCCCAACTCATCCTCTCTCAGACCCTGGAGTTTATAGGAGCTCTCCTATACACTCAGCAATCAAGGGCATTTCTGCCTCAACTTTGCTGCACTCGACTCAAACAGTTAGCATCTCAGGCATGCCTCAAAAACTTTCTCGCTGCTCGAGAAATGCTACAGCTTCTGGGCCATATGGCATCAACTGAGCATGTTGTTCCTATACTCGTCTACATATGTGCACAGTGCAATGGACACTGCCATCCCAGTGGTCTTAGGCATCGGGTCATCTGGGAGACAAAATAACGGTCTCTACCTCCTAATCTCGTCTCTTCAGTGGTGACAATCCCCAGAAAACCTCCTGGTAGGGTTACCTTTTCAGATGCCAGCACATCAATGTACCCTGACAACGGATGCGTTCAGATGGGGCTGGGGAGCTCATCTGGACACTTTCTCCGCTCAGGGACTCTGGTCTCGTCAGGAGTCACACCTCCACATAAATCTGTTGGAACTCAGAGCCATTCACAATGCTCTCAGTGTTCCAGGACGATCTTCAATAACGCACAGTTCTAGTCCAAATGGGCAATCAAGTAGCCATATTCTACTTGAACAAGCAGGGCGGAACAAGCTCTTGAACCCTCTGCAGCGAGGCTCTACATCTGTGGTCCTTTGCCATACAGCATCATATTCACCTGCATGCGGTGTATCTTCCGGGCAAACACAATGTCTTAGCGGACAAGCTGAGTCACGTCCTTCTCCCCCACAAGTGGTCTCTTCATGTAGACAAAGTCTCTCACATTTTTCAAATCTGGGGAACTCCAGAGATAGACCTGTTCGCAAGTCCTCAGAATGCCAAGCTCCTTCACTTCTGCACCAGGACTCCTGCACCAGACAGCCAGCAAGTGGATGCTTTTCACCTCCACTGGGGTCAAGGCTTCCTATATGCCTTCCCTTCCATTCCCCTAAGTCCCAAGACTCTTTTCAAACTCCAGAGAGACAAAGGCTGCATGATACTCATAGTCCCATGCTGGCCACGTCAACTGTGGTACCCTCTCCTTCTACATCTGTCTCAAGCTCACCTATAGATCTGGGGTCTGTTCTATATCTCCTCTCTCAGGAGGAGGGGATGCTGCTCCATCCCAATCTGCAGTCCCTCCATCTCACAGCATGGCTGCTGAAGGCATAGCCTTCCAGGATATTAACCTTTCCCAGGAGGTTAAGGACATCATCTTAGCTTCTAGGAAGCCATCCACCAGGCACTCCTACGCCTTCAAGTGGCGTAGATTTTCTCTCTGGTGTTCTCAGAGGGATCTTAATCCCTTCTCAGCTCTGATGGCAGCATTACTTGAATATCTCCTCCACCTATCTTCTTCTGGACTCAAAACCAATTCGGTAAGAGTTCAGCCGTTTGTAGCATGCTTCATGAGGGGTTTTCTATTAACTAGACCTCCCATTAAGCCCCCTCCACTGGCATGGGTTCTTAATGTTGTTCTAGGACACCTTCTCAAGCCGCCCTTTGAACCTCTAGCCACTACTTCACTGATATTTCTCACGTGGAAGGTCATCTTCCTTATTGTCCTCACTTCAGCAAGGTGCATTAGTGAGCTCCAGGCTTTGGTGGCTGACCCTCCTTATACACGATTCCACCATGATAAGGTTGTCCTTAGGACTCATCCTCACTTTATGCCGAAGGTAGTCTCGCCCTTCCATTTAAACCAGTCAGTCTACCTTCCTGTCTTTTCCCTAGATCTCATTCCTCTAGGGCAGAGGCAACCCTCCACACTCTGGATTGAAAACATGCCTTGGCTTTTTATCTCCAGAGAACTCGAGAGCACTGAAAAGCTTCCCAACTTTTAATCTCCTTTGACTCGAGTCACCTGTGTTTGCCAGTATCCAAACAAACTTTCTCCAAGTGGATAGCGGACTGCATCTCCTTTGCTTATGAAAAGTCAGGACTCGAGGGTCACATCACTGCACATAATGTTCAAGCCATGGCAGCCTCTATGGCAAATCTACATTTTGTAGCTATTGATGAGATATGCAAAGCAGCAACTTGGTCTTCTGTCCACACTTTTGCTGTTCGTTATTACCTGGACATGGACTCCCATCAGGATGCCTTGTTTGGCCAAGCTGTTCTCCAGCATCTCTTTTAGACTTAGATCAACTCCTACCCTCCATCGCGGGTTTCAATACCAGACATCCTTGGAGGTTACATGACCTCTTTAGGCATACCTCTGATTTCACAGCCGACCCTGAGGTCATCTCTTTGGCATGTCCGAGCTAGGGAGTCCCATATGTGAAGACTACATTCCTGCTTGTTCCTGTAACAGGTGATCTCCGGGAACAGCAGGAATTTAGTCTTCACAACCCACCCTCCTCCCCTAGGAGATGTAGGTCTTCTTCTTCTTCTCCTTTTATCTTAGCTACAAACTCAACTGAGCTGGGAAGGCAGCTACGCAGGCGCAATGGGATGCTCCCAAAAGCTTTCCTATTGGATGCTGGGGAGCGTTCCCATGCAGGCTCCTTTGGTACCTGCTGTTCCTAGAGATCACCTGTTACAGATGAGTAACTACGCTTTCTGGCGTGCCAGGTTTTTTGGCCACTGGTGCTTCACAAAGCAGTGCATATCCTTTCAGACAACACAACCACAGTGGTGTACATCAATTGTCAGCATGGTTCAGGGAGTGAGATGCTGGCAGAGGAGATTGCACCACTGCTTCATTGGGCAGAGACGAATCTCTTGGCCATATTTGTGGCCCATGTGGCAGGGAAGCTGACTTTCTCAGCCGGAATCCATTGGATCTGGGAGAGCGGACGCTGGAGGAGTCTGTGTTTTGCAGCATTACTTGGCATTGGGGAGTGCAGGTGATGGATCTGATGGCTACTGCTTCCAACACCAACCTAGCCCGCTTCTTCAGTCGGCTCCAGGAAAGAATGTCCGTAGGTCTTGATGCTCTGGCTCAAGCTTGGCCAGGAGAATATTTTCTCCATGTAGTCCCTCCATAGCTTCTGATAGGTCTACTGCTCCAGAGGATAGAGGCACATTGGGGGTTAGTGGTCCTGGTGGCGCCAGACTGGCCTCAGAGGCCATGGTATGTGGATCTCATTCGATTGTCGGTGGACAGGCCATGACATCTACTGGCGAGGTCCAACCTTCTATCACAAGGCCCAATCCTCTTGCCTCAAATGAATTGATTCTTGCTTACGGCTTGGCTCTTGGGAAGGCTCGGTTAAGAAAGCGGAGTTATTCAGCACAGGTCACCTCCACATTGTTACAAGCCTGTAAGCATTCCACCTCGCTGGCATATGTGAGAGTATGGCACATGTTGGAGGCCTGGTATGTAGATAGAGGACAACGAGCCTTGTGGGCCTCGATTCCAGACGTAACAGCCTTTTTGCAGGCCGGTGTGGAGAAGGGCTTAGCCTTTAATTCGCTGTCGTGCAGGTTGCCGTTCTTGCTTGTTATCGGGGTTAAGTTCAGGGTATTCCCTTGGCCTCGCACCCAGTTTCTCAGAACTGTCTGGAACTTGAGTCTGCCGTTGCGTTCCATGGTACCTTCTTGGGACCTTAATTTGGTCTTGTCGGTGTTGACAGAGCCCCCTTTCAAGCCCCTGGGGTTTGCATTACTTAAGGACCTGACCCTGAAGGTAGTGTTTCTAGTGGCCAATTGTTCAGCTTGGAGGATTTCAGTACTTCAGGCTTTGTCTCAAGGCAGTTTCTCCAAATGGGTTAGTATTGCACATAATATATAATAAATACAAATACCCTTAATAACACCAATCTACACAACTTACAAAATTCTCTAACTAATCTATCTGACAACCCTCACACAATCATATAAGGTATATATGACCTCAGGATAGCCTTTCCCCTACATGTGGCGAAATTAATCACCATAGGATCGAATGGCAAACTTCACATCATGGGTCATAACCTTTCTACATTTTTTTTTTTTTGTAAACTCTATTTATTGAAAACCAAATAATACAGAACATGCAAAACAATATTTAAAAAATAACAACAAATACATCAAAAATGGCATTTCTACTGATCTCCCAGACCTGGATTCCTCAGCAAATCAATCATACAAATACAGCAAGAAAAAAAATTTACAATATTCCCTTCTCCCCCCCTTTCCCCACCTTTCTACATTTTAATTTAAATTTACATAAAAATAATCCAAATCTATCAATTACATACACCCAAAAAAGTACTTTTAGGAATTCTTGAAATTTAAAAAATCATTTATATTTTATTTGAAATTTCAAATCATCTACACCTTAGCAAATAAACTGGAGCTCGCACACTGCTCAGTTAATTCCTGAAAAAGAGAAACAAAGTACTCTTCAAATCAATAATATTATACACCATTCTAATAGCAATGATTCACTTATCTGAGCGTTATAGAGACTGCAGCCAGCACCAGCGGTTAGACGTCAGTTCTCTCCATCCGACTTCATATCACCGAAGAAGTAGCGAATTACCTCTTGCGATAAACCCAAAGCTGTATGAAAGTACAGGAATTGCCAGCTGATTGATGGCTTGTATCTTATTCCATGATGTTAAATCACTTTTCAGTAATGATTTTAATCTCCTGTGGTATTCTTTACTGATCTTTTCTCTCAGTAATTTCTGATTGAGTGTCGTTCCTTCTTCTACTCTGAGATACTTATAATATGCCTATCTGTTCAAACTCCTTGATGTCACAGTCTTCAGCCAGGGAGATATTTTCTGCTTTGCTCAATTTTCCTCTAAGAAAAAGTTGCTTTATCACATTTGTCAAGGCCAAAGGTCATCCTGATGTCATCAGAAAAGCTTTTCACCACACGGAGTTGCTCTGCTAATTGTTGGTCGCTGGAACTATAGAGCTTCAGATCGTCTGCAAATAATAAATAATATATTGTTTCTGGGTTGTTATCTTCTTTAAAATTCATGATAAATCCATATCCCAAAGAGTTGATGACAGTACTCCTGAAATACTCCCCGCTGGATCCTGATTTTAGGAATGATATACCGACCATCTTCATATTTCAAAAAGAGTGTGTGTGCCACATGGTCATGGTGAACTTAATGTACTCTGTCAAACCAGGATTTATTTTATACATTTCAAGGCAATTTATTATCCATGAGTATTGGATGCTGTCAAAAGCTTTCTTATAATCAATCCATGCTATACTCAGATTTCTACTTTTCTTAGTGCTGGCCATGGTGGCCTTATTCAACATTAACTAGTCTTTCATGCCATACACCCTTTCTTGTTGCCCTTTTGCTCTATTGTCATGATGTTATCTAATCTCATTTACCTTGCATCTACAAACTTCATCCAACAACTTAAAAAGTGATTACAAAACTAGAAAATTTAAAGCTTTCCATAAGGAAGATTTTCTTAAAGACATTATTCCACAGTTGCAACAAAACTACACTGAATTGGATAAAGCCATAGAAAATTGGAAGAACATCATTTCAAATTCTGCTATAGCCCCGAAAAATAATAAAGTGCAAACACACAGGACGAAAAATGCACCATGGTATTCAAATGAAATCAGGGAGGCAAAACGCATTCTAAGAAAACTTGAGTGTAAATGGAGACTAACCAAATCTCAAGATATAAAATTCCTATTTAATGTTAAACAAATAGAAAACAATAAGCTAATAAATGATCGTAAACAACAATACCCTATAAATCTAATAATGAAAGCAGCTAACAAACCAAGGGAACTCTTCAACATTGTTCAATAACTCACAAAAGTGACCACTTCATATAGCGACTTTCAAATAGATCCCCAAGAATTTGCAAACTACCTGATAAACAAAAATTCACTTTCGTCAAACAACTCATCTACATCACAAGACCACCAATTTTGGATGAAACATTGCATCGAATTCACAAAAGTCTGGTAGGAGTTTTCTATACCAACTTCAAAACAGATTGAAAATATAATCCACCAATTTTGGATGAAACCTTGCATCGAATTCACAAAAGTCTGGAAGGAGTTTTCTATACCAACTTCAAAACAGATTGAAAATATAATCAGCACAATTAATACAACAACTTCCCCAGCTGACCCATGTCCAGTGGAATGGATTAAAAGTACTAAAAATCAAATTAGCTTTCACATTGTAAATATTGCAAATAATTCTAGGCCGAACCCAAAACTCTTGGGATCCAAAATTCTGACTAAATATTCCTATCAAATGGTATATAATACATGACCATAGCAGAAGGAAAATCGCTATTAGAACATATTGAATAAGACGGGTACAATTTTCCTGAAATATGCAAAAATTAACCAGGCTGCAGAATGTGGATTAAAAATTTAAAGTAGGCCTTGAAAGGTTAAAACAAGGTTACTTACCATCTATACTAAAGAGAGCTATAATTCAACCAGTCTATAAAGGTAAATCACTAGACATCACTGACCCCAAGTCATACCATCCTATTTCAAGTTTACCTTTTATATCAAAAATTATAGAAAAATTAGTACAAAAACAACTGCAAGATCACATTGACTTACATGCCCAATTGGATATGCATTAGCATGGCTTTAAACCAAATCACAATGTGGAAATGCTACTAATTTCTCTCTTTAATAATCTTATAACAGGTATTGACAAAAACAAGTTATTTCTATTCATTTTCATCGATGTCTCAGCAGCATTTGATACTGTGTCTCACTCAATAATGCTACAACGTCTACGAAATATTGCTTTATGCAACAATACAATAAAATGGTTCACCTCTTACCTAACCAATCATACACAACTAGTGAAAAATGGGGACAAAAAATCCTCACAATTCACGATTGTACAAGGTATACCGCAAGGTTCAGCTTTATCATCTATCCTCTTTAATATTTATATTCAACCCATATGTCAAATTATTAAACATCATGAAATTAATTATCATTTATACACTGATGACATTATGGTTTATATTTCAATTGACCAAAATACCTTTGATACAACAAAGATTAATAGCTGTCTGAATGTTATGAATAATTGGCTCAATAACAACAATTTAAAAATAAATTCTGACAAAATGGAAGCATTGTTCATATCAAAATGTCACTCCTTAAAACTACCAAGTGAAATCAACTTATTAAATAAAGAAATAAAAATTACAGATGAAGTAAGATATTTAGGTATAACCTTAGATAAATATTTAAATTTAAAATCTCATATAAACAAAATTGCGCCTAAAGCATATCATCGCTTAAAGATTATAAGAAGACTAAAACCAATATTAAATACAAATCACTTTCAGACGGTATGTCAAGCTGTCATAACACCTCTATTTGATTTTGGAAACATCTTGTATCAAGGTCTTCCTGAAAACTATCCATCCTCTCCAATTAGTTCAAAACACCACTGCACGTATAATAACTGGCTCTGCAAAATTTGATCACATAACTCCTGTCCTTAAACAGTTATATTTCCTTCCGATTATTGCAAGAACAAAATACAAAAACCTAATGATTATTTTCAAAAATTTTCACCAATCTTCAGCAGATATTCTACAAAATAGAATATCCAAAGACAAGAGCCTAAGACCTAGACGATCTCTAAACTCCAATAAGCTTAGTACACCTTTGAACTTCAATAAATTACCTGCAATCAAAAATGATTACAGCCAACACGAGCATAAATACCATCAACCCATCTGTATCACCTAAGGCATCTCAAATAACTCCATTTTGCAACTTCAATACTATATCAACTAGTGAAATTGAGAAAATTATCGCCTCCATCAATCCTAGCACAGCACCCAACGACCCATGTCCAGCCAGCTGGATCAAAGATCTACGCCATGATCTA
This sequence comes from Ichthyophis bannanicus, assembly GCA_033557465.1. Classification (NCBI taxonomy): domain Eukaryota; kingdom Metazoa; phylum Chordata; class Amphibia; order Gymnophiona; family Ichthyophiidae; genus Ichthyophis; species Ichthyophis bannanicus. Next base: position 239,568,300 of record CM066039.1, on the reverse strand, counting down.
AGCCAAATCCTGTGCCTGATACTGAACCAGTCCTTCCTAACAGGCTCATTCCCCCAAAGTCTGAAACACACCTCTATCAAGCCACTACTCAAAAATAGTAAGCTCGATCCATCCAAAGTTGAATCATTTAGGCCAATCTCGAGCATCCCCCAGCTTGCAAAAATCATCGAGAAAGCTGCCCAACAACAGCTCCAGCACCATATTGACACGGAAGCACCACTGGACAAATCACAACATGGATTCAGAGAAGCACATGGAGTTGACACAATCCTAACAACCTTATTCAATGATCTTATCACAGGAATAAACAGCATCAAACAAGGATTTGTACTCATATTTTTAGACATTTCCGCCGCCTTTGATTCTGTGAACCACAACATACTGCTGCAACGTCTGAGAGAGAAGGGGATTCAAAGCACAGCACTGGAATGGTGTAGATCCTACCTTTCCAATAGGTGGCAACAAGTTAAAACGGGCCAGGAATCATCAGAGCCATTCCTACAGTCTCAAGGTGTACCACAAGGATCTTCACTATCGGCATTAATGTTCAATATATATATGCAGCCGATATGTGAATTGATCCGATCCTTCAATATGCAATGCCTGGCATACGCAGATGACATCCTCATATACATGCCGTTTAAAACTGACCAACCAGTGTTTACACCAATAATCAACTGTTTTGGTGCAATAGCTGAATGGCTACTGACACAAAACTTAAGAATAAATCACAGCAAAACTGATGTCCTATTTGTCACAAGGAATCGCAAGTTCATACCTCCTCCATCGCTGCTGGTCAATAACATAGAACTGACGTCCAAACCCACAATCCGATACCTCGGCATCAATTTGGATCAACACCTGGATATGACAATGCATGTGAAGAATGTGACAAAGAGGATATATCATAAGATCAGAACGCTACGCCACCTCCGCCCACTACTTGACTATACTGATTACCGATCAACCTTCCAGGCACTAGTCCTCCCACATCTAGATTTTGCGAATATCATCCTCCACGGGCTCTCTCAATCAACCTTAAATCCACTTCGTCTGGCTATGAATGCAGCTGCAAGAGTCCTCTCTGGGTCACCAAGATCTGCTCACATAACGCCTATCATGAAAGACCTACACTGGCTACCGCTACAAGCCAGACTCTCATATAAGTCACTAGTCCTGACCTTCAAGGCCATGAATAACTACCCACCGACACCAATTAGCAAACTAATCCATAACACCCTCGAAAATAGAAACAGAAGGACCACTACTATGAATACCTTAATAGTTCCCAAGATGATGACATCATGTACTAAAGCTACATCGAACAGAGCTTTCTCAATATTTGCACCCCTGAATTGGAATTTACTTCCCCATGAAATCCGTTGCATCAAAAACCTATTACAATTCCGAAAAGCCGTGAAGCATCACTTATTCACAAAATACTACCCAGACGGGACCTCGGACACACACACTACCAACCCAGACGTAACCTCGGACACTCACACTACCAACAGACCTCCAACTTACACTAAACACCTTAATACCTTAATACAACCAGAAAATGGTTAAACTCCACGATAGTTCACTCCCCCACTGTTGATCTGTGCCTCCTACATGAATACACATACAATTTCCACTCGAATTTACATATTTATATAGTAAAAGCATATATATAGTATAATGTTGACTGTACATAGTTATCCCTGTTACTCCATGTTATATATTCCTGTGTTCTCTGTAAACTCAATGTTACCTATTTGCATTGCAGTATATTTGTTCGATGTACACCGCGCTGATTTTAATAGCGCGGTATAGAAGAGATGTTAAATAAATAAATAAATAAATAAATCAAAACAAATGACCTCTAAAAGAGCATTTTCCTTTATGGCACCAGAGTTATGGAATTCTATTCCTGAAGACTTAAGAACTCAGGAAGACATCAAAGACTTTCGCATATCTTTAAAGACTTATTTATTCATAGAATCATTTGGTCAAATAACTTAAATTGATCAACTTGTATATCCAATTTCACTATGAGAAAATATTATAATTTACTGTTTGTACTGTATTTATATTGTAATTTATTTATTATTTATTTAACATCTTTTATATACCGCACTCTTCGTCATCAGCGCGGTTTACATTTTAACAAATTGTACTTAAGCATGAACATATGTTAAGTTTACAGATAACAGGGAATTAACTTGGATAACTGGGGTTAAATAGATAACAAGAATTCAAACTATTTACAGCAAGAAATCACATGTTTATAGTTCAAAGGCTTGGGGCTCTAAGGGGATTTGAAATGGGGTGAGAAATGAATATGGGGGTGTACTTGACTAACCATGCATTGTTTTTGTCCCTTAGGCTATTCAGCCTTTAATTAAAAGGAAAAAAAGGAAAAAAAAAGGGCTTGTTACAAGAGAGGGTCACCTCTCCAGGCAGGCGATCCAACAAAAAAAGGAAATCAATGTTTTTTATCACTCTAGGTTCAAGGGTTTATGAGTGATAATATAGGGTTTAGGTTTTCACTTTATTTGTTGAATAATCATGTCCTGGCAATGTTCCAGTTTTTATACTATTTCCTTTTTTAATTGATCTTGTTTTATTCAACTCTTTTATGTGTCAAATATGTGTGCATATGTAGTCCAAAGCCATTTCACTGGCCACTTTTTTTTAGGAGATATTGGACACTAAGGGTGCCAATAATGTTGACCACAACTGTATTTTGGCATTATCACACTTTAGTAAACAGACCCCTAATATATTGAACTTCAGATAGGGGATAAAAACTTGGTTGTTCCCTGTAGAGAAATAATTCTATATATGTCAATATTCCATAATAGTATGCTATGGGGGATTTTGAATTTATTCTCAGCTGTACTCTTTTCTCTTATCCTTCTTACTTTGATAATTCTTTTTGAGTTGTATATCATTTTGAATGATGGAAATCACAAACTATATATAATTTTTTTAAATAAAGATAAATAACGGGGTGTCTTTTCATGTAATACTTTATAGATTATCAGTAAATTGAATTTCAAATATTGTTTATAAACTGGCAACCATTGCAAA